>JAGHPS010000280.1:0-495000 GCA_020976635.1 Castanea crenata
AGGTTTGAGCATATACTATGGGCTAATATGTCTAATATATCTCTGATATATTTGAGCAATATAAAGGATGTCATGTGGCAAAGGGATTTACCCAAGAGTATAGTATTGTAGCCCAACTCATCACTATTCATTCATTACTTCTTGTAATAGTTGTCCAGGTGTTAAGAATATGTTTCTTAGTTGACCTTGTTGAAGAGTTCTACATGCAACCTACTTTAGGCTAATATGCACCCACCCAAAACTTATCACATTCACACCGATGGTGAGTCCTCTCCAATACTTTAGGGTTTGCAAATATTCTTTATTTTTAAAAATTGTGTAAATACTAGAATATTGCTAAATTGCTGATTTTATATTTTAGATTTGTGAATTGAACTTGATTTGACTTGAATTTTGTAAAATACAAGGAGTGTGTTTATGTTGTCTTTGTTTAGAGAAAGGTAATCGATTTAGTGGTCTTTAATTTTTGTCTTTTAGAACCAACTGAACCAACCAGTGAAAATTGACCGACTTGCAGTGCAGTCGGTTAACCCCTCATAGGCGATGTGGTGCAGCTTGTAATTTCTCCAAACCAACTCTGCTGGCTTGGTGAAAAATTCCCACATTGACTGAATCGAACCATAAAAAGCTTCTCTAAGTCCACGCTCTCACTCACTTTTGCAATGTTCTCTTCAAACTCAAACTTATCTTAGGTTTGTCACTTCGAGTTTGGGAAGGATGTTGGCCCTACTAGAGCCCAAACCTTTTGTAAGCTTAAACTTGTAAAGCATGAGTTTGCTTTGCAAAAAAAGTAATCAAGTCCTAGTATAGCTATTATATAAGATAAAAAAAGTCCTAGTATAGTTAGAACAGAGTTAGTCTAGGATTGCTCTCCCATTAATACCTCGCATATACAATGTTGTACATAGAAATCAATTCAAATTTTCTTTCTTTTCGCATGGCCAAAAAAGAAACTAATTAACTTTCTATTCGCATGGCCCAAAAAGAAACTAATTGGGGTCGAGTTTTCAAGAAAGCTGGATTTTACTTATTTATTTATTTATTATTATTTTTAATGTAAACCGTAAACGCATTCTCCATTTAGCATACTAATCAACCATGACCATGTAATCATTTTCCATATCTCATGATGAAACAGCGTTCAAAGAATAAACGGGCTCTATATTCCTTCTTATATTTGTCGTACGTAGACAATGGCTATATTTCTACTGAGTTTGTCTTTCTCTAGTGAATAAGCCCGTTTCATATATTTAAGCTAAGTTCTGAATGCAAGATGAAAAATAAAAAAAGAAAAAGAAAAAAAGAAAAGAAAAGCATTTAACCCCCTTAACCACTCATCTTTGGGATAGTTCATAGTTTCCTCCTAAACTATAAAATTAGGGGTGGAGGCACATATTAGCTCCCCCCAAGCTATTGAAGTGTGTGTGTGTATATATATATATATATATATATAATGAAATTACTAAGAAGTTTTCTATGAAAATGATAATGGGATGAATTTTATTATACCAAGATCACGGTTGAGCATAATAACTTGATAGAAGATACAAGGTTTTTTTGATAATTTTTTTGTTAATGTTTGTAGAAAATTGGACAAATATTGCATACTAATTTGAGTTTAGAAATATTATAATATATTATTTTTGATACATAGCTATGACTAACTTGATCATCCAAGTTAAAAATCCTGGCTATGCCCCTATATAAATTGAGTAATGTTCTTCCCTTGAAAAGTAGCAAATATCCCTCTACTTTGTTAACACATAATGGAGAAATCTTTTGATTCTTGATATGTTTCATAACGAGTTTACTAAATTACTCTCAAGAGAATTGCAAATAACCCATTAGTTATAGAGAAAAGTGCAAACGATCCAATGTTGAAGACAATTAGTTTAAAAAGTTTATTAATAGAAGAAATAATTACTTGATTTAGATTCTCAAAAAAAAAAAAAAAAAAAAATTACTTGATTTATTGTAGAAAATATTTGATTAATATAAATAGTAGAGTAAAATTTAAGTTATAATTTTTTATTTTTGTGATTGGTTGCAATTTAATTTTCAAGCCTAGTATTTGAGTTTATATATAGTCATTGTTACACATAAGGTTCCTCATAATTAAGTTGACTATAAATGTATATTTCAAATAAGTATAAATAATCAATAATTAAATATTCATTAATATATGAAGTTCAAAGATTAATCTAAATAAAAGATAATTATTTGAATACTTAAAAGTAAATGAAAAAAATATTAACTTTGAAGTATATATTATCATATACCTGAAAATTTTAAAATGTTCTATACACGTCTTAATTTTTCAAAGATGCTGCGTGACAGTTTTATTTTAAAATAACTTAAGAGGGGTAGTATCGATGTTTGTTTTCACAATCTATGATATTATATCTAACTATCAAAGACATAGTTGATTGGAAGTGATCCTAAAAAGTATAGGATAAAGTTTAGTTACAAGACTCAATATCTTTTTATTAAAGTTGAATTTTGATAAATTCACCATTGGATGAAATTTTCATTTTTATATTCTCTATACTTGCAAAACTTTTAAAAAATTAAAGATCAATAGCTATGTCATCAATAAATTGTTTAAAATGCAAGTTTTTGTATTTTAAAACTATGAATAAAACATAAACTTATAAATTATATAGTAAATAATATCTGATTGACACAAAATTTGATGTGTATTTAAAGAATTTTTGAGAAATTCTATCTCACCTTGAGATAGAGAGAGAGCTGGTATTTCATTTATATAGAAACTATTACATTTTGTATATTGCCCATTTAGATGTGTTAGAAATACTGAATTGAATAGTATTGTATTTTACTCAGAAAGAATATATATGAGTGCCTTTATATAGGAGGCATATGAGTGCAGTACAAGTAAATATGAGTGTAGTACAAGTAAGAGTGCTATACAAGTAAGAGTGCTAAATAAGTAAACTAGTTGGGCCTAAAACCCACAACACTATAACGGTGAAGATATCTGCAAGTTGATCTGTAGAGGAGACTGAGATTAGCTTGAGAGCACCATGGACAAGATGATAACGGATAAAATGACAATCGATCTCGATGTGTTTAGTCCGTTCATGGAAGATATCATTGTGAGCAATATGAATGACACTTTTGTTGTCACAATAAAGAGGAGTAGCAAAGGATGTCGACACACCTAAGTCTTTGAGAAGCCATCGTAGCCAAAGAAGCTCAGATGTGGTATCAGTAAGGGCACGATATTCTGCTTCAGTACTAGAACGGGCCACATGAGTTTGTTTCTTGCTTCGCCAAGAAATCAGAGAACCAAGAAGAAAGCAATAACCAGTGGTGGACCTGCGATCAGTGGGATCTCCTGCACAATCAGCATCAGAAAATGCACGGAGAACAAGAGGAAACCGAGCAGAGTAGAAAAGACCATGGAAGAGAGTGTCCTTTAGGTACCGAAGAATGCGTTGAACAGTAGCATAATGAGTCGATCGTGGAGCAGACAAATATTGGCTCACCTGGTGAACAACATAGGAAATGTTTGGATGAGTAACAGTGAGATAAACTAGGCTGCCAACTAAGCGTCTGTAAAGAGAGGGATTAGACAATGGTTTCCCTTCTGAGGGAGTCAGATGCGCATTAAGCTCGACTGGAGTGTCAACAGTCTTGCTATCAGTGAGTCTAGCTCTAGACAAGAGTTCAGAGGCATACTTGGCTTGAGTAATGTAAAGTCCATCTGTAGCATGAGTGATTTCAAGACCCAAGAAGTAGTTGAGATGTCCAAGATCTAGTTGAGATGTCCAAGATCTTTCATCTCAAACTGCTGACTGAGAAAATCTTTGAGTTCTTGAATGCCACTGAGGTCATCACCAGTTATGATCATATCATCCACATACAAGAGAAGTAAAATAGTGCCTTTGTCAGTGCGACGAAGAAATAAGGCAGAATCATAATGACTGGCCATGTAACCCAAACGAGAGAAGGTACAGCTGAACTTGGCAAACTAAGCACGTGGAGCTTGTTTAAGGCCATAAAGTGCACGTCGAAGGTGACAAACCTTGTTTGATTCAACAGAGAGACCAGGGGGAGGTTGCATATAAACTTCTTCACTCAAATCCCCATTAAGGAATGCATTTTTGACATCTATCTGGAAAAGATCCCATTTACTGGCAGCAGCAACAGCTAAGAGGGCACGAACAGATGAGATACGAGCAACCGGAGTAAAGGTCTCTTCATAATCAATCCCATACTCCTGTGTAAAACCTTTTGCAACAAGACGAGCTTTGTAGCGCTCAATGGACCCATCAGAGCGAGTCTTAATCTTGTAGATCCACTTACAACCAACCACAGATTTCCCAGGGGGGAGAGTGACCAAGTCCCAAGTATGGTTTTTAGATAATGCATCAAGTTCCTCTCTCATTGCAATCTGCCATAAAGGGTCAGTGGAAGCCTCACGATAGGTGTAAGGCTCGTGCAATGTAGCAAGGGCAATGTAACAATGATAGTCAAGTAAATGTGTAGGAATGGACCTTACCCGAGTTGAGTGACGAGGTAGAATGTCTTGTACATGATCTTCAGGCGGAGCAGGAGCAGGGGAACCAGGATCTACAGAAGGAATTTGCGTCTCATCTGGAAATAGATCTAAGACAGAAGAGGAAGATAAAGAAGCACGGAAGTGAGAGAGCTCGACAAAGAGGTGATGTTCCTAAAAGACAACATTGCGGGAGACACGAAGACGATGAGAAATAGGATCATAACACTGATACCCCTTTTGAGTTTCGCCATAACCAAGAAAATAACAAAGTCTTGACCTAGGCTCAAGTTTGTTATGCTCATGTGGCTGAAGAGGATCGAAACAAGCAGAGCCGAATGAGCGTAGGTGGTGGTAGTCTGGAGGTGACCCAAATAGGCGCTCATATGGAGTTTGATTTTGGATGACAGGACTGGGAATGCGATTAATATTATGAACAGCATGAAGAGCAGCTTCGCTCCAAAAAGGAGCAGGAACTTTGGCAGAGAGAAGTAGAGCACGAACAGTGTCAAGAATATGATGAAGTTTTCATTCGGCTCTACCATTTTGCTGAGAGGTACCTGGACAAGTTAGTTGATGAACAGTGCCATAGGAATGCAAAACAGCTTGGAAAGCATATTGAGTGTACTCAAGAGCATTATCAAATCGAAAAATTTTGATACGTTTAGAAAATTGAGTTTCAACCATTTTTGCAAAATTAGAATACACTTGCAATAATTCAGAACGATGTTTCATATTAAAGATCCAGCTATAGCGAGAGTAATCATCAACAAAGACAACAAAATATCGAGATCCACCAATACTAGAGACAGAGGAAGGTCCCCAAACATCAGAATGAATAAGGTCAAAGATATTAGTGGATATAGATTCACTAGAATTGAAAGGCAAAGCTGGTTGTTTTCCTAATTGACATGAAACACAATCAAAATTTTCTGTAGACACTGAACCTAGCAAACCTCTAGAAGCCAATTGTTGTACACGAAAAGAAGATGCGTGACCAAGTCGAGCATGCCAAAGAGCAAGAGAAGGAATAGAGGAAACTGCAGCAGCTGCGGCAATAGAAACAGGAGCAACAAGTGGAAGACGAAGGTTGTCCACGGGAAACATACGCCCAACTCTGGGACCGGTCCCTAGCTCCTGTCCCGTCCTTGGATCCTGCACAATACACCCAGAATAATCAAATATGATTCGATAACCCAACTCAGCTAATTGTCCCATAGAAAACAAATTGTAAGAAAGGTCAGGAACATTAAAGACCCTAGAAACGGAGAAGTTGGAGGTTGAAACGGAACCTATATTATTACCAGACATTGTGGAACCATTTGCTGTGCGAATAGTAAGAGGATGTGGTGCAGGTTTAAGTTCAGAAAATAAGGACGAGTGAGGTGTCATGTGATTGCAACAAGCAGAATCCATAAGCCAAGAGGAAGGAGACATACTGGACAAAGCTTAGAGAGAAGAGGAATAAGATGCATTACCAACCATACGAATGACATTGGCAATAATGTTTTTAAGGTCATCTGTGGTCATGGTGAAAGTGCGACCTGAAAACTCAGACTGTGCAAAGATGGGAGCCATTGGTTGGACACTCTCAATGTCAGCAATAGTGGCAGAAGAACCTGAAACAGCTGATTTATTGCGCTGAAAGCAAGTTTCAATATTATGGCCAAAACGTTTGCAAAAATTGCAAAAACGTTTACTAGATTGTCTGCGATGATTGTTGCAAAAGGAAGAAGACCTGTCCTTATTCTTCATTTAGAAGCAAAATATGCAAAAATGAAATCTACGCGAAAAACTGAGTAAGGAGAACCTGGCCCGAAAAAAGTCAACTCCAGAAAAGTCAACGGTCAAAGTTAACGGTCAAAGGTCCAAGTCAACGGTCAACGGTCAGATGACGTCAGCAGTGCGCTGGAAGGTGACGTCAGCGATGACGTGGCAGGCTGATGTGGCAAGCTGACGTGGTGGAGACGTGGCAGATGACGTGGCTAGGGCTGACGTCAGCAGGACGAATTTGGCGCGTGACGGCGCGTGGCAGCGCGTGGCGGCTCAGTTCGGCGCGTGGGCGTGTGACCTTCAGGGCAGAACCTTTGGGCGGCGCGTGAGGGCGCGTGGAGACTCCGATGACTGTAAGGTTTTCATGAGCAGGCAGATCGGAGCAAGACGATCTTCGTGATACCTTCAGAAAATTTTTCGGAGCAATATTCACGGCGGTGTCGAAAAAAAAGGCAGTGGTCTTTGCAGTGTTCAAACTCCCCAACGGCGGCTGCTACAGGTCCGGAACCTGAGGGCGATGTCTGGAAGACTCGAAGGTTCAACGGCGAAAGACTGTGACAGTTGTTGTGACAGCGGAAGCAATATGAAGAATGAAGTTACACCAATAAAGACAAGACTGCGAAGAAAAGGTCAGAGCAGTGGCTCTGATACTATGTTAGAAATACTGAATTGAATAGTATTGTATTTCACTCAGAAAGAATATACATGAGTGCCTTTATATAGGAGGCATATGAGTGCAGTACAAGTAAATATGAGTGTAGTACAAGTAAGAGTGATATACAAGTAAGAGTGCTAAACAAGTAAATTAGTTGGGCCTAAAGCCCACAACACTATATATGTTAACAAGATGGATATGTACAGAGGAGAAAGAATAGGGAACAAATCATGTGTAACAGCCGAAAGAAATAAGGACAGCTAGCTGTGGTATTTTGCTAGCTGTCTACCTTCTACAATTTAGGTGATTTTGATATATTTTCCTCCTGATTTTTAGCTGCATTTTCAGCTGCACTTTTACTCCCTCTCAAACTTGGCCGTGGATCAGGACAGAGGCCAAGTTTGTTTCGTAATTCCCGAAAGGCAACCTTGGAGAGGGGCTTGGTGAGAATATTAGCTAGTTGATAGTTGGATGGAACAAAGCGAGTTTCAAGAGAACCAAGAGCCACCTTTTCACGAACATAGTGATAATCTAGTTCAATGTGTTTTGTCCTTCCATGAAAGACAGGATTCATTGTCATATACAAAGCACTCAAGTTGTCACAATGTAGTATTGGAGGGCAAGGAAGGGCAATACTAAGATCACGAACTAAGAAGGACAGCCATGTGAGTTCAGCTGCAGTGGATGCCATGGAGCGATACTCAGCCTCAGCACTAGATCGAGACACAGTTGATTGCCTTTTGGCACTCCAAGAGATGCAATTACTGCCTAGAAAAGTGCAGAACCCTGTGGTAGGCCGTCGGCTAATAGAGCAACCTGCCCAATCAGCATCAGAAAACCCATACAAAGAGTACTTGAGGCCAAAATTTGTAACCCAAAGTGAGCAGTCCCATGGACATAGCACAAAATGCGTTTGACAAGCTGGTAATGAGCCATTGTAGGAGCATGCAAATTGACACACAAAATTGACACTATAGGAAAGGTCTGGTCTAGTGAAGGTAAGATATTGTAGTCCTCCAACTTGGCTACGATAATGTGTGGGGTCAGGGTAAAGAGCATTATTGATGGGAAGTTGCCGACCTTTTGATGGCATGGGTGTCGAAATTGGTTTGCATGATGTCATGGCAGCACGATCTAGAAGTTCCAAAGCATAGCGTGTTTGTGAAAGGAAAATACCTTGGGTACTTTGATGGACTTCAATGCCAAGGAAATGATGGAGAAAACCCAAATCTTTAATGGAGAATTCATGAGCCAATTGAGAGATAAGCCATTGAATCCTAGTTGGGTCATCACTAGTGACTATCATATCATCAACATAGAGTAGTAAAATAAGAACTCCATGAGAAGATTGACAAATGAACAAACTCGGGTCAGATATGCTGCAATAAAAGCCAAGTTGAAGAAGAAAGTCACTAAGCCTATCAAACCAAGCGCGAGGGGCTTGTTTGAGACCATATAGGGCACGACTTAGTTGGCAAACATGAGTAGGGCGTACTGGATCAACATAGCCCGGTGGTTGATGCATGTAAACATGAGTAGATAGAAAGCCATGAAGGAACGCATTTTTTACGTCAAGTTGGCGAATCTCCCATCCTTTGACAACTGCTATTGTGAGGGTAAGTCGAATACTAGCAGGCTTGATAATAGGAGAGAAGGTTTCTGAGAAATCTATGCCATCAACTTGATGAAACCCTTTGGCAACTAATCGTGCTTTGAGTCACTTTAAGGAGTCATCGGGTTTAAGTTTAGCTTTATAAACCCATTTACATCCTACCACATTCATCTCAGGTTTGGACGGAAGAAGGATCCATGTTTTGTTTGTAGTAAGGGCATCCATCTCCTCATCCATGGTAGCTACCCAACTTGGGTGACTTTTAGCATTTTGAATGGATTGGGGTTCAGTTGGAATATCATGCTTTATGTGAGCTACATGGAGATTAGCATACTTTGTGTTGGGTTTATGTACACCAACCTTGGAACGAGTGAGCATGGGGTGCTGAGTTGGGTTTGTTTCAGGAGGAATAAGAGTGGTCTCTACTGGTGGATCTGAGGAAGATGCTTGACATGGCTCAGACAAAGAAGAGCCTGATATGGTCATTGTAGGAGGCTCAGCTGAGGAGGAATTGTGATGCATTTGATGGTGTAGTTGGCTAGTGATGTCTTGAGATTCAGGCGGTGCAAAGGCTGAAAGAGGTGTCGAGTAAGGTGGAGGAGAATCATTTGGTGGATCACTCTCCCATTCTGAGAAGATGCAAAGCTCCCCCTCAAGAGGATCACTCTTGTACAAGCTTGTAGGCGTGGAATAAGGAAAGATGGATTCATCAAAGACCACATGGCGTGAGATATAAACTCGCCCAGTCGGTGGATACAAACATTTGTACCCCTTATGCTTCATGTTATAGCCAATTAAAACACAAAGAAGGGACTTTGGATCAAGCTTATGTGATCTATACTCACCAAGGTAAGGAAAGCACTTTGAGCCCAATATTCGTAATGAAGAATAGTCTGAATTTCTTCCAAAGAGTCTGAAAAAAGGAGATTCCATGTTGAGGTGTGGGGATGGTAGACGATTGATTAGGAACATTGCTGTGGAAAAGCAATATGTCCAAAATCTTGGTGGTAGATGTGCATGGAACATCATGGTGAGTCCCAATTCAGTGATATTTCGATGTTTTCTCTCAGCCTTGCCATTTTGCTCAGGTGTTTTTGGACAAGCAAATTGATGGTGAATACCTTTCGTGGCTAGAAACTGCAAGAACTCACACTCTGCAAATTCTCCACCTTCATCACTTTGAAAGACACAAATTTTTGCATTAAACTGACATTCCACATATTTATAGAATAGATCAAAGCAGCTAAAAAATTCTGACTTCTTTTTCATAGGAAAAAACCAAGTAAAATTGGTAAACTCATCAACAAATATTGTGTAGTAGCGAAACGTTTCTCTAGAAGACACAAGGGCTGGCCCCTATAGATCACAATGAATTTTATAAAATGGGAGTTTTATTTCATTTTCTCTAGGCAAGAATGGAAGCCTACACTATTTCCCCATTTGACGACTAGTACAAATTGAAGAAGACTTAGATGCTGAAGCAGAAGAAATGAAATTTTTTGAGTGCAAGTGATCGACGATCCTTTGGTGTGCATGACCGAGGCGATAGTGCCAACAATCTCTAGCAACCCGCTTGAATCAATGGGAGAATAGGGCTGTTGGACCTCTATCAAAGGCATAAAAGACCACCTCGTTTACTCCCTTTCGCTATTGTTTTGTTGGTTGTCCTGTCCTTTATCACAAAACCATGTCCATCAAACTCAAAGATGAGTGGATAATCAATAGTAAGTTTACTAACAGAGAGCAGATCTTTCGTAATATCAGGAACTAATAGCACATCTTTCAAGTGAATAGAAGAAGAACCAGTACCAAGAGTAGTTTCACCAATATGTGTGATAGGTAAAGTATGACCATTGCTAACCATAACACCATCGGATCCATGATAAGGAGTTAAGGAATGAAGATTACCTGGGTTACAAGTAATACGGTCACTAGCTCCTGTGTTTGGGAACCACTCAAAATCTTGACTGTCAACAAGGGTTATAGCTACTAATGCTTGTGGAATATTGTTTGCTGTGAATGAATGATTGAATTGGTTAAAGCATTTAAGGGCAGTGTGGTTCCTTTTGTTGCAAATTTGATAGATAATTGCTTCATCTTTTGTGTTTTTGGATGCGATGATTGGTGAATTTGCTGGCTGATTTCGTGTAGGATGGCTGGAATTCTTTAGTGCAGATTGAGCACCTTGAACAAACCCACGTCCCTTAGAATTAAAGGACCCTTGACCACCATTGCTTCTTTTATTTTTATTGTTGCGCTGTCCTCCTGATTTTCAGCTGCACTATCCTCTACCAATTTTTTGTTTTTTTTCAACCCACCATGTCAACCACATCAAGCTCTTCCCCTGCCCTCACTCAATCTGATGACTATCCATATCCTGTGACACAGAATATTGCAAATTTTGTGTCACTTCGTCTCTCCTCTACCAACTTCCTTCTCTGGAAAACACAAATGCTCAATATCCTTGAGAGCTATGACCTCCAAGGCTTTATCAATGGTGAAGTTCAACCACCACCCCAGTTCATCAATAATGCTGACTCTGGCACACAAACTAATCCTGCATTTGTGAAGTGGCGCAAAACTGATCGTCTTGTCAAAGGTTGGTTGATAGCCACTCTTTCCGAGGAAGTTCTTGGCATTGTTGTAGGCCTCAATACTGCCTTTGAGGTCTGGAATGCATTGGTTCATGCATTTGCTCGTGTCTCATCAGACCGAAGCCTTGCGCTTAAGCAGCGGCTTACCTCTATAACTCGAGGTACCGATACCTTAGCTGCTTATCTCCGTCGATTCAAAGCTGTGTGCGATGATCTTGCAGCCATTGGGAAGCCAGTTCCAGATCACCAGAAATCATGGTGGCTACTCAATGGGCTTGGCAAAGAATATGAGGTGTTCACTACTACCATGTTGAGACCACCAGTCCTTCCATACTCTGAAATTGTCACTTCACTAGAGAGTTATGCTGAAAGGCATAAGCTTGATGCTCTGATACCATAAAGAATTTTTGAGAAATTCTATCTCACCTTGAGATAGAGAGAGAGATGGTATTTCATTTATATAGAAACTATTACATTTTGTATATTACCCATTTAGATGGATATGTATAGAGGAGAAAGAATAGGGAGCAAATCATGTGTAACAGCCGAAAGAAATAAGGACAGCTAGCTGTGGTATTTTGCTAGCTGTCTACCTTCTACAATTTAGGTGATCTTGGTATATTTTCCTCCTGATTTTCAGCTGCACTGTCCTTCTGATTTTCAGCTGCACTTTTAGTATTAAGAACATAAAGAACATGTAATTCAACGTTTAGATTTTCAAAACATGTAGTAATATTTATTTATTAAATAAATTTGTAGTCTTAGGCTACAATTAATTTTGTAGTTAAACTTTGTTAAAAAATATTAGCTTTGTAATATATAAAAGAATATACAATCGGCACATTGATTAGGGGATATTGCTATAATATATCATGTTAAGATATGTTTTCTTGACTATATTAGGAAATTTAAAAGTTTTTAAATTAAAAAAATTTTGAATTTAAAATTATGAAATTTTGAATATAATATATATATTTTTTTCCATTTCATATTTTGTTAAAGTCATTTAATCTAAAATTTTAGAAGTGCATTTCATGTTCATGTGTCAGTTTCATGTCGTGTTAACTCAAGTGTATTTGACTATGTGAGTCGACACTAACCCGACATGTTTATTAAACGGGATAAAATTTCTCAGCCCTAACACAACCTGTTTATCAAATAGGTTAGTCGTGTTGACTCTTTATCAAATCGAAAAAAAAAAAAAAAATTTTAGTATTAACCCAATTGATCTGAATTATGAAAACCAAACAAATAGATTTTTTAATATAAAATTCAGAATTAATTATTAGTAACTGTATCACAAATAATTATTCAAAGCTAAAGTTGAGATAACATGCACAGTTTTTTTTTTTTAGTTGTAAGCAGCTTGATCTACATAAAAGTGAGGAGACTGATGGAACTATTCCCTCCAAAGTTGAGGAATGTGTGGAAGGACTGGGAGTTGCGAGTTCTGGTTTTACTAAGCCTCACACTGCAGACAATACTCATTATTTTGGGCAATCGCAGGAAGTACACAAGCAGAAGTTGGATCAGAATTGTTTTGTGGTGTGCCTATTTGACCGCTGACTGGGTAGCAACTGTTGCCTTAGGTGTAATTTCAAACAACCTTGGGGATGTCATGGAAGGTATTGGCAAAGATGGATCTCGCAGTGAGAGCATTCAGCTAACTGGATTTTGGGCACCATTTCTTCTGTTACACTTGGGTGGCCCTGATACCATTACAGCTTATGCCATGGAAGATAATGAGCTTTGGTTGAGGCACTTGCTTGGACTAGGCGTTCAAACAGGGGTGGCACTTTACATTTTCCTTATAGCCTGGACAGGTTCTCAACTATCCATGCTGTACATTCTGATATTTTGTGCAGGAATTATCAAATATGGGGAAAGGACATGGGTTCTCAGGTCAGCGAGCAGTGGACAATTTAGAGAATCTATGCTCATTTCTCCTAAGCCTGATCCCAATTATTCCAAGTTCATGCGGGAATATACATTAAAGAGGTTTGAGGGATTCCATGTGATAGCAAGTCATGTGATTGAGACACAGGTAGTGAATATCCCTATCCCTTTGGTGGAGAATAACTCCATTCCTGATGCAACTGAATTGGTTAAAGCCTATGATTTATTCCAAATTTTCAAGCGCCTTTTTGTTGATCTAATCCTCTGCTTTGATGACAGGAAAAAAAGCCAATATTTTTTCAAAGAAATTTCCTTGGATAAAGCTTTTAAAGTGATAGAGATAGAACTTGACTTAATTTATGACATGCTCTACACCAAGGCCACAATCATACATTCATTCCTAGGCTGGGGTCTCCGCTTACTCAGTTTCTCTTTCACCAGTATTGCATTGGCACTCTTCTCAGTCATTGATATGCATAGTTTCTCAAGCATTGATCTCATCGTAACTTTCCTTTTGCTGTCTGTTGCTATCCTGTTAGAAATATATGCATTTCTCCTACTACTCTCCTCAGACAGGACTGATACTTGGTTGAGTAGACGTGCAATCACTTCAGTCCCTCGAGCCATTATCCATAAAGCCATTACTTGTTTACAGCTACCTAAACAGCCTCGGTGGTCAAATTCTATGTTACAATTCAATCTATTAAGCTTTTCCCTCCAAGATAAGCACACGGTCTTTTATGGAATCATGAAGTGCCTTCACATTGATAAAGTCCTAGAAAAGACTTGGTACACAACCCATGAGGAAGTCCCCATGGATTTGAAAGAATTGATATTCGGCCATCTCCAAGAGAGTATCAAACATCCCGAAGAAGAATCAGATGATGCAACCCATATCAGAACCCTGTGTTCCCACAGAGGAGGTGAAGCGCTTAAAAAGTGTAATTCTAGTGAACTGGATTGGAGTGTTAAAGTAGAATTCGACCAAAGTATTCTTATCTGGCATGTTGCTACAGATATCTGTTACCAATTGGATCAGACATACCCAAACACCTTTATGCTACTATGTGAGTTGAGCGCGTTAGTATCACAGTATATGCTGTATCTCCTAGTCATCTGTCCTTTTATGTTGCCAATGGGAATTGGAATGATTAGGTTTCAAAATACTTGTGCTGAGATCACACAATTTTTTGAAGCCCACAAGTCCACAGAAGAAAAATCTGACAGTGATAAATCTCTGCACGCTAGCCCTTGGGGTATGGGTTGCATCCTAGCAGGAAAATCCATATTAGATAAATCACATGCGTGTAAAAAGCTGATTAATATGATCACTCAAGTTCCACCGTCTGAAGTGGAAAGGGAGAGAAGCAAATCCGTGCTATTCGATGCATGTAGCCTTGCATCCAAGTTGCAAGCTATATCTGATAAGAAACAGAAATGGGAGATGATTAGTAATGTTTGGGTGGAGATGCTTGCTTATGCAGCCTGCCATTGCAGAGGGAATCATCATGCTCAGCAGCTGAGACGGGGTGGAGAACTTCTCACCCATGTGTGGCTTCTGATGGCACATTTTGGTATAAATGAGCAATTCCAAATATCACAGGGTCATGCAAGAGCCAAGCTAGTCGCGAAATAATATGTGGTATCACAAGAATGTCTGTGCAGAGTTGGTTGCTTTTGTTGTTTGTGCTGGTTTGTTTCCATTTACTCTCTTTAATTGTAGGATTGAGGCTACTACTTTCTGCTATATAATAAAAAATCGTGTTTTGAGTGTTTGCAAGTCTATGTTTTTTTAAAATTTTTTTTTTAATTGACAATTTTGCTGGTCTATGTGATTTGACACTGCAGGGTGGTGTTGTCGCTTGTTAAGTTGTATTCCAGGATTGTGTTATTTTGATTAAAATTGGTGTTGCAAAAAAAAGTCGTAATTTTCTCACTCTGTAGTAATTACAATTGAAAAAAAAAAAAAAACTTTCAAGAGCAAGAAGGATTGGTATTTAAATTCTTCATTATAATTTTATAAGAATGAACGATTATAGTTGTACTAGATGAATGACATAACAAATCAATTCCGAAGGTAAAGAAGGCAAGCAAAAAATGGGTAGCTTAGACTTGGATTGAATCGTTTGGGTGGAGTTTTGAGGTGTGTTCATGGGGGATATGCTACTTAATGAAATTAATCATGAAAACAAGTTACGGCTATTGGGAATGCCACAACAGCATATTTTTAACTGAAACTAATGCTCAAAGAGACAAAAAAGACTCAATTTGAAGATTTCTGCCTTCTTGAAGCTTGAAAAATATATGATCCTGATTCTCGACAACAAGTCCTCATAGCAGGTTTGCATATGGTTGGTTTCAAATTTTCAATTAATTGCATTAAGATGGTTGTAACATTTCTATAGGCTTGAATTATCTTACTCAGTGGACGTATAAGAAGAAAGGTCTTAGCAACAGTCAACCCAAAACATGGCTTAACGCTTCTGATTCATTACAGGAAGAAATTGTTATTATTTTTTTTGGGTACTAGATGTATAAGAGTCTAGTGGAACCTCTACAGCAACAGTCATATGTCTATTTTATTGTTTCTAGTTTGTATATAAGCCATAGGATACTTAGAATTAAAAAAAAAAAAAGAAAAAAAAAAAAAGTGATGTAATCATAGGAGGAAAATAATCGCAAAGCGAACGTAAACAGACCTAAAACTCTTGCAGCCTTCTTCTCCTCAATAGGATCTTTTAAATTCTGAGCAAGTACAAGAGCTGTTTTAAACTCCAAGAATGCTTTCTCTAATTCTTGATTTCTCAAAAAATTATTTCCGCTCTTCAACTGAGAAATCAATTCTTGCTTCTTTGGATCAACAAGTACTTCAGTCTCTGGTATTCTTCCACCAACAGGAGCATAACTCAAGGTGGGAGCATAGGACTCAATCTTAGCTTGCCTTCTTAGAGCTGTATTGATTTGGCGTAGCTGTTCATTCATCTGCTCCAATTCCCATCTCCTTTGGTGAGCAAGCAACCCTATCATACAAGCACTCAAAAATTATGGAAAATTTACAACACGGCTATAGATCTACGCTTCACATTCAAAAAAATAATATCAGGCATGGAAAGACAAAAGGGTCTTCAATTTCCTTAGTTCACATAGCCACTCCCAATTATAATCCTAGCAATGAGGTAAGAGAAGAAAATAATACTTCCATCCAGGTGATGTTTTGAATACTCTTATCGTGAATTAGCATTAACACTAAAAAAATTATGCATTATGGCATGGGTTGAGGTGTCAAAAACATCAATAAGTCATGTATGTTGGGGATTCATTATGCAATTTCCATGACTCAATTTCAAACTTCTATGCAGCTGTATATGTAAAAAATCTAGCCTCCAGGGTATGTGTGGCATTTTCTTTGCTCATCAAGATACTAAAAATATTATAAATACAAGCAACTCTACCAAAAAGTGTTTAAAAAATACATCCTGCAGAGTAATGAGAGAGAATAGAAGCAAAGGAGACAATGAAGCCAATAGTATACCTTACCTCCAACAGTTGCCCCTATAAGGGCCACGGCTAGCAATAAAGGCATGTTCATGTTGAAAACAGAGTTATCAGCTTCACATGTCTCTGCTAAAGCTTTCAAAGGTGTACTTAACATCAAGGCATTACTGACAAGAAATGCCATTGTTAGAATTCCTACCTGTTTGTTTTCCTGCTAAAGAGGCAACTGTCGATCAGATAATAAAAAGAATGACCGTCAAAGAGGGAATTAATAAGGTATAATGGATGGACACTAAATATATTGCAGTAATTGGATCACACACATTTTTCTTGAGCTATGAACACTTGATGAACTCTATTTATTTATCTCTTAGGTAAGTTGATAGTGAAGTACACATGTTGAACCCATGACCTCACCCTCCACCTACTCTTATAGGAAGGGAAGTGCCATTTGATCTACAACTCATTGCAAGGGATTGCATTAAGTCATGATGCTTTAGTTCTGGTTGTGGGAATCTGACTGTCAAATGAAATCCAAGCCTGGTAAAATTTATACACAAAGTTGACTGCTGAACTTGATGGGAGCCTTTAAATTGCAAGATAGGTCTTTTACTGAAAAAAGAGAAACACCCTCCCACAAAGTTTACATAATAATGTTCTCTAGGGCAGTCTTCGTAGGGATATTGCTAAACTCTACATCTTATAATGTGGAGTTCTCTTATGCCACTAATAAAGTAGTAGATGCAACATATATCACAACTAAAACTCCTACTAAATACATAAAATCTGATATTGGGAAACTCACCATCATACCTGACAATGTAAGTTTGGCAACATTTGGCACATCTCAGAAGACCCATTAAAAGTACTTCTCAAGGATGAAACAAACCTCTCCACTTTATATGAAAGAGTAGCAATCTCCCCTGATTCAATCAATGAATATATCACCATATCAGTAAGAGGATGTTCTCCACATTCAATTCAAGAAGTTTTACAAAATCCTCAACCAACCTATATATGGCCTTCCAATATATGGGTAAATTGGTGGTTGTTTGAATAACAAAAATTAAATATGTATGGGTTAGTTTCAAGTTACATCACTAAATAACTTTAAATTATGTAGAGCCATTGTCATGAAAATATATACATTATTATTGGAAAGTTACACACGCAATAGTGGGTCTTGAACCCACAACCTCTCCCTCCATCCCATTATTATGGGAGAAGGAAGTAACAATTGAGCTATAGCTCATTAGCCCATCATCATGAAAATCATGTAACACAACCAACTCAAGAATCCCCTATCTTCTCTCTCTTCTAGCATCACAACTTGCAACATTCTCAAACACCCTTAACTCTGTAAACAAATATATCCAATTTTGATCACAAAACAAAAAATGTCCAAAACCCCACTAACATACTTGAACAATAAAACCTCCTACATTTCACATTTAGCTATAGCCTCCACAAACTTAGCTTACACATAAAAATGTCACATTTAACCTATTATAGTACCAAAAAAAAAAAAAATTGAATTCCATTAGCTATAATAGAAAAACCCCCCACATTAAGCTATATCCTCCACAGACTTACCTCTACACATAAAAATATCACATTTAACCCATTATAATACAAAAGTCATATAAAAACTTGATCCCCACTAGCTAAAATAGTTTAATTGTTCTTGGACTATGTAATAATTCAAAACCTTCCACATTTCACTCTTAACTATATCCTCCACAAACTAAAGCTCACACATAAAAATATCACATTTAACCCATTATAATACAAAAAAAAAAAAAAAATTGATCCCCATTAGCTAAAATAGTAAATTTTTTTCTTAGACAATGTAAAAATTCAAAACCTCCCACATTTCACATTTAACTGTATCCTCCACAAACTAAAAGCTCACACATAAAAATATCACATTTAACCCATTATACTACAAAATACAAATAAAAAATTAAAAACCCAGTAACTAAAATTGCATTTTTTTTTTTCTTGGACAATGCATAATTCAAATATACTGTACAATTTATTTTCTCAGCAACCAAACATAGCTTAAAATGTAAAGTCCTGAGAATTGAAAGGTACACTGTTCCACTATAAGAGATCATTGTAAAGATTTTAGCTTTTAAAGAGCTTAATAAACAAGCAATAACAATTTCAAAGCAGTGAAACGAGTTCAGAGAAAGTACGCAAAAAGGTGTGAAATGATTGGATGAGAGAGAGAGAGAGAGAGAGAGAGAAGTGATTAGGTACCAACAATAATTATAAATACAAGTAATATCTCATTCATAAGATCTAGCCATTGAATTTGACTAATATCAGGTAACATACCACTATATTCCGTCCATCATTTGTGATAACTGATATTGTTTCTGCACACATGAAAAAATTGAAGAATACAGAAAATATATTAATAATAAGAGAGAAGAAAGGGGCATTCTTTTTTGTTTTCAATACAAAATGACAACAAAATGTTTAAACAGACTTACACTTGTTCAATGTATCAAATTTAGTTTTTGATTTGGGAATGTGATTTTCTGTGGAGTGGATCGGACGGTGGGGATCGGGCGATGGAGTTTGGAGAAGTGAAGAAGCAGGAAGAGCAACGCAGCATGACCGCCATTGCTTCGGACAAAACGTTGGGCAGTGTTTTTGTGGGCTTTTCTAGAGGATATTTGGCTTTTATCATTGGAAGGAAAGACAAAATTGTAAGTTAACATGCATCTAAAATGATTATGGAAACTAACACCTCGAGTTTTAGAAACTCGAGATTTGGGTGAAACTTCAGTCTCACAGACTCGCTTTGGACCACTTTGTACTTGCTGAGCTGGACAGAAAATGCCATATAGATCTCAAGGCTTAAAGACTTGAGTTATGGTCAATAAAATCTTGAGTCTATAAGACTCGAAATCTTATTAAAATTTACCTAGATCTCGAGTCTCATAGACTCGAGTTTTGCTGGGAGAAATATAAAAACGCGTGTATTAGGTCACAATACCCACACTCAGCTTACTTTGCTCTCACTCTCTCACCCACACTCAGCCTCACACTCCTCACCCATTACTCTCATACTCTCTCACCACATCGACTCTCTCACTGCTCTTTCCTCTCAGCAAATTCAAGTAAGGGTTTTTTGAGGAGTTTGTCATTGTAGTTGGGTATTATTTGTTGTTGGGTGTGGGTTAAAGAGTTTGACTATTTATTTTATAGATAGTTAACATAACTTAGTTAAGATACCAATATTGTGAATTATAGAACTTTGTTTTGTTAGTGTTAATTTTTTGAGTATTTATTTACATGGTTTTTGTTATCATGATTCATCATTTGTAGGCTCTTATTTTTATCATGATCTTACAGGGTTTTGACTTTATTCATCATTGTTTTGGGTACAAAATGGGTAGTGAATAAATTGTAATGAAATGGCTATGTATCTAATTATTTGAATGGGTATGTGGGTATGTAATTCATGCCCTTTGAATGGGTATATAGGTATGAAATGGGTATATAATGAAATGTGTGACTTACTCATGCCCTTCGAATGAATTGTAATGAAATAGGTATGTAATTTATGCCCTTTGAATGTGTAATGAAATGGCTTTTTTTGTATTGAGTATGAAATGGGTAAGTAAATATGATTAGATAATTTTGGGTTTTTTTTGGTTGTATTGGGTATGAAATGGGTAGTCTTAGCATGACAAAAAAATGATTTGGCTATGAAATGTGTAATGAATGTGTAATGAAATTCATGCCCTTTGAATGAATTGGAATTTGTACTTTGTGTAGTTTGACTAGATAAAATGTTTTTTTTAACTAACATAGTAACTTGACTCAAATTGGTTCACAATTACTGTAATTGAAATAATCCTATATCACAGTGGTCCGCTTAAGAATGCCAATGCAAATAAGGGATTGTCATTTGAAGGGCTGGGTATAAACATGGAGTTCACCCAAATTGATCGTAGGTTGAAGACCCTTGCTGAATTGAAGATGACAATTATGCAAGAATTGTGTGTGAATACTGCTGTGCACAACATATAAATTACTTATCGTATGCCACATGAAGTTTTCAAGAACAAGATTAATTACAAGTTTATGGCGATAAAAGCAGACAAACATGTAAAGATGATGTTTGAAAAGTTGGAGAGAATACCCAAAGTAAATGGTATTGAGTTGTACATACAGTTGGAGCCACGTGCAAAAGTTGGTATCGAGGAATTTCAACAAACAACCACAAGTTTACAGGTTATAGTTCTGGATGCTCGATATGAGTATTCTACACATGTAGAAGATGATGTTCATGATGATGATGATGACGACGACAATGATGATGACAACTATGTTGATGAGACTACTGCCATTAACGGTGAAGATTTTGTCAATAGAGATGAGTTTGAAGAGATGATTGAACGAGGGGACTTTAGGGACCTTGAGAGGAACATTGATGACGATGAGACATTGGACGGTAGTGAACCTAATGCAAAAAATGTTATTAGTGTCCAAAACATTACAAACGCAATCCCTGCCTACGCACCTCCTACCTTGTCATTTTTTGCAAATACTTGAAAAAATATGGTTGATCCTTCACATATTGAGATACCATTTGTGTCTACTTGGAGAGTGGGGATGAATTTGTGCAAAGGGTTGACTTTTGCCAATAAAGTGGAGGTATAGTTCGCATTAACAATTTGTGCTCTCAAGGAAAACAAACATTTTATGATTAGTAGGTCGACGAAGAAAAAACTGTGTGCGAAATGCGTGGATGAGTCATGCAAGTGGTATGTCTACGCAGTCATGAAGCCCAATCTCCACGAACTATGGATGGTCATCGTGTATGTGGGTCCTCACATGTGTATACCGATTGGGGTGCGAAATGATGGTAGAATGATGACTTGTAATTTTATTGCATCAGACATCCTTAAGAAGTTATGTGAGGATCACACTACCCTAATTAAGCATCTCAGATCTATGATAGAGTCGAAATATGAGGGCCATAAGCCTTCTTACTACAAGGTATGGGATGTGAAACAAAAGGTGATTGCAAAGATGTTTGGGAATTGGGAAGAGTCTTACCAAAGGTTACAAAAGTTGCTAATGACATATATTGATTAGGATCCGACTACCAAGGTGTTGTATCGTACCACAGCCACTGGTGAAGATGACACCGTATTGTTGCATTATGTGTTTTGGTCTTTCGATCCATGCGTTGATGGATTCAAATATTGCAAGCCGATTATCAGTATTGATGGGACCTATCTGTATGGTAAATATCAGGGAAAGTTGTTGGTCGCAATGGCAACCGACGCTAACAACAAGGTATTCCCTCTCGCCTTTGCTGTTGTGGATTGTGAGTTAGGGTCCAGTTGGAGGTGGTTTTTATAATGCCTCAGAGATACGATTAGCCACGTGATACCTGACGAAGGCATTTGCATAATTTTTGACTGACATCTCAGTATCAAAAACGCCATTGCAAACTGGCCTAGAGGGGATGATGGAAGAGCACGGGTATTTCATAGATATTGCCTTCGTCATGTTGCTAGTAACTTCAACACACATTTTCAGAACTCGACTCTAAAGTCAGCAACGTTGAAAGCGGGATATGCTACTTAGGTAGTTAAATTTGATACAATAATGGAGTCCATTAAGTAGGTCAAAATTGAGGCCATTAGGAATAAGAAGAAGGTGACGGGGAAGGATGGCAAGGAAAAGAATCAAGATTATTTTCCATACACATACCCAATGAGCAAGTCTGTGGATATGTGGACCCAGTCACATGATGGTGGGAGACGTTTTGGGGCAATGACAACCAATATATCAGAGTTCTTCAATGGTGTACTGAAAGGTGCACAGGGCCTTCCTATTGCCACAATGGTTGAGTTCACTTGGTCCAAACTTGTTGAATATTTCCATGACCGGCACAAGGAGTATACTCATGAAATAGCGAAGGGTAAGAAATGGAGTACAAATGCCTTCTCCACGTGGTTAAAAAATAGGCGTAAATCTGAGAAGCACTATCTCAAGGAATTTAGCAATCAAAATATGATATATCAGGTAGTTACTTCATTCAACATGTGTAGCACAGGAGGGAGAAACCACAGTTATGAAGTTCGGTTACTGAAAAGAACATGTAGTTGTGGGAAATGGCAAAACATAAGGATCTCGTGTTCATATGCAATTAGAGTATGTGACTATATAAATATTGATTTGACCACATATATTCACCCATGTTATAGTTTAGACTATGCCCTTAAAACTTACTCACATGCATTTGCGGTTCTTAAGTCATAGTCATTGTGGAGGGATCCCACGGGGCCAAAGTGGTTGCCTAATCCAGCATTGTTACGGGCCAAAGGTCGACCAATGAAGTCAAGAATAAGGAATGAGATGGATGGAGTGAGGAATAAGGATCAAGAATCGGGATGGCGGAGGGAGGATGCAGATTTGATAGAGAGTCAACCCAAGTAGACATGTGGACTGTGTCATGCTTCTAGGCATAACCACAGAAAATGTCCGCAATCTCGTGGCACTTCCACAAGCGGTCATGTTCCAAACTAGGTAGGTGATAGATGGCAAAAAGTTCTAGATCGGGTTCATTTTATGTTTACCTAATGTTTACTATCTTATCTCCTAAAGTGATTAGTCTACGTTTTTCAAGCATGCTTCCATGGGTGACGTTTTTGTTGTGCGGACCACCGATCTTAGGAAAAGTGACTACGTTGTATCAGCACAATTAACTTTTTGGTTTTGTTGAATGTACTTGTAATTCTCTATCTCATGTACCTCTATGAAGATTGTGATTTGAGTAGTATGGTTAGAATTGCAAATTAAGCGTGGTTGGACATGTTTAGAATGTCGATATATTGAGAATGCCTTTTGCTGTGATTTAAGTGCATTTATATTGTAAAACTATGTTTATGTAGAGAGCGTAACAATTTGTATAGTTTAGTGCTTATTGAGAACGCATTTTGATGTAATTTAAGTGCATTTACATTTTCAGCTTCTCTGCCTTTCAATGAGTGTTTGTGGATTACATTCTCAGCTTCTCAATGAGTGTTTGTGGATTATGATGCATCTAGCTAGCTTGCATGTCCAGGGGAAAAAAACAGAGCATCCTCTCTGCCTGAAATAGAGGATGCTTTGTTTTTGGGAAAACAATTTCCCAGTGAAACTCGAGTTTCATACTCTCGAGTTCCCTTCTTTTTATTATTATTATTATTATTATTATTATTATTATTATTATTATTATTATTATTATTATTTTATTTTGTAAATGTCGCTTTAAAAAAAAAAAATTTATATGAGTTTTTTACGGTAGAACTCGAGTTTCAAAGGCTTGAGTTCCTTTTTTTAAATCTCACTTTTCTTTTGTTTTATGACGGTAGAACTCGAGTTTCAAAGGCTCGAGTTCCTTTTTTTAAATCTCACTTTTCTTTTGTTTTATGATGGTAGAACTCAAGTTTCAAAGGCTCGAGTTCCTTCTTTTCTTTTCTTTTTTTATTTATTTTAAATCTCACTTTTTTTTTTTCTTTTATTCATATGAGCCCTTTTTTTTCTTGAAATTGAGCTAAAAATTAGGGGTCCCACTATTTACTCACAAAACTTATTATCTAATTATTGCATGTGGCTTTGCCATTGTGTTTTCAAAAATAAAAATAAAACATTGGGGAAATATGGGTTGCATAGAAAAGAAGGTAGCGAATTGAGCTAAAAATATTTTTGATCATTATTGTAAAACGAAATAGATTTTATAAGTCGAATGTCATACGGGACAACCCTTTGAATACACAGATATGCAACCCATCCGCACTCACGTGAATATACAGATATGCATTCCTTTTGCAATGCACCGTTTTTAAGGATGCAGAGCATCCGTGAAAATTTTATGCATCAATTTTAGGGGTGAGCTGTCCACCATTGCTACACTGATATTCGCAGTGCTGCATATGCTACTCAATAGCTCGGCACTGTTGAACCCTGTCTAGTCATATCATCCACACTCACGTCAATACACAGATATGCATCCATTTGTAATGCACTATTTTCAAAGATGCAAAGGACCCCTGAAAAGTTTATGACGCATTTAACACAGCTCGGTATTGTCTCATTAAGTCATGTTAGATAAAGCACAGGAATGTTGAATAGTTTTCACGTGAATAGCACAGGAGTGCTGAATAGTCATGGCAGTACACTGCAACTACTGCCCACAACAAGAGAATCTCACTGTGACATTGGGAACATTTAAAATCTTGTTAATATCGTGGTTTTCTAGCCTGTATTGACATGACAAGCCCAAATAACTGAAATTATAATGCTTGGATCATGAAATGAGGTTATAAATGCACCACAATAATGATCTTATTTCTACCCCACTAACTTCATAGATTGACTAAGCTATGAGTCGCAACGCCTCAACATCATCTCGTACAATGCGAAACAAGTTTCGATCTACTTCAACAAATAGATTATCACAAGTTCCAGCAGATCAACAACTACAGACATACACAGACCACTATGGAGGGAATGAGTTGGAAAGAAGAGAGATTTCGTTAATATGCCAATATACACGTACGAGAGTCTTGAAAGCGTCAGGTACATCATGGTCGGCAAACCTACAAAACTAAGTACAGATACCACCACAATGGAGTTCACCATAGTAGAACCACCATGGTCAACCCTATACGAGAAGAGATGTGAGTTGGAGGTGTATTGTCGATGACACGGGGTTACAAGTTTCTAAGGCACGCTCAGCTAAGTTACCTAGAGATGAACCTGCCAACATATTTGCTCGTTTTAAACAAGAGAACAATCAAATGCAAAGGCGACTAGAGTGTTTTCATGAAATCCAAAAAGTTAGGAAGCATCTAGAAGGGAAGGCGCAAGAGCAAGCCATGAAGTCTATCAATGAAATTACTGTAGGATTAAACATGGTTTGTATCTCATACAAAACATATGCAGCGGAAATTAACGGATCTACCTCATTCACAATTGATAACATGCACTATCTAAGTTTCAGAATTCAAGAACAAGAGAGCGTACCTTGGAGCGATGAAATTCAAAACCAAAGATCGGAAGTTCTTGGGAACACTTTCAATCTTCACTCCAATTCCACTAACGCCCAAGATGTGTGGTCTCTCAATTAGTTCTTAAGGGAGAATGTTAGAGTGTCTTACTCTCACATATGTCTCACTATTTCACAATAGTGTTCTCTTACAAAAATTCTCTACAGAAAATTCTGTATGTTTCTCCCTTTGTATCTAACTGATTGTCTAATTGGGCTAGCCTTTCCAATTGGGTTTAAGTGTGTGGCTTGGAGTGGGACCAAAAGGGACCAATAAGACACTAGCTCCAATGGGCCTTGGGATTTTTTGTTAACTCTTGACAAGTCCAAAGTTACCATTAATTATATTTAATACCACTATATAAATAAAATTGCACTCTAGACCTTATTTATAAATTATATCCCAAGACTTTATTGTACATGCAACCCCTTCATAAAATATTCGTAGTAATACAAAGTCATGAATATAGACTACCACTTTGTAAATTACTACATGTTATCCTTGAGTACCCGGTTTAATCCTTTAAAGTTATTCAACATATATTTATGAAATCCAATCTCATAAATATATATTTTAGTAACTTCTTACCAAAGTGGTTAGGCCTAACTCTCTAAATAACTGAACCCATTAAACTTATTTCAAGGGAATATTTTATATCTTCGTTAAGAGACTATAAATTCCATCTTGAGAATACATGTTCCATCAACACTAAATGTGACTGCCTAACATACTGAGGTTTTGATCGTTACCTTAGATCTCACTCTTGATATATCAAAGCAACCTACATTTCATGATCAGGTCCATTATCATCTTAGGATTAAGAGTTCATGCAAATAGAAGTCGTGAGATTTATTATTCATTTGACAGTCATTAGGAGAATAATAAATCTCACAGCGGTCCAGTTCAATATGTCTTAACTTTTAAAACATATCAACACATCAACTAGAAATCTCCACTTTTATGATCAAGACAAATCATCTTAGTTGATATGTTATAGTCTTCGCAGATGAAACGCCTAATTTCATCACTGACTACGAACTAAAATTATGAGTTTATAAAGAACTTGTGACTTATATCTTCTGTGACTAAATCACATAAATCACATACTGTGCATTTTATGGACTAAATGATAATGTCTGAATATTCATGTTACCATTATTTTAGATTATAATAAAGCAATTGTATTAATCACAACATTAAATCATACATAATGTCATACATAATAACATACATAGCATCATACAATAGGATTTAAGGGCACCAATCCTAACAATTACTGCGTTAGATGATGAAAGAGATATTTCAGACTTCTCAGATTCAAGCAATGATGATTTTCAAAAATTTCTATCTACGAACATTAGACGTTGTTGTTAATGTTTGCACGTTGTGTGCAATATAGAATGTTGTTGTTAATGTCTGACAAATGATGATCATGTATGTTCAACATTTTTGCTAATCTAAAGATTAATTGTTTATTACTTTTGGCTAAGTTTATATAAAATTAGTTGCTCAATAAAAACATCACACAGTTGCTTGGATCACTCCCAACAAAGAAAGGCTTAATTGCTTCAATAAAAACATCACAAAGTTGGTATTGCCACCATGAAAACACAGTACTTGCTGCATCTGAGAATTTATACGACTCCAAAGCCGTAATAGTTTTGAATATGACTCTGTTTAATACTGAGAGTATCCATTAATAGCTAAATGACAAGTCATTCGGATTTACATTTGTGGGAGGAACATAATCATCCCTATGCTTGGTCATAGAAAATCATACAACATTCCACAATTCATTACACCACTGACGATACCCCATCCTCTAGCCTCTTATGAAGACCTTCCAAGGATATCCCACTTATTACTTCAGGCGGATCAATGACATTTCCCAAGGAGCTAGACATCTTGCGCCCATGTGCAAGAGAACACTGAGAAATTGCTTTGACACCCCTATCACGCTCATTCAGATTGCAAACATGGCTTGCTTTGTGTACATGAGTCGATTGTAAGCTTATTGCAAATCAAGATTTTATGTTTAAGTTTAGCTCAATTTTTTTGTTGAGCAAGCTTGAGTCTGAAGAACCAACTAATTGTAAATTTGTAATGTTAAGGATCAGATTAAAATGGTGGAATTAGGACTAGGGCTGATAGGCCAAAAACGTATTGATCCCTTGTAATGGATTAAGTTGATTAATTAGCCAAGTTATTAATTAATCAAATTAACATGTAAAGCACATGGTAGCACAAAAAAATCACCAATTAAACTAAGGATGCAGTGGAAAATAAATGATACGGTGATTTGTTTACGAATGGAGAAAATCTACATGGCAAAAACCCCACTGGATGATTTTAAGGTCACCAATCCCAAAATTCCACTATTATTACAATAAGCAGTTACAAGTAAAGGAATCCCAAGTACCTTACCAACCTAGAGTTGAACCCTTACCCCAATACTCAGTTGGACTTGTTTTATAGTGACAATTTCTCCTATCAATGCACGGCTCCCAAGTACGTGACTAACCAATTGCGCGGATCCCAGTACGCGACTTCTATCACCAACTAGAGAAGATTGTTGGCTGCAAAGTTCTTTAATTCATCCACACAATGAAGATCAAGAAGATGCTTGGTTACAAAACTCTATGGTGCAAAGACACAACAACTTCTTCACAAGAGAGATGAACTAGGGCAAGAACTTCGTCTCAAGTCACAATTTGCATGAACAAGGATTTATCAATACTTGTGCAACTTTTGTGTCTTGACAGCTCTTAAAATAATCCTTTTATATGTCTAGGGTTAGGAGAAAAGAAGGCCTAAAGACATATCCACGAATTGGAATCAAAACAGAACTCAGAATCTGTTTTTCTTAAATCTTGACAGATAGAGGTATCGAGATGCTGTCGAGCAATTGTCGAGCCATGGGGCTGGAATAGCTCTTTAAACCTCAACAAATGCTAGCTGTCAAGCTTTAATGATCTTGCACTTCTCAGCTTGTTTCTTGGACAGGCTTGATGACTTCAACACTTGATCTTGAAACATAGTTTCTTGAAGTATAAAACTAATCCTAAATCTACCCAATTACAAGTAAAGTGCATTTTTTTCAAAAGGATTAGCCAATTACATAAATGAATGACATATGTTCTTAACAAGTGAAACACATATGTCCTAACAATCTCCCCCTTTGGCAATTTGTGACAAAACCACAACTAACAAATGAACATATGAGAGAAGTCATAAATCACTTAACTCACATTCACTTGTTGAATAAAATAAAATCTATCCTAACACAAACTCTTGAAAAACTTTGCAAGAAGAGAGTTTATGGTAAGTAGACTTTGACAACCTGTATTTTTGAAACACTTTAAACAAAACTCATCAAGGTATCTTAGTGTGAAACAGAAGTAATAGATTGCATACAAATAAAGAATCATGCGTATAATGAGAGAAAAGAAACAACACATGTAGAGATAGGTGAAGAAACATACATCATCACATATATCAAAGGATAAGCACAATGTTTGTAAAAAATTGGTCACAAGACCTAGGTACAAGAAGAAAATGTATCTAAAGTAGAGAAAAGAAAAAGATACAAGTAATCCTCACTACATCTCTCAACCAACAACACTCCCCCTATTAAAACACACTCACACTCTCCCCCTAAGCATGACTACTCTCATAATCCCAAAAGTACTCCCCCTTTTTGTCACAAGTGACAAAGGGTAGAGTGTCAAGTAGACATCTCATCGGTAGAGCTAGCATCTCTATCATCATCATCCGAAGCATCATCGTCTTCACCATCATCATCCTCAGACTTAGACGCCACAGGAGGTGGTGGAGGAGAAACCTCGAGAGCAAAACCACCTATGGTCGCCTGTCGCCGAGCAATGCGACCAACACGAACATTCACCTGATACAACTTTGTAGAGAGTGTATCTAGGCGAGCATCCATGCGCTGAAGCTGCGCTATGATGTCTCCTAATGACACATCGTTCGTAGAAGAGGAGGGAGTGGATGAAGCTCGAGCAGATCGAGATGGAACAGAATGAGAGGAAGGAGTTGCTGAACCCGCCTGTCGCGACCTAAACTACGCCTCACTACGTTTTACGGTAGCGGCGTCTATGGCAACCATGACATAAAAAGGGTCGGACACGGAAAAAGGAATGGAAAAATGGCGTAAAATCCTCATGATAGCGGAAGGAAATATGAGCTTATCACGGGTAGCCGTATCCTAATACACATCTATGATAGAAAAGATAAAATGTGAAGAAAAATCTATGGTAAGATCCTCAAGGAGAGACAATAGAAAATGAGCATGAGGCTCTGTGATAGAGTTGTAGTGAGAGAGATGATACAAAACAAAAGTCATCACCATGTTTATGAAATGAGGACCTTTAGCAAAAGGTCGACATGGCGTAAACTTGTGCTCACCCCAATCAGAAGGGCGCTCATAGAAAGAGGTGGTCATCTCGTCTTTGGACACAGTCTGTAGACGCTCACAATCGGGGTAATTAGGATGCGCAACCCTTGGAACATGAAGCACATCGAATATTAACTCCGGTGTGACTACTATGCGCGTACCTCGAATGCGAGTGAGAAAGAGAGGTACTGAAGAATAAAAATCATGCATGTTGGAGTAGAACTCCTAGATCAGCACGGTAGAACAAGTGACTAGGACGTCACACAGTGACTCCCATTCCCGTTTGTGAATGACATTGGGAAGGTCAGTGTTGGCGAAGTCCGTCAGAACAACTTGGTGTTCCGAATGAACACCTCGTTTAGAAAATTTCTTTGAGAAGTCCTGATGGGCTTTCTCATCACGAAACCAAACAAAAAGAGGAGTAGGATCAGAAGACGAAGAGCCCCGAGAACGTAAAGGGTCTGGGACGGAATAGACTTACGTTTTGGTGCCATAGACACTACTAACGTAAACAGAAAGAGGGGCGAAAAGAAAGAAACACTCAGAAAAGTCCCAAAACAAATCAAATATAACAAGTATAATGAAAAGAGAGAACGTATGCATGGGGAATGCATGAACATGAGACATGCAATATAAAAAACATCATGGGCTCAGGCCAATCCAATCCTACCAGCACACATCTAAATGCATGAGAAGACTGTTAGAATGCTAATGTGATGCAATGCATGGAGTTTTGAAGATCAAATCTACAAAACCCATTCCGAAAATTTCAATAAAAACTCATCAAATTTGAAAAACTCCAAAATTTTTCAAAAACCCCAAAACCTAGGTTTCAAAACATGAAATGCATGTAAATGAGAAAGATTAGATGCTTACCAAGTGAAGAAAAACTTGAAAAAGCGAGAGGAAACCTTGGGTAGAGGTTTGGAGTGAGAGAAAGAGGTTTGGGAGGTGAAGAGACAAAGCTATCGAGAGAGAGATCGAGAGAAATGAAGAATCGGACTGAACAGAATCTATATATAGATCCTCAGTAAATCTCGATAGATACAGGTGTCAAGAGGTGTTGAGACATCTGTCGAGGAAGGTATTGAGAAATATAACTTTGATAGATGAAGCTATCAAGAAGGTGTCGAGGAACAAGGCAAGACATGGGAACAGATGCTTGATCGATCCACCAGGTGTCGAGAAGCTATCGAGAGATCAGGAGGTTTCTCGATCGAACGAGAAGCTGTCGAGATTGCGATAAGAAAAAGCTGAGAAGCTCAATAGATAGCTAGGTGTCGAGGAGGTGTCGAGCCAACTTTCAAGAACAATTTTTCAAGAAGGAAAAACACAGACATGAATGCAATCACGCATGCAACTCAATCGATGATCCAATTAGCATATAAGACTCTCAAAATCATCTCTCAATCAACAAATTTAAGCACATGGATCCTAAAAAACACACACACACACACACACACACACACACAACAAGTCTAACCGATTTTATATATCAAAAACAAGTCAAGACAGTTTAATGAGCATACAACAACACATGTAAACCTTGTGATGGCCAAATCAAATTGTACCTGCACATGTATCAAAAGTAGCAAAGAATATTGCGTGTTATGTATGAAAACATCGCAAGATTGCGTGAGTGTCTTTATGTTATGACGATTTGAGATATGAGAAAATCACTTTAACTCACACACAATCATAACTGTTTGATGGGGACTATCACCTTTGAGGTACATCCTATAACTTCCACATCTCCTAGTAAACACGCTTGCAATCATATTTAAAGCATTTTTGTTTTTTTTGCTTTTATTTTCTTTGCATATTTTCTTTTATTAAGCAAACCGTGCATGGGTATGCAAAGGAGAGAGAAGAAATACTCAATTATGTTAAGCTTTTGACATTGCACTTTTGCTATGCCGAGGCATACAGATGTCATTGACATTGCACTTTTGCTATGCCGAAGTATACAGATGTCATATCATGATTGACGAGTAACAGTGGTGAGATGGTTATTTATGCCTTTCTTTTAGGATTTTCTAGTCGTACCCATCAAAAAGAGTGATACGAGCGTTAAGTATAAGAGATCACTTAACCTTACTCGTCACAAACAAAGAGCCACAAAGTTCACTTGCTTAGTTGTGCATAGGAATGCTCATCAAGTTAGGAGAGATACAAAGTTTAGAAAACTCTGTTTCAATGGCCATTTTAAGGTTCACAAGAACCAATGTACACAACACATACTGTTTTTGTATTTTTCAATTTTTCAATTTTTTTAATTATTAAAATAAACCAAAAACTGAAAGTAAACAAACAAAAACATGTTAAACAGAGCAAACAATGCATGAAACTAGATGAAAATGCATGAGAAGGAAGGAGAGAGAAGGAGATTAATCCATGGAGATGACACTGATGTTTTGACAAAGGAATTCAAAACGTTTACTATCCAGAGGTTTGGTGAACAAATCAGCCTTCTAGTCATCAGCGTGAATAAACTCAAGGGTGAGAGTACCTTCTTCGACAAGCTCCCAAATGAAATGATGTCGAATTTCTATGTGTTTAGTTCGAGAATGTTAAATCGGGTTCTTAGAGATGTTGATGGCATTGGTATTGTCACAGTAGATGGTAAGATGCTCTTGACAAATACCATAATCATGGAGGAGTTTTTGCGTACAAAGGAGTTGGGAGCAACAGCTACCAGCAGCAATGTACTCAGCTTCATCATGGATAAAGAGATGGAATTTCGCTTTTTGCTCATCCAGGAAACAAGATTATTACCCACATAGAAACAACCCCCCGATGTACTTTTTCTATCATCAGTATTCCCAGCCTAATCAGCGTCAAAATATCCAGCTAAGACATCATTTGTGTCCTAGCTGTACCACACACCAAAGTTGGCAGTAGTTTTGACATACTTTATGATTCTTTTCAAAGCAATCATATGTGACTCTTTGGGATTAGCCTGATATCTGGCACACACTCCCACACTGTAACTAATGTCAAGTCTACTAGCAGTAAGGTATAGAAGACTACCTATCATGCTTCTATAAAGAGATGAGTCTACACTTTTACCTAACAAGTCAACAGTGAGTTTATCATTTGGGCTCATAGGCATTCTAACAGAACTAGCAGATTCTAAACCAATTTTTTTTACAAGATTCTTAGCGTATTTAGATTGAGAGATGAATATACCTGAATCATGTTGACGAATCTGCAATCCAAGAAAGTGAGATTGCTCTCTAATTATGCTCATCTCGAACTCTACCTACATGAGTTTTGAGAAGTCATGAGCAAGTTCATCCTTTGTTGATCCAAAGATGATGTCATCAACATAGGCTTGAGCAACCATCAGCTCGCCATCTTCCCTCTTGATGAAGAGAGTCTGATTAGCCTTTTCTTTTGTGAACCCATGTGACACCAAGTATTGGGTTAGCCGATCATACCAGGCTCTAGGTGCTTGCTTCAATCCATACAGTGCCTTCTTGAGGTACAACACATGATTGGGAAAGTGTGGATCAATGAATCGTTTTGGTTGAGCCGTATAGACATCTTCTTTGAGAAGTCCATTTAAGAAGGCAATCTTTACATCCATCTGGTACAGCTTGAATTTTAAGTGGCAGGCTAAAGCGAGGAGAATTTTGATGGACTCCATATGAGCAACTTGGGTAAATGGTTCATCATAGTCTATTCCCTCCATTTGTGAGTATCCTTGGGCTACCAGTTGAGCCTTACTGCGGATCACATTTCCCTCCTCATCAGTCTTATTGCGGAAGATCCACTTTGTGCCAATAACATGCTCACCCTCCGGTCTAGGAACTAAAGTTCAGACATCATTCCTCTGAAACTGAAGTAGTTCATCATGCATTGCTTCAACCCAACTTTCATCCTGAAGAGCTTTCTCAACTTTAGTGGGTTCAACTTGTGGCAGATAACAAGAATAAGACACAAAGTTAGCAACACATTTATTGACTATACGTTTCCTTAATGTGAGTTCATTCTTGTTTCCTACAATAACTTCTGGAGGATGATTTAATTTGGTCCTAGAGGAAGGTCCTTTTTCTTCATGAGATTTAGAATTTGGTGAAGTAGGCATATCTGCTGACTCTTCCACAACACTTGGAGTATCAGGAGTACTTGGAGATGTGGGCTCTTGTTCAAAGATTTCTTGAACTTCCCTAGTTTCAGGAGGAAGAATTTCTTTAGGAAGTTCCTCATTAACTTTCTCAGAACAGGAATCTGAAGACTCATCAATAACAACATTCACCGTTTCCATAACCTTTATAGTTCTTTTGTTATATACTCGATAAGCCTTACTTGTAGAAGAGTATCCTAGAAATATCCCTTCATCACTTCTGGAATCAAACTTTCCCACATTCTCTCTATCCTTTAGGATGAAACAGGTACTTCCAAAGATCCTGAAGTATTTCACATTTGGCTTTCTTCCTTTCCATAACTCATATGGAGTCTTTTTTGGTACCGGGTCTAAAATACACTTGATTAACCGTATGACATGTAGTATTAACGGCTTCTCCCCACAAGTTTCTAGCCACATCCTTACTATGCAACATGGCTCTTGCCATCTCCTGAATAACCTTGTTCTTTCTTTTTACTACACCATTCTGCTGAGGACTAATAGGAGCAGAGAATTCTTGAGATATACCAGATCTTGTACAGAAGGACTCCATATATGAGTTCTCGAATTCTTTACCATGGTCACTTCGAATTCGGTCAATTTTCAAATTCTTTTCATTTTGCAGTCTTGTGCACAAAGCTTTAATGTACTCAGGAGCATCAAACTTGGATCGTAGAAGAATAACGTAAGTGTACCTAGTGAAGTCATCTACCACAACCATGATGTATCTCTTACCTCCAAGAGACTCGGTTCTAGTTGGATTCATAAGATCCAAATGTAGTAGCTCCAATGGTCTAGATGTAGCTGATGTCTGAGTGCCCGAATGCTTAGCTTTTGTCTGTTTCCCAAGCTGACATGGTCCACACACCACATTGCTCATTCTACTAAGCTTTGGTATCCCTAAAACTGATTCATGCTTAGATACAATAGAAAGATGTTTGTAACTAGCATGTCCCATTCGTTGATACCATAGATCTTCATTTGGCAACCGAATGCTATTGCACACAATATCAGCATCAGGAACCAATCCATAGCAGTTGTCTAGAGTGCGAACACCACTTATGAGTTTCTTCCCAGACTTATCCATGACAAGACACTTTCCTTTGGAGAATAGCACCATGAAGTCTTGATCACATATCTGACTTATACTCAGCAGGTTCACCCTTAGGCCTTCCACATATAGAACATTTGCAATATCCGGTAGACCAGGTAGAGAGATAATTCCTTTCCCTTTTATTTGTGATTTGCTTCCATCACCAAAAGTGACATTGCCACCTTTCTTAGACTCGAAGACCTTGAAGAGAGATCGGTCTCCAGTCATATGTCTTGAGCAATCGCTGTCAAGGTACCACAAGCATGTGCCCATAACTTTAAATGCGGACTTCATCATAAAACACACTTCGTGCTTAGATGACAGATTAGTGGGAATAGTATTTGCTCTCATCTGCCCTTTTTGAGCAAGGCATCTAATTTTCACTCTTCTTAGACAAACTCCTTTGCACATTTTCATTCTGAGACAATCTAGTTTCTTCTTGTTCAAACTGAGATCTTTACCAATAGTCATCATAAGAGAGTTCAAATAACTTTTAGACTTGTATTTTCTGAGACACTCAAACAAGTAGAGTTTAGAAAAACAAGATGTATTTGAAAACAGTGATCTCTTTAAGCCGGTAACAACCATGACAACAGGGGTCAATGAATCACACACAAGGATTAACCCTAATCAGAGTCTGCCTGCTATGATACCACTTGATAGGCTAAAAACGCATTGACCTCTTGTGATGGATTAAGTTGATTAACTAGCCAAGTTATTAATTAGTCAAATTAACATGCAAAACATGTGGTAGTACAAACAAATCACCAAATAAACTAAGTATGCAGCAGAAAAGAAAAGACACGGTGATTTGTTTACGAATGGGAAAAACCTACACGGCAAAAACCCCATCGGGTGATTTTGAGGTCACCATTCCCGAAATTCCACTATTATCACAACAAGCGGTTACAAGTAAAGGAATCCCAAGTACCTTACCAACCTAGAGTTGGACCCTTACCCCAATACCCAATTGGACTTGTTCTGTAGTGACAATTTCTCATTTCAATGCACGGCTCCCAAGTTCATGACTAACCAATTGCGAGGATCCCAGTACGCGACTTCTATCACCAACTAGAGAAGATTGTTGGCTGCAAAATTCTTCAATTCATCCACATGATGAAAATCAAGAAGATGCTTGGTTACAAAACCCTATGGTGCAAAGACACAACAACTTCTTCACAAAAGAGATGAACTAGGGCAAGAACTTCGTCTTAAGTCACAATTTGCATGAACAAGGATTTCTCAATGCTTGTGCAACTTTTGTATCTTGACGGCCTTTAAAATAATCCTTTTATATGTCTAGATTTAGGAGAAAAGAAGGCCCAAAGACACATCCACGGATTGGAATCAAAATAGAATTTAGAATCTGTTTTTCTTAAACCTCGACAGATAGAGGTATCGAGATGCTGTTGAGCAGCTGTCGAGCCACGGGGTTAGAACAACTCTTTAAACCTCGACACATGCTAGCTGTCGAGCTTTAATGATCTTGCACTTCTCAGCTTGTTTCTTGGACAGACTTGATGACTTCAACACTTGATCTTGAAACACAATTTCTTGAAGTATAAAACTTATCCTAAATCTATCCAATTACAAGTAAAGTGCGTTTTGTCAAAAGGATTAGCCAATTACATAAATGAATGACATATGTTCTTAACAAGTGAAACACATATGTCCTAACAAGGGCTATCCACGGGTCGAGTCGGATTGGGTTTGGATTTGACTGCAATCGACCCGATTGAATCGAGTGAATGGAATATGGACCTGCGGCCAACTGAACGTTCAGGTGAGCTCATACTAACCTTCAAATGTCAACATGCTAGTGAGTGATTTTAGGGAGCAGTACAATTTGAGCTCATACTACCCGTGGCCTAAGAATTTACCATTAACTCTAGGATTGAATTGAGATGCTAAATCAATGTGCAAGAGATGTAACTTTACAATATTTAATTAAGGAGCTAATTGTTTTTTAGGGGAATTAAAGAGCTTATTAAGGTGGATCTCTTTCTTAATCAACCAAACTTTATATTAAATAAATAAATGAACACACAAGACAATATTTTATTTTCAAAGATCATATCATACAAAAAAGATTGGAGAAATTCAAATTTGAAAACAAATCAATTTAAATTAAAAAGTAGAAATTAAACCAAATCAAGCCAGATGAAGAAAGTCACAAAGTCAATTAAATTCCTTATTTATGAAAGATTATTTATTTATGAAAATCAAATCAAATCAAATCATGTACGGAGAGTCACCAATTTCCCTGTTTATGAAAGATTATCTAATTAAAAGAATCTAATCAAATTTTAATCTGATAATGGGTTTTGTGGTGGGTTGTTGATGATGGTGGTTGTATTTATGGTGGTGGTTTTGTTTTGATTTTTTTTTTTTTTTAGTGTGTAACTTACAAAATCAAGTACATTCAACCAATATCAAAAGCTCAATCAAGTACTTCCACACAATTGAATTGGAAAAAGTGTCACTCAGCATTCCAAATGCACAAATATCAAACCACACCATACACCCTTTTATCACAAAAATCAGTGATAAACAGCAGCACTATACAACACTACATAAATTTTTATTGAATTAAGTGTCTTGCCAAATCAATTGTTGGATTACATTATCTACTTATTATACCCTTCATACTTTCAAAATATTGACCAATTACTTTCTCGTCATAAAACATTTAAATTTCAAGTTTTTAAATAAAAATAAAATAAAATTATACACAAAACATCAGATTGTGCATTAGATAGTAAATAACATCCGATTAACATGGAATTTAGCGGACATGTAAATTCATCCTAACCTATATATATAAACCAAATTCAAGACAAGAATTTATCCTTTTTTCCTTCCAATCTAAACAAATGGCACCTCTTGTAAGACCAAAATGGATGGATTAGGTAATGGGTTCAAAACAAACTTACTAATCAAAATAAAAACAAAAACAGAAAAGTAAATGCAAGTAGAGCCTTTGTACAAACAATCCAAAGCTAAACCCCCCACCCCCACACACACAATGAATTATTACCTGCTTGAAGACTTAAGGCGCTCTCTAAACTCCTTGAACTTGAGGTTCCTCATGAACAAAACTTTATTAGAATGTGCACTTTGACCACAAGGCCATATAACAACAGTTTTGTTGAAATATACACTTTGTTAACAAGAAACAAATCTTCCTATCATCATAAATTCATAATACACAATTCCCAGAAAAGAAAAAAAGTAAGAAAAAGGTCTTGTAAGCTTCAAAACCAAGTTCTTCGACAACCTTAAATGGCATGAGTTGCTCATTAAGTTCCAGCTGGTGTGCCGATTGCTTCTTAACTGTACATTACGAATGTGATTATAAGTAACTAAGCCACACATCACATGCATAGACAGAAGCAAAGTAAACCTTTTAAATTTAAAGAAGCCTACATAACCACAGTGGCTTTCCATGTTCCAATCTAAAAGCATTATTTATTTATTTTTAACTTTTACATATATTTAACAAATATTGGAATTACAACTTCCCCCACCCCTCTTGGAATTACTTTTCCCTTGTTCATTAGTTTAGGGGACCAACTTATGCATTAAGGTACCAGAGTTAAAAGTTTCCTCCCAAAATATTTGCATAAATCTCTACCTCTTTTTGATTGTACCATAATAGACATGAAATAACAGTTATGGACTAGTGTTGCATGTGCAAAGCTAAGAGTGAGGATGTGGACCATTCAATTTTGCACCATCCAATAGCTCATGAGTTATGGACTCTGAATTTCTGTCCCTTTGGGATTAGTTGAGTGATCACAAGTCAGTACTTTATGATGGACACAACTAACTGATCATAAACTAATCCACATGCACATATCAAAATAACCATATCATTCCCAATTCTACACAAGTAGTTTTGACAGATTAAAGTTTTAAAAAAGCGGAAAAAGACCAAAAACAAACAAACTGGCAACCTAGTAAAGAGTTAGCAGAGAACAGTAAATATTTTACTTCCCCTTGTTCACCATTTTTTTTTTGTTTTTCAAGAAGGGTGTCAAGTAGAACCTTTTCGTGAATCACTTTCAAAGAAGTACCACCCATCATTTCCATAATCCTAAAGTAAAATACACCTTATTTATGTCAAATACAACTGAATCCCATGAATGTCCTTGCTTTAGCAAATACAGAAAACAAATAATTAAAAACCCACTTTCAGGAGCTTTTTAACAGTTTCTCTAACCAATTGATCACAAAATCCAAACTGACGCATATGTTGAAGGGCCCCATCCATGTGTGTAACCTGCAAAAGCGAACCAAAGTGTAAAGACTATAAATTTGCTTGCATACAATTCCCTGAACCAAAAAACCACCATATACAATTCAAACCACATACACATAAGTTGCCAGCTAGTACATTCAACTTAATTAAAAAAAAAAAAACCAAAGTTCCAAACTTTCAAAACACTAAGTTCAATTGAAAAATCAATTCAGCTCAATCAAACAACAACATTAACAGCATAACAAGGTAGTTAACAAATTTCTTTTTCAAAGTTCACTAATTTTGCGTTTTTTAACGCTCGTGTAATGTTTAGGCGGGGGAGGAGGCTGCGGGGCATCATCCTTAGGCTCATCATCATGCTGTAAAGACATTAGATGCATACAATTAATATTTAGTGTAATGATAAGAAAAAGTGAACCGCAAAATATATCATTACATTGGAATTAATGTTATCATCCCATAGAGCTGTCTTTGTGTCCTATTTTATGTCCACCAGTCCCATAAGTGGGTGCTTTTCTAGCACGTTGTGGTCTACCTCGTGGGGGTGAGGGTTGATGAGGGGGATGCTCGTCTGGTACATCAGTGTCAATCCCAACCGGAGGTCCTAGAAGGTTGGATGAGGATGAGGATGAGGTAGGTGGGTAATGATGCTCTGTATAGCCAGGAGTGGGGATCATTGTCATGGGCAAAGTGGGTGCACTAGAGTTGGTGGGTGGGTATGAGGGTGTCTCAGGGTGCGTAGGAAGGGTCATATGAAAATCAATACCAAGATCAAAACTAGGTTGCGAAGGTGGGGTGGGTGAAGGGACCTCAGGCTGAGGAGATGCATCTACCATGGGTGGAGGGACCTCGAACTAAGGAAGTGCATCTGGGATGGGTGGAGGGACCTCAGGTGGAGGAGATGCGTGCGAGATGGGTGCAGGTACCTCAGGACTAGTTACAGCCCGTAGGGTTGTTGCACGCCGACCACGACCCCTAGCTGCACTTGTGCTTGGGCTTGCTGTAGCATGTCGACCATGGCCCCTAGCTGAGCTTGTGCTTGGGCTTGCAATAACAAGCCAACCACTGCTTGGTGTACTTAGGGGTGCTGCACTTGTGCTTGGGGTTGCAGCAGCTGCTGATTCAGTCTCATGCCCATTGTTTGCCAGCCCATTTGTTGCAGGACCAACACGAAGCCCAACCATAGCATTTAGGACGCGCCGAACATGGTCGTGTCCTGGGCTGTCTTCAGGAAGCATCTCCAACAATGCATTATGGCTTTCAATTTGAAACAGAGAAACAACCAGTACAATCAGATTTGAGACATTTATGTATCAATTACAGAATGGATAATATAGTACTTATTAATTCCATATTCAAATACTCAATTGAAAATTAGAACTTTGAGATTAATATTTACTCAAATACTCAACTAAGAACTAAAAGTTTTATTAGAATACTATATGTAATAGAAAGTCTTTTTAATTGGATGTCAGTCAGATCAAACCAGATTTGCTGAAGAAAGAAATCAATTGATTCTACATTCATACATGTACTGAAGAAAAAACAAAGCAGGCCATAAAATCTAATTAGAACACATTACCATTATATGTAATTTAGCACTGTTTTGGTTGACATACTTTCGAGTGACCTAACGGTACTAGCGGTAATAGGCATGATCGTGGGGCATCTCACCCATCTGAGGAGGTGCATGGCAAAGTCGTTGTTGTCTCATACCCCATGAGAGGATATATAGTGTATGCTCCTCCCTCCAATTTTTTTCCACCTTCCCACGCAAGTCTATTCCATGCAGTCTTTGGTTGTACACAACATGGTCGGGTTGCTCCTGCGCCAACCCAAACTGTCAAAGGACACGGTCTGGGTGGTGTGTCTCTACTATGCAAAAACACATAAGTGGCACCCTTGCCGTCCACATATTCCTCCCTGCAACACAGAAGGCAGGAAGGTGGCCTAAGTTTGCCTCATATGGCTGGCACATAATCTACAATAGAAACAAAAAATCAATTATCCTAACATCTTAAAATGTGCAACAAGGAAAAATACATAGATAAAGGGAAAAACAAAAATAAGCAATGATTTTAATATATTCTTAAGGAAAATTATACATACGGATCCAATCTTTAGGCAAGAAAAAAAACAAAGAAATGAAACATCAGTGAAGTCAATTAAATAAAGATGATGAAACTGTTTAGTATTTACTTCAATGGAACCCCCAACATGTTTATCCTGAACCCCTATTTCTCATTGAGCTTTTGTGGGTGCTAATAATGTAAATGTGGTCTAGTTTCAGTGGCTCAGCCATTGGCACAGAATCCTATACATAGAGGTTCTTTTGCAAAGGCAATTACATAGGAATTTTATTATCTAAAATTGACATGAAAGGGGAGGGTCCCTTCAGCATAGCCAAACATAATTTTTGTATATTATTACCTGGTTCAGCTTCATTCTAACTAATTGCTTGCGATAGTGGATTAACGCCATGCTAGATGGCCTACTCTTCGAGCTTGGCACCCGCACTCACACCCACCTACAGTTACAAGCGAATAACATAAGATAAGATAATACCACTTAGTTACTAAGAAGAGTAAATTCCATAACACACTGAATATCATGAAAATACTTACTTAAATGCAAGTGGAGCATTTGGCCATGGGCCATAATCACATCTAGGTGAGGGCTCTATCCACGGGCATAAGAATGGCAATCTTGCCCATGCCCAATACTGGACCAATTGCAATGCCCCACCAATCTGCGATGACTCTTTATGGCTTGCTTGACACAACTCTCTATACAGCCATGCTAGGCAACCACTACCCCAACTATACTGTCGCGGATCACGAAGGTTCCGTAGGAACTCCAAGAACATCAAATGCGCCCTATCTCCCGACTTGTCCATGAAAATCTTATCCCCTAGTAACGCTAATATATAGCACCGGACATATTGATGTATCTGCATCTCCGTTGCATCATGAGACAGTGGCTTTTCAATGCGCTCAACAAGGCGGCTGATGAGAATTATTTGCCCTACCAAAGTTTTGTTGTCATTCTGCGGAACTCCAAAACCAAGCAACTCCACGCACAATTGCCTCCAATCCCCATCCTCCATAGCAGTTGGCCCAACCAAGACCTTACAGTCTATAAGAAGTCCCAAAATGACCTCCACATCTTCTAGGGTGATTGACATCTCACCATGTGGAAGATGGAACTTACAAGTCTCCGGCTGCCATTGCTCAACTAGGGCCGATATTAGGCAGTGATCTATCTCCCTGGAAGGGGCCCTAAACAATCCTTCTAGCCCCACCAACTTGATAATGTCAATCACCCGATTATCTTGCATTGTCATGTTTGCTATCTCTTTAGCGCGACCACAACACTTAAGTGGGCCCGGGTCCTGCAAAATCGATAAAAATTATAGCGGTTGTTAGAACTAGATATACAACTTTGAAAGAACTTGCTAAAAGTCAAAGAGAACGTAAAAATTAAAGCGGTTATTAGAACTAGATATTTCACCTCGCCATTCCAAATGTCCTCTGATCGATGATTTTGTTGTTGCGTCAGCAATGAAGGAATTTCTAGACCAGGGCGCACAATCTCTGGCTCCTCATCATTCCGAGGCTCCATACTACAAAGAGTGCTACTATTCTATCATACATAGTGGCAGACATACATTATTTGGTGTGAGAGTCATCAAAAATCAAGCATTACCACAACACACAAGGATTTCACATGAATGAAGATATAAAAAATAGTTCACTGCATAAAAGATTTGAAATATTACAGCTGAACCACCTCTAATCCTCTAAATGATGTTGTAATATTTGCATAAAAAAAATAGATAAAATCAATCTATAAGTTAAAGAAAACCAAAACAGGAAGAACAAATTGAGGACGCAACTAGTGGCCTAACTAGACAAGCTTATGGTGTGTACCACTTTTAAAGCCTACCCCTTCCTTTAATTACAAGCTCAAATTATCTACTAACAATTTAACTCTACCTGCTATAATAATTTTGAAACTGTCTTACATTATGAAAAATTCAGATTTTGTTTGGGCATCCCATCCTATTTTTTGACTGCTTGAGCTTTACACATCCACGACCTTCTAATTACTTATCAGATCATGGTTGCAAGATGAGAGCAAAACTTTACATAAAGTAGCCCTCATATGATGTCTAGCACCTTTCTCCACTCCTATATATATATATATATATATATATATATATATAGTTGGCCAAAAGAAGGAAGAATGCACCACAAAATAGTTTTTCAAATTCATCTAGAGGATGTTTATATAATCCTAACTGCTTAAGCCAACTAAACCCTACCACTACTATGAAAAATTCTAGTTAACCTCCTCTAGATTTTTGACCCACTACTATACAACAGCAAGAACAACAACCAAGCATTAATCTCATATAGCACTCCCATGTATTTTTTTCCTCCATTCTATCCTATCCAAGACCATACTCCTTGTAACCTCATTTCCTAGTTTCTTACTCATACCAATTAACAACTAAGTAAAGAACTAAACAGAATCCCCAATTCTAATAACACCAATAGAATTCTAAACATGGTAGTCTCTCATAGATGTATGAATAAAAATGACAACTTGACAATGAAACGGAGCTTCAAGGAATCACATAAACAATAAAGCATCATATTTCATTAAAACAAAGAGAACCCAATATTAAAAAAAAAAACAAGTTTGAAACTTATGAAACATTCATTAATGGATTCCTAACAACTTTATGACAAAATGTATAGAATTTGAGTACAAAAAACCATAGATGTTAATACAAAAAACTATAGATGTCAATTACAAAAATTCAAATTTACATTCAATAAACGCAAAATTAGAAAATTATAAAATAAAAGCAATGATAAAAAAAAAAAAAAAATCAAACTTGATTAAATATCAATGTAAAAAATTCACACTAATTTCTTAACAACAATTCACACTAATTTCTATGTGGCTAAATTTGTCCTCATATGGTTAAATATCAATAAAAAAAATTATTTTTTTATTTACTCATTTTCCAAACAACCAAACAGAATAATATACATTCTTCGTTGAAATGACAAATGATCATTTCCTACCTAAAACCTCAATTTTTTTTCTTGGAAACCAAACATGAATCACCAAAACCCAAAAAGATCAGAAATTGAAAAACGAAAAACCCTAGGTAACATCATGAAATTCCAAAATCTAAAATTGGAGAAAGAGAGAGAGAGGAATCTAAGAAGCAAAACGACAACGTATTGAGTAGAGAAAGAGAGTACCTTCGGCATGGTGGGTCAATCGGAGTAGTACTGAGAGAGGAAACAGTTTCAGTGACTGATTGAGGAAACTGTTTCAGACTTAGTGAGGAAACCGTTTCAGACTGAGTGATTTACTTGAGTGAGTGAGTGAGTGAGTTTGAGAGGGCAGAGTATAGTTTGAGTGAGTGTTTGACTATGAGTTTCAGTGTGTTTGAACTTTGAGAGTGTGAGAGTGTGACTGTGAGTTTCAGTGCGTTTTTGGTATATGGTCTGCAGATCTCGAGTTTTAGAAACTCGAGTTCTAGGTGGCTAAATTTGCTCCATGTGGAAAATTTTTCCACGTAAGGGTATCCACAAAAACACTGAAATCGAGCTTTAGAAGCTCGAGTTCTAATATAATCTCGAGTTTTTAAAACTTGAGATGTTAGTTTCCAACTTTCTTTTTAAATTTGACAACTAATGAAAATTTTAGATATTTAATGCTAAATGGAAAAAAAAAAAAATTTGACTTTTCTATATAATAATGATAAGAATGTTTTTTCAATGTAAAATTCCCTTGGAGTTGTTCCAAAAAAAAAAAAAAAAAATCCCCTTGGAGTTCCCAAAAATAACACTTAAACGACCACTACGGTAAAGTTTTTGTAATCATATAATGGATTTGGTTTGAACCTTTTTTACACTAAAATCAATTGGTTTTAACTTTCAACACAATGGAATTGGTAGAGATACTCATTTATATATGCATAATATTAAAAAGTTGAAGTATAATAAGGGCATGTTTGGTAGATTTTAATAAATACTGTAATACAATTGCTATTTTTATGGTTTTGCGATTTAGTTGTTTGATTATATTTTTATTATTACAAGAATAGTCATTCATTATGAATAACAATTCTTTAAAATAAAAGATACCTAAGCTTGATTAAGAAAATTCCCAAAAAACCAAAGCAAAGCCGCTCCTCTTGAAATTTTCTCTCCCTTTTCTCGAAAATTTTCAACTTCTTCTTCTAGAGTTTTCCTATTTTTACAAGTACTACCTCTCTTTTCTTCTTAGTTGTCGCTCTCTCTTATTGGAAATATTTTTTTTATCTCCTTATTAGAGATCTACAATTTTCCCAGTCTCTCTCTCTTATTTTTTGTGGTTTATAAACCTTGTTGGTGTCTTTATTGTTTTTGCATCTTGTGTTCCTTGTAATACATATTTATATTCCTACATAATCATCATTATAGTTTACCAAATGTGCCCAAAATATTAATGTATGCGATAATGCATTATGCCTTTAGTTTCTTAAAACTAATAATTATTACTTATCAATCATGATATGACCATCACTTTTCACTACCATAACTTTACATATTTTTGAACCTAAATGTAACTTATAATAGAAAATAAATGTAATACAAACACTTTGAGTGGAGACACTATTTATTTATTTTTAGTCTATACATACTCACTGGGAAATTTTTTTTTCTTATTCTACCATTGTATTCATATTCGTATGTTAATATAGTATTCAAGGCTAGGTCAAAGGGTCTAGTTATGCTCCTACTTAGAAAACCATATGTCATTTTCATCAACTTCAAGAAATAGAGATAATAAATCTCTTGACAAAGGTTTTTTTTTTGGTAAAATACTACTTTGGTTCCTAAATTTTACCAAAAGTTTGTTTTTTGTCCCTAAACTTTAAAAAGTTTTTTTTTCATCCCTAAACTTTGTAAAGAGTTTTTTCAATAGTTAAGAGACAAAAATAGGGATGAAAAAAAAAATTCTTTCAATATTTTTGGGATGAAAAATAAACTTTTGGTAAAGTTTAAGGACATAAATAAAATATTTTCAATTGCTTAAGGACGAAAAATGAACTTTTCAATAGTTTTGGGACAAAAAATGAACTTCTTAAAGTTTAGGAGTGAAAAAAAAACTTTTAATAAAGTTTAGGGACCAAAATACTATTCCCCCCCCCCCCCCCCCCTTTTTTGTGTATAAAAAATTACATGCAATTGGTTTTCCTTATATGTTTTTTTGTGGGGTACGAACTTTCTCTACATGGTACAAAATTCAACTTGAATAAGATTTTCAACTGGCACATAGAATCACAAATCTATGCATAATAATTTAGTTAAAAATATTAATTGGATAACAAATCTAATTGATGTTGTGGGGAGTAAGTAGACCCAAGCGGGCATTTGGGCCCTTGGGCTCTAGCAAGAAGGGCCGATCTGTTCTTAAGCTAAGAATTTGTTAATACTGCGAATCAGCCCATACGCCGAGGGTCCGAGGATACAGCCGAGGGTGAGTTTCTCCTCGGACAGATCCAAGAGAACTCAGAGATTCACTACGAAGGTCAAGACAGAATTCTGGAAAGACTGTTGGTTAAGAGGTGGAAACTCTGAACCTTCTAGATGCACCGGTGTTAGAAAAATATCAAGGGCAAAGGCTGCCACCTCCACATTAAAGACTCTACACCTACCTCCCTGGCCGCATTAATGGGGAAGTGACCCCTGAACAGTAGAGCTGAAACTTCTGATCACTATTCAAAGGCATTAAGGGAAGAAATATCTAAGGGGGAGGGGGTTTGAGCAACACGTAGATAAAGCATAAAAAAAAGAAGTATTTAAGGGGGGTGAAGGCCAAAGAAAGAGAGAGGCCAGTCTGTAACTAAGAAAGAAATGAAGAATTGTAATCTTTAAGAAAGAAAGAGAAATAATATAGCAGTAGTCCTCGGCTCACGTCCGAGGAGGTCCATTGGCAATTATCATTCATTATTTACAAGTGTTTGCACACCAAAGCCTGTTATCAAGTTCTCAGTACCTTTAATCTAGATTTCAAGCACACGCTCTACAAATTTTATTGTTTAAGGCTCATTGGGCCTGAGCCCATAATTTTCTTTGGGTCCAGGTGCAATTGTGCACTTACAATTGGCGTCGTCTGTGGGAATCTAGTCTGAAAGGAGCTGGGATACTATGGCAGGCCTAGGCTCACACCATGCAGAGTCTCAAGGATCACAACCGGAGGATCTTTTCGAGCGTCTTGAGCATCGAAGGGATCGTGAGGGAAGTGTCCATACAGAATACCCTAGGGCTAGCCATACTCATGGCGGGGGCAGCGCCACCCACGAGGATGGTGCTAAAGCCATGTAGGAGGAGATTAATCGTTTGAAAAGAAAACTGCGCCGCGCCAGACGTAAGCCTTCACCGTCCTCGTCTAATCCTTCTTCGGTGGAGGTCCGGGGAGGTAGTTACAGCTCGAGGTCATGCTCACCCCCCAGCGTAATGTCCTCTTGTGAGGAGGACGATCTACCAGCTCGCAGACACAAGAAACTTTCTTCTAGGGGCTTGGGGAATGATGCTATGAGTCGGGCGTTGCACCAACTCTCCAAATCTTTATTTTCATGGAGGATTAAGAAAGGGAGGCTTCCCAAGAGGTTTACCCAGCCCACCTTTATCATCTACAATGGCCGGACTGATCCGGTGGAGCACGTGAGTCACTTTAACTAGAGGATGGCGGTGCACTCTCATAACGAGACCCTAATGTGTAAAGTTTTCCCCTCTAGCTTGGGACCTGTTGCTATGAGGTGGTTCAACGGCCTTAAATTGGGGTCTGTAGGTTCGTTTGGGGAGCTTACTAGAGCATTCGCTTCGCGGTTTATCACGTGTAGCAGAGTGCCTCGGCCATTGGACTCGCTGTTATCCATGACCATGAGGGAAGGAGAGACGTTGAAAACATACTCCAACCGGTACTGGGAGATGTTTAATGAGATAGATGGTGATTTTGATGAGGTGGCGCTCAATACCTTTAAGGTAGGCCTTCCTACTGATCACGATTTGAGGAAGTCCTTGACCAAAAAGCCCGTCCGTAGCGTACGTCGCCTCATGGATCGTATTGATAAATACAAAAGGGTAGAGGAAGACCAGCAGCAAGGAAAGGGTAAGGAGAAGGTTATCCCCCAGGAGAGAAGGGATTTCAAGTCGGACAGATACCATAACAAAAAGCCGAGGAGAGATTACATTGATCAGTCCGGCTCGGCAGCACCTCAGGCCGTGAACACTGTGTTCCGAGAACCAGTACACCAATTACTGGAGAAAGTTCGTAAGGAGCCCTTCTTCAGGTGGCCTAGTAAGATGGCAGGAGACCCTGCGAAGAGGAATCAGAACCTCTTTTGCCATTACCATCAGGACGTGGGCCACACTACCGAGAATTATCGGACCCTTTGAAACCACTTGGAGCAACTTGTCAGTGAAGGAAAACTGAAGCAGCACCTGTGTCAACCTAGTGGGCAGGGCAGTCAATTCGGCTTAAACAATCAGAAGAATAATCCAATCTATGCCGGCATTGGGAACAATTAACGTTATCTTCGCTGCACCTGGCAGGACCGCCTCAGGTCCCACTAGGGTGATGGTGGTTTCCCATTCTCAGGCCGAAGAGGCAGCCTGCAGGCCAAAGAGGTTGAAGGTGACTTTACCCGTTTTGGGATTTTCAGAGGAGGATAAGGTTGGTACCATTCAACCCCATGACGATGCTCTTGTGGTCACTTTCAGGATAGGGAATTATGATGTGAAGAGGGTGATGATTGATCAGGGCAGTGGTGCAGATATCATGTACCCTGATTTATTTAAGGGGTTAAGGTTGAAGCTGGAAGATCTTACTCCTTATGACTTGCCACTCATAAGCTTTAAAGGAAGGGCCGTTGTGCCTAAGGGACAGATTCGTTTGCCCGTTCAATCCAGCTCAGAAACGGTTGAGGTGGATTTCATTGTGGTCGACGTGTACTCCCCATATACAGCCATCCTCGCCAGGCCATGGCTGCACGCTCTGGGAGCCGTCTCCTCTACCTTGCACGTTAAGGTTAAGTTCCCCTCTGGGGAATATGTTGAAGAGATCCTCGGCAGCCAATCGGTGGCCAGGCAATGCATATCGGCCGCAATGCTTCATCAGACAGAAGCCGAGTCATCGGCTTTGCTCATCAAGGACTCATAGCAATTAACAGATCCGGATGCACCTAGAGCGATGATAGGAGAGGAGGCTCTTTGTGAGGAGTTAGAGAAGTTTTTGATAGCGGATGACCCAGAGAGGTTCTTCCAAGTTGGCATACGTTTGCCACAACAGGAGAAGATGGAGTTGTTGGAATTTCTAAAAGACAATATTGATGTTTTTGCGTGGGACCCTTAAGAGGCTCCCAGCGTAGACCCGAGCTTCATTTGTCATCATTTAAACGTCAACCCTGCCATTGTTCTGAGAAGGCAGCCACCTCGACGTTCTTCCAAAGAACATTCCGAGGCTGTGAAGGAAGAGGTGCTCAAACTCAAGAGGGCTGGGGCTATTAAAGAAGTTTTCTACCTCGAATGGTTGGCGCATACGGTTGTGGTTAAAAAGAAGAATGGAACGTGGAGAGTATGTAAGGACTTCACAGATTTGAACAAGGCCTGCCCCAAGGATTCGTTCCCAATGCCGCGTATTGTTCAACTTGTAGATGCCGCGTATTCGTTCCTCGTATGAGTTTTTTGGATGCCTTCTAGGGTTACCATCAGATTCCATTGGCATTAGAGGATCAAGAGAAGACTGCTTCATTACTCCAACAGGGAACTACCATTATAAGGTCATGCCGTTTGGGTTGAAGAATGCTGGGGCTACCTACCAAAGAATGATGACCAGAATGTTTGAACAGCAACTAGGGAAGACCATTGAGGTATATGTGGATGATATGGTGGTGAAGAGTAAAACAATACCTTCACACGTCAAAGATCTGGCCGACACCTTCCAGGTGCTAAGAAAGTACAACTTGCGCCTTAACGCTTCAAAGTGCTCTTTTGGCGTGGGATCTGGAAAGTTCTTGGGATATATGATTACTCATAGAGGCGTAAACCCAATGCAGGTCAAGGCTATTCAGGATTTGCAGCCGCCTCGGAACCCCAAGGAAGTCCAGAAATTGACCGGAATGATTGCCGCGCTGAGCAGATTTATCTCTCGGTCAGCTGACCGGTGCCGTCTTCCAATTGTTGAATAAATAGAAAGGGTTTCAATGGACCGAGGACTGTGTGTTAGCCTTCCAACAGCTTAAGCAATATCTTTCTCGGCCACCCATTTTGTCTCGTCCCGAGGCGGATGAAGTTTTGTTTGCTTATCTAGCAGTGGCCGTCCACGCGGTCGGCCTGGTCCTCATAGGGGATGAAAGCGGGGTGCAAAGACCGGTCTACTACGTTAGTAAGTCTTTGAATGAGGCCGAGGTGCGCTATCTACTCTTGGAGAAAGCACTTTTGGCCATAGTTCATGCCACGCGGAAGCTTCCTTATTATTTCCAGTCCCACACTGTGGTGGTTCTGACCCAATTGCCTCTCAAGGCAGTGTTACGCAGCGCCGATTACTCTGGCAGGGTGGCAAAGTGGGGAACCATTTTGGGAGCCTTTGACGTTAAATACAGGCCCCGCACCTCCGTGAAAGGCCAGGTCCTTGCTGACTTGGTGGTAGAGTTTACTGAACCATTGCTAGAAGAAACTCTGAAGGAAGCACACATGGATGGAAAATCAGTTGGTGTGATCACAGCAACATCACCTCTGACTTGGAAAATGTATGTGGATGGGGTGGCTAATCAGAGAGGGTCTGGTGTCGGACTTGTCCTGATATCCCCTAAGGGAATTGTCTTTGAAAAATCTCTAAGGCTGTCGTTCTCGGCTACTAATAATGAAGCCGAGTACGAAGCAGTCTTGGTGGGCATGAATATGGTACATAGGATGGGTGGAAAGGAAGTCAATGCATTCTCGGACTCTTAGTTAGTGGTCGGCCAGGTCACGGGGACCATGGAGGCTAGGGACCCAAGAATGCAGGAATATTTGGCCCAGGTCAAGTGTTAGCAAGCTGAATTTGACTCCTTCGTCTTAGCTCACATTTCTAGGAGTGGAAACACCCATGCAGATTCTTTGGCCACATTAGCAACGTCTTCGGCTTAGGATTTGCCCAGGATTATCCTCGTAGAGGATTTGCTGGAGCCAACTCTTACCGCTGTCAATGCGGCTCACATCCATCTAATAAGGCTTGGACCTAGTTGGATTGACCCGGTCATATCTTTTCTTAAGAACGACATTCTTCTTAAAGACAAATCTGAAGCAGATAAGGTACGTCGAAAGGCGCCACGTTTCTGGTTGTCCGAGGACCAGAAACTATATAAACGATCCTTCTCGGGACCGTACTTGTTGTGTGTGCACCCTAAATCAACGGAAGCACTTCTGGAAGAACTGCATGAAGGGATTTATGGGAGCCACACCAGGGGAAGATCCTTAGCCCACAGAGCTCTGACTCAGGGTTATTGGTGGCCCAATATGCAGAGGGAGGCTCAGGACTATGCCAGAAAGTGCGACCAATGCCAGAGGTTCGCCCCTAATATTCATCAACTTGGAGGGGTTCTAAATCCTCTCTCCAGTCCCTGGCCTTTTGCACAATGGGGATTGGACATAGTGGGGCCGTTTCCGAGGGCTGCAGGAAACAAAAGATGGCTTCTTGTGGGGACAGACTACTTCACTAAATGGGTTGAGGCCGAGCCCTTAGCAAATATCAGGGACGTTGATTCCAAGAAGTTTGTTTGGAAAAACATTGTCACTAGATTCGGAATACCACATATGATTATTTCAGACAACGGCGTTCAATTCGACAACAAGGCTTTTAGGAAATATTGTGGTGATATGGGCATCATAAATAGGTATTCCACCCCACCTTATCCTCAAGGAAATGGGCAAGCCGAGGTCGTTAACAAGGTCATAGTCAGTGGGCTCAAGAAAAGGTTGGATGATGCGAAAGGCAGATGGGTAAAAGAACTACCACACGTCCTGTGGACGTATCGGACTACACCGCATAGGTCCACTGGAGAAACGCCATTCTCTATGACTTATGGAGCCGAGACGGTGATACCTCTAGAATCTGGTTTTCCCACCCTAAAGACAAGTTCTTTTAGCCCGGAGAATAACGATGGCCTCCTAGAGAAAGGCCTGGATTTGGTTGAGAAACGGCACAAAGCAGCTATGGTCCAAATGGCTTATTATCAACAGAAGCTTAAGCGGGGATATGATGCCCACGTGAAGCTAAGGCCACTTGCACCTGGGAATCTTGTACTAAGAAAGGTTGTGGGCACCGCTAAGAACCCGGCTTGGGGTAAGCTAGGACCAAACTGGGAAGGTCCGTATCGCATTGTTTCAGTAGCTGGCATAGGGTCGTATCGTCTAGCTGATCTAGATGAAAGAATTGTACAACACCCCTGGAATGTAAATAACCTTCGAAGGTATTACTATTAATAAAGTGTGCTTTTCTTAGTTAACAATTCAAAGTTATAAATATCTCAGGGGCTTACAGTTACTATTCTCAAGTGTCAAACAGAAACTTGGTTAAGTATGGTCCTCGGACCACAAACCTTGTGGAAATTGATATCTTGTCATTTGTTAAACAGAACCTTAGTTATGCCGGGTCCTCGGACCTTCTACTTTGGGGAAATTAACATTTGAAGTTACTATTCTCAAGTGTCAAACAGAAACTTGGTTAAGTATGGTCCTTGGACCACAAACCTTGTGGAAATTGATATCTTGTCATTTGTTAAACAGAACCTTAGTTATGCCGGGTCCTCGGACCTTCTACTTTGGGGAAATTAACATTTGAAGTTACTATTCTCAAGTGTCAAACAGAAACTTGGTTAAGTATGGTCCTCGGACCACAAACCTTGTGGAAATTGATATCTTGTCATTTGTTAAACAGAACCTTAGTTATGCCGGGTCCTCGGACCTTCTACTTTGGGGAAATTAACATTTGAAGTTACTATTCTCAAGTGTCAAACAAAAACTTGGTTAAGTATGGTCCTCAGACCACAAACCTTGTGGAAATTGATATCTTGTCATTTGTTAAACAGAACCTTAGTTATGCCGAGTCCTCAGACCTTCTACTTTGGGGAAATTAACATTTGAAGTTACTATTCTCAAGTGTCAAACAGAAACTTGGTCAAGTATGGTCCTCGGACCACAAACCTCGTGGAAATTGATATCTTGTCATTTGTTAAACAGAACCTTAGTTATGCCGGGTCCTCGGGCCTCCTACTTTGGGGAAATTAACATTTGAAGTTACTATTCTTAAGTGTCAAACAGAAACTTGGTTAAGTATGGTCCTCGGACCGCAAACCTTGTGGAAATTGATATCTTGTCATTTGTTAAACAGAACCTTAGTTATGCCGGGTCCTCGGACCTCCTACTTTGGGGAAATTAACATTTGAAGTTACTATTCTTAAGTGTCAAACAGAAACTTGGTTAAGTATGGTTCTCGGACTACAAACGTTGTAAAAATTGATATCTTCTCATTTGTTAAACAGCACCTTAGTCACTGTTCTTATTCTTATCACACGCTTTGTGGAAATCAGTATCTTACCATTCATTAACTTAGATCTTAAGTTCTATATCTTTAAGTGTTAAACAAATTTTTGTAAGGAATGGCCCTCGGACCTTACATCCTGCTGAAAGTAATACCTCAGATTACAAAAGTTTAACCATCATATGAGTTTTTTTTTTAACTAAGGCATTGTCTAATATCCAAACTAAGTTAATCTCTGTCAGGTTCTTAAATATTCCACTTTGCAAAGCAAATATGCGCATGGCTGTTTGGAGGTTATAATTGTGCAACTCCTAGAGTTAGATTTGTTTATTCTGTTCTTCCTTTAACTATGTATTAGCGAGAACTTTCATGACAAGTACAAAAAGAATAAAGTAAAACAAATACAACATGAGTGAAAGTTGAATAAAATTGTTCTTCATTAATTATATACATCATCAAAAAAAGGAGTACATGAAAGTCCTATGCTAGGCCCTAAGCTTGGGGAGGGGGGTCTTGGAGGGAGCTGCTGCCGGCCTCAGTGCTCTTCAGTTCCAGCTCAAAGGTAGACAAAACTTGCTTCCTTTTGTCTGTTGAAGGAACGAGGGGCTCCACGTTCTGAATTTGCTCCTTCTCGGCGCCGCCACGCTCGTCCTTTTCTTTATGGGAACCTTCAGGTTCTGTAGGATCAGGAACGAGTTCTTGCACCACAGGAGGAAGGGCGGGGGAGGCAGCAACAGGAGGGTCTTCTATCTCCTGTATGTCTAGGGGAAGCCAAATGTTCTCGGGCTTCCTCAGCTCGGAAGCTTGAGGAACCCCTGCTACATTCATGGCCTTTCCCCAGACCTGTTGACAGTACTCTCGGCACAAGGCCGCAAAGGCTTCTGTCAACAGTTCTTGCATTGCATTTACTCCCTCCTGATAGCTGGCCTTCTTCACCGCCTCCAGTGCGTGCTTGTGGGCGCGAGCCTCCTCCTTTGCCCGCGTAAGCTCCTTCTCTAAATTAGAGCGTGCCCGTTGGGCTTGAGAGAGCTCATCGTCTTTTTGGCGAAGAAGCTTACGTTGGCCCTCCACTTGGTTTTCCATCATCTTTAAGCTGGCCTAAGCACCATCCTTCTCTCTTTTTAAATCGGCAGCTGCAATGTGATCTTCCCATTCTCTGCAAGGACCTGGCCTAGGGATCTTTCTGCCTCTTGCTGTAGCTCTTGCTCTATCCCAGCGCGCTTCCGAGAATCCTCCACGAACTTCTCGGCCGCAAAAACTTCTTGGATGGCCTGCAAAAAAATGTCAGGAGGTTAAATATGGTAAAGTGTTTACAAATGAATCTAGAGTACAAGTGTGAGGAGGAACTTACTAGAGCTAAATCCCTTTTTAATGAAAGGAACAACTGAGGCTGGCCCATCTTCTCCAAGGTTTCCATGTCCATGGGCAGCAGAAGAGGACACTCCAACGCCTCAGCCAAGTGGTGGGCGTGGCCTTGTTGGATTGCCCTAATACTAGAGTGGCAGGAGATTGGTGCGCTGTCCAGTCTTAAGTCAGGAGACTAGGTAGCCGGTGCTCGGCGCACTTCGGCCATGTATCTGATCTCCCCACTCTCGACTGAGCGAGCCCGACCTTTGCCCTTGTCCAGCTTCTGCTGCTGAGCTGGTTGTGGTTGTTGTCGTGGCTTCTTTTGCTTCTCGCCACCAGCGCCTTCGGCCTCCACCTTCCTTTTCTTCTTCGGATCGTCGACAGGAGGCTTGGGGTTGGCAGGAGGAGGGGGTGGTGGCAAGGCAGGGGGAGCTTGGGATCCCCTCGTCCCCTTTCTGGCAACTTTCTCCCCTCTCGCGGTCAGGAGGTCCTTAAGCACGCCCATGTCCTCTTCAATAGAACTATCGTCTGGACGTGCTATCACTAGACCGGCTATCCCAGAGGTCTCGGCGGCTTCCTCTTCCTCGTCGGAAAGGACGACAAAGGGGCTTCTACGAGGCCTTTGGGTGTCTTCAAGTTGGAACTTATCTATCTCCTCGTCCAACGTGTTCAACGAAGACACTTGCTCCATTGGGACAACTGTTGCCTGAGAATGCGTGGCGAGGGGGATTGTTGCAATGGTCTGTGTGTACAGTATAGTGTGGGGGTCGTCAGGAAGGTCGTGGTCGGCTAAGAAGTGCGGTCTGGCCACGTGAATCCTTCTTCGCCTCTGGTCACTCGCAACGATGGCGTTCTCAATCTCCTGGAAGTTCGAGGAGATAGGGTCGTACCCTAATATCAAATGAGCCGCCCTAAGTTGTAAATCTTCGCTCACGAACACCTCTGAGCATAGTACTCGGTTCAAGTCCGCGACGTTACAATGGCTTAAGCGAGGGCGTACGTGTTGTTTATCTGCAAAGAAAAACACCAAACAAACAAACATGGTCAGATTTGTAGGACATGTAATAAACTAAAGTTAGACGCTTTAGTAAATGCAAATGCACATGTTTAGATGTCAGGTGGAGTTATGGGGTGGGAAGTTAGATCCTAAGGAATCGCACCTGGATCTCCCCACTCAACTGGGTAGTGGAGGCCGTCGTGCCAGTTGCCTGAGACGATGAGGTAGTCGTCCTTCATGCCTTTATTGGACTTGGGCAGACAGGAGATCAACCTAACTACGCTAGAGCGGGATTTGATATAATAGCCTACCCTAGTGAGTTTGTGGCATTCGTACATAAAGACGACGTCATGCCAGGTAAGGTTCAGACCCATCTGCTCATTTAGAGCATCTACGCTTCCTAAAACTCTAAAGACGTTGGAGGCACACTGGTCAGGACACAACCGGTGGTTGCAGAGGTATTCCCTAGTCACGCTTCTCATAGGGAGGGTCATCCCACCTTCTATGAAGGCAATCATGGGAATGATAACCTCTTCCGTTTTCCTAGACCCAGCTACGGTTTCCGCTGGACAGTATCTTAAACCTACGTCGCTGGGAATGTGGTATTTGGCTTTGAAACCTTCCATCCCAACGGCGGTGTCAACTAAACACTTAAATCTACCCATTAGGAAGGAACGAAAGACTAAATTTTAAGAGGGAGAACGGTTAAATTGGGAGCCGAGGATAAGATCCGAGGAGAATAGAGTAAAGAAAAAGAATAGGAACTTACAAGTTTGAAGTTGTGTGAGTTTCCACGGATTTCTGCAGAGAAGGTGATTACTGATGTTTTGATGGGATTAGCCTCTGAAGAAATAAATGAAGGCGCAGGTTCCCAAAGCGTCATGACATGCGGGAAACGGCCTCGAAATTGTATTCATCCCACCCAAATTTTCAGGGGGCAACAAGGGCCGTTGGATCCTCATCTCACCGTTGAACGTGGGGGACAAAGTGTAACTTACGGTAATAAATGCGCGCGTTTTTGAAAATAAAACCGCCAAGTGACATCTTCTGGAACACGAAGCGATCTCCACATGCGCAGTTATTTACAAAACGTGTGGGGTAAGTTCTCGTTGGATCAAAACCCTATTTTTCTCCTCGGATGCTGAAAAATAGAGTTTTGAGGGGCTATTGTGGGGAATAAGTAGACCCAAGCGGGCATTTGGGCCCTTGGGCTCTAGCGAGGAGGGCCGATCTGTTCTTGAGCTAAGAATTTGTTAGTACTGCAAATCAGCCCATACGTCGAGGGTCCGAGGATACAACCGAGGGTGAGTTTCTCCTCGGACAGATCCAAGAGAACTCGGAGATTCACTACGAAGGTCAAGGCAGAATTCTGGAAAGACTGTTGGTTAAGAGGGGGAAACCCTGAACCTTTTAGATGCACCGGTGTTAGAAAAATATCAAGAGCAAAGGCTGCCACCTCCACATTAAAGACTCTGCACCTACCTCCCTGACCGCATTAATGGGGAAGTGACCCCTGAACAGTAGAGTTGAAACTATTGATCACTATTCAAAGGCACTAAGGGAAGAAATATCTAGGGGGGAGGGGGTTTGAGCAACACGTAGATAAAGCATCAAAAAAAGAAGTATTTAAGGGGGGTGAAGGCCAAAGAAAGAGGGAGGCCAGTCTGTAACTAAGAAAGAAATGAAGAATTGTAATCTTTAAGAAAGAAAGAGAAATAATATAGCAGTAGTCCTCGGCTCACGTTCGAGGAGGTCCATCGGCAATTATCATTCATTATTTACAAGTGTTTGCACACCAAAGCCTGTTATCAAGTTCTCAGTACCTTTAATCTAGATTTCAAGCCCACGCTCTACAAATTTTATTGTTTAAGGCTCATTGGGCCTGAGCCCATAATTTTTTTTGGGTTCATGTGCAATTGTGTACTTACAGATGTTACTTTGAGAACAAACCACTTTTATCACATTGGGATATATTACTTATCATAGATTATGGTTGTACATCACTTTATTATTATAATTATTATTAAAATTTTGAGTTATGTTTACTAATTAAGGTTCATCATTCGGTCCATTTCGGTCCAATTTGTCAACTTCGGTCCATGTTGGTCCATGTTAGTCCAATTTTGGTCTATTCGGTTCACTTTGGTCTACTTCAGACCAGTTTAGTCTACTTTGGTCTATTCGGTCTAAATTTGTCTATTTTGGTCCACTTTGATTCATTTCGATCCAATTCGGTCTATTTCAATCCATTGCGGTCCACTTCAATCGACTTATTTAAGAATAGGAAAATACAAACTTGGGTTGAGAGTACTAACGAGTAGTAATTAAATGGTTGTCCATCATATGCACGACCGTAAGCACATTCAAGGCAAACATTACTCTCTCATTCATGTGAGCCATAACTCTCTCATTCAAGTTAGATGTAAAGAACTATTACAAAACCATTAATTGATGCCTTCATGAGCCACCTAATGACTGTTACAAAGAGCTTAATAAGTCGCTTAAATACGATTAATCACCCATCTCATGCACAATGCCTAGAGGAGATCAACAGACCTTGCAATAACTCATGGGATGGCTATATAAAGCCATAAAGAGCAAGTAAACACACACACATTTAGCTACAATACATATTAGTGATTTCTCCCAAAAGAGATTAACTAATTTAAGTATTGGAGGGTCCTTGGTGGACACCAATCCGATGTCTTTTATTATCACTTGTCTTCTCTTAGCAGGGAATCCAGGTCGTCCATCAAGTAGACAAGGAACATACTGGCGATACAAATTTCGTGTTTTATCAAGTACCATCAATTATTTGCATAATATCAATTGTAATGAAATGATAAATTTTGATTATCGTAATAATCTCCTTAAGAGAATGAGAAATTTGAATAATAAATTTGAAACTTAAAAATTTTAGTTGTACCAAAAAAATTAGGAAAATATAAGGCATAATAACAATAGTTAGATAAGTATGCCACTTCAAAAAAATAATAATATCAATCAAAAACACCAAAAATGATAAAATTATATATTTTTAAAAATAGAAAGATGGAAATTAATTTTAAAAATTATTAATTTTTAGGGAGAACAAATTATTTATAATAAAATTTAGAGAAAAAAAAAATCACATTATACCATATCTCAAAATAATTTTATATATTTTATGTGCATCGAGTGGGTCTATGACTAGTTAAATTTAAAAATGCAAAGTGGATGCATCACAATTACAAAAGAAACTTCAACAAAAAAAAAAAAAAAAAAAAGGAATTTTGCAACAAATTTTAGGATGTTGAACAGAAAGGAAAAAGCGAAAAAATCTCACCTCTATAAGATTTTTAACGACTTAAATAAGTACTGTCAATAACAATTACTAAAGACAATGTTGTTGCCTAACCAACACAAGAACAATGTTGTTTTTTCATGGACAACAGTTAATTTTATGTAGATGCCTGAACCCTTCATTCTTATAAAATTGTCATAAAATTTCAACCTTCTAGTTCTTGAAAGTTTTTATTTTCTATATTAATTATTAGAGTGTGATTAAAACACGACTATTTTTTCCTTCATATTTATTCATTTGGCAATCCAGGAATACAACTTAACAAGCTACAACACCAACCTGCAGAGTCAACATAGACCTGCAACACTCAAAACAGGATTGTTTTCCTTATATTGCAGAAATTAGTAGCATCAATCGACACTAGCCTACATTTAGAGGGAAAGAGTGAATACGGAAACAAACCAGCACAGCCAACAAAAGCAACTTTTAACTCTGCAAGCTACATTCATGTGCTACCACATGTTATATTGCGACCAGCGTGGCTCTTGCATGACCCTGTGATGTTTGGAATTGTTCATTTATACCAAAATGTGCCATCAGAAGCCAAACATGGGTGAGAAGTTCTCCGCCCCGTCTCAGCTGCTGAGCATGATGGTTTCCTCTGCAATGGCAGGCTGCATAAGCAAGCATCTCCACCCATACATTACTAATTATCTTCCATTTCTGTTCCTTATCAGATATAGCTTGCAACTTGGATGCAAGCGAACATGCATCAAATAACACGGATTTGCTTCTCTCCCTTTCCACTTCAGATGGTGGAACTTGAGGGATCATTTCAAACAGCTTTTTACGTGCATATGATTTACCACTGTGTGAATTGTCTTCTATGGACTTGTGGGCTTCAAAAAAATGTGTGATCTCATTGCAAGTATCTTGAAACCTAATCATTCCAATTCCCATTGGCAACATGAAAGGACAGATGACTAGGAGATACAGCATATTCTGTGATACCAACATGCTCAATGCCATAAAGGTGAGGAGATCCCGATCGTTTAGGTAATCCTGATCCAATTGGTAACAGATATCTGTAGCAAGGTGCCAGATAAGAATACTTTGGTCGAATTCTACTTTAACACTCCAATCTAGTTCACTAGGATTACACTTTTTAAGCGCTTCACCTCCTCTGTGGGAACAAAGGGTTCTGATATCGGTTGCATCATCTGATTCTTCTTTGTGATGTTTGATACTCTCTTGGAGATGGCTGAATATCAATCCTTTCAAACCCATTGGGACTTCCACATGGGTTGTGTACCAAGTCTTTTCTAGGAATTTATCAATGTGAAGGCACTTTAGAATTCCATAAAAGACTGTGTGCTTATCTTTGAGGGAAAAGCTCAATAGATTGAATTGTGACATGGAATTTGACCACCTAGGCTCTTTAGGTAGTTGTAAACAAGTAATGGCTTTATGGATAATGGCTTGAAGGATTGAAGTGGTTGCATGTCTACTCAACCAAATATCAGTCCTGTCTGAGGAAAGCAGTAAGAGAAATGCATATATTTCTAACAGTATAGCAACAGACAGCAATAGGAAAGTTATGACTAGATCAGCATTTGAGTACTTATGCATATCAATGAATGAGAAGAATGCCAACGTTATACTGGTCAAAGAGAAACTGATTAAGCGAAGAATCCGGCCTTGGAATGAGTGTATTATCTTAGCCTTAGTGTAGAGCATGTCGTACATTAAGCCAAGTTCCATCTCTATCACTTTAAAAGCTTCATCCAAAGAAATCTCTTTAAAAAAATATTGGCTTTTTTCCCTATCATTAGAGCTGAGGATTAGATCAACAAATAGTGGCTTGAAATTTTGGAATAAGTCATCGGCTTTAACCAATTCAGTTGCATCGGGAATAAATTTATTCTTAACCTCAGGCATATGCACCACCTGAGCCTCGATCACATGACTTGCTTTCACATGGAATCCCTCAAACTTCTTTAATGTATATTCCCGCATGAACTTGGAATAATTGGGATCAGGTTTAGGAGGAATGAGCATGGATTCTCTTAATTGCTCATTGCTTGCCGACCTGAGAACCCATGTCCTTTCCCCATATTTGATAATTCCTGCACAAAATATCAGAATAGACAAAATGGATAGGCGAGAAGCAGTCCAGGCTAAAACGAAAATGTAAAGTGCCACCCCTGTTTGAACGCCTAGTCCAAGTAAGTGCCTTAACCAAAGCTCATTATCTTCCAAGGAATAAGCTGTAATGGTATCAGGCCCACCCAAGTGTAACAGAAGAAATGGTGCCCAAAATGCAGTAAGTTGAATGCTCTCACTGAGAGATCCATCTTTGCCAATACTTTCCGTGACGTCCCCAAGGTTGTTTGAAATTACACCTAAGGCAACAGTTGCTACCCAATCAGCCGACAAATAGGCACACCACAGGACAATTCTGATCCAAATTTTTCTTGTGTACTTCCTGCGATTGCCCAAAATGATGAGTATTGTCTGCAATGTGAGGCTTAGGAGAACTAGAACTCGCAGGTCCCAATCCTTCCACGCATTCCTCAACTTTGGAGGGAATGGATTCCCGAGTTTCCTTGCATTTATGTAGATCAAGCTGCTTACAACTGAAATTCATGCGTGTTATGTCAACATCCGATATTTTTAAGCTTTAAGAAACTTGACCAAAAAAAAAAAAAAAATCCATGACGGTTTGTTTGAATAGAGGTTTATAAAGAAAAGGATCTGGATTTTAAATTTTTGTTTAAATTTGAAGTAGCAATTTATTAATATTGCTGAAATTTATTAATAGATTTGAATCTTTTATTAGTTTGTGGATTTGAAATGGTTCTGTAAAAGGTCATTTCAACTCATAAATGTTAATGTTCGAGCAAAATTCCCAAATCTCAAATCATCACATGGTTAAATTTATAAATCAATTTGTATTGACAATTATTCTTCAAATTCTTTGATTTTAAATCCTCAAATACAAACACAATTTTTAACCAAATGAAAATGTAAATAAGTAATAAAAAAACTAAAAATTCCATAGTTTTAAAAACCGGACCGGACCGGCCGGTCCGACCGGTTCAACCGGGAACCGGTCTCAAATCCGGTCCGGTTATGAGGTAAAACCGAAAATAGTAATAAAAACGATAAATAATTCTGACCGGCCGGTTCAACCTTAAAAACCGGAAAACCGGCCGGTCGAACCGGAAACCGGTTTTTGGCAAAACACTGCCGTTTTGCCCTAAAAGATTAAACCTAATGAATGATGAATCACACACTTCGTTCAGCTCAGCTCTCTGCCTCTCTCACAGACTCACTTCTCTTCACTCTTCATCAGTCGCCTCGCCTCCAGCCTTCATTCCTCAACCTCAAGCCTTCACCGCACACCCCAGCCCCTCGCCCCAGCCCCAGCCCCTCGCTCAGCAGCACTTCGCGCGCGCCCCACCAGCCCCTCGCTCAGCCCTTCGCGCGGCGCGCTCCAGCCCCTCGCGCTTGCGCGCACACCCCAGCCCCTCGCCCCCTCGCCCTCGCCCTCTCTCAGCCCCTCGCCCCCTCACGCGCGCCCAGCCCCAGCCTCCCAGCCCCAGCCTCTCGCGATCCGCGCGCACACCCAAGCTCCTCGCGCGCGCCCGCGCGGCCCAGCCCCTCGCCCCCTCGCGCGCGGCCCTGCCCCTCGCCCCCTCGCCCCCTCGCGCGCGCCCCAGCGCCAGCCCCTCGCCCTCTCGCGCGCGCCCACAGCCCCTCGCCCAGCGCCAGCCCCTCGCGCGCACCCCCTCGCCACACCCACGATAACTGTCTCTGCCTCCACACTCTCTGCCTCCACATATTTAAAATGGGTATGGTTTTTTTTCTTTTTTGCCGTTGTATTTTCATTTCAATTTCCTTTCTTTCTTTTCATTTTTCTTTTCTTTTTACACTTAAATTTCACATAAGCATGCTTCAATTCTTGTTTGCAGGAGAAATTTATGGTTGTGACTTGTGATCGTGGACTCTGAACTGTTTTTTTTCAATTCTTGTTTGCTGGGTTGCTCTCTGTTTCTCTGTTTAGTGTTGCTCTCTGTTTAGTGTTGCTCTCTGTTTCTCTGCTTGGTTCAGCAGGTAACATTCTTTCCTTTTGATTTTGCTCTTGATCAAGTTATGGATTCTCTGTATGGTGTGGATTTGTTGTGGATTTAATTTACAGTGATTATTGATTGTGAAATATTTTTTATAGAGAATTATACATGTATGTCACTATGTTGATTGTTGTGTTGATGAATTTATTTGTTGGTAAAATAGTTGCTGCAAGTCTGAAATTGTTGAGTGAAATGGAGTCTGCTTCTGTACCATCTAATGAACATGCTTCTACAACCGGGTCTAATGCCAATTCTTCATCTGTGAGAGCGAAATGTGATCCTGCATGGGATCATGTGACTGAAGAGTTGAAAGACGGAAAAAGTAGCTATAGATGTATACATTGTGGGAAAAGTTATAAAGGAGGGGGCATTAATAGGATGAAAAGACATCTAGCTGGAATTAAAGGTGATGTGGCTGCATGTATGGGTGTACCTTATGATGTTAGGTTTAAAATGGTTGAGAATTTGAAGGAAATTGCTAAATCTAAAGAACAAACAAAAAAAGATCAAGAAGCATCTAATTATTCGCCATTAGAGGACTCACCAGAATTTGAAGATGTTCAAGAAATTACTCCTAGAGGTAGGGGGTTAAGTAGGGGAAATAGAAGTGGTGGTCCTAGTAATTTTGGCAAGAGAAAGGTTGGTGATATTGGTAATTACTTTGCTCCTAGAACAACACCGGGAGCTCAACCTTCTATTAGAAGTGTTCTTGCTGGCAAAGAAAAGAAATTGAGGGTTGATATGGCTGTAGCAAGATGGATGTATGATGCTTGCATTCCAATTAATGCTGTGAATTCTAGTTATTATCAACCTATGCTCAATGCTGTAGCTTCTTATGGTCCGGGATATAGAGGCCCAAATTATCATGCCCTTCGAGTGCCTTTGTTGAGAGAAGCAAAAAGAGAAGTCCAATTGATTGTTGATTCTTATCGTTCATATTGGGCTGACACTGGTTGTACAATAATGGCTGATGGGTGGACTGATACTAGGCATAGAACATTGATTAATTTCCTTGTTTATTGTCCTAAAGGAATTGTTTTTATACGTTCTGTTGATGCTTCTGACTTGGTTAAGGATGCTATTAATTTGAGTAACTTGTTTGATGAAATTGTTAATTGGGTTGGTCCTGCAAATATAGTACATTTGGTTACTGACAATGCTGCAAATTATGTAGCTGCTGGAAGAATTTTGTGTGGAAAATATAGGAACATTAGTTGGTCACCTTGTGCAGCACATTGCCTAAACTTAATTTTTAAGGAGATTGGGAAGATGGATCATGTAGCTAAACTTGCAAAGCGTGCATCCAAGATCACAGTGTTCATCTATAATCATGTGGCTTTGCAAGCTTGGTTGAGGACTAGAAAAAATTGGACAGAAATTGTGCGTCCAGGGCCAACTAGGTTTGCTACTACTTTCATTGCCTTAGGGAGTCTTAAGGAACATAAGCATGACTTACAAGCATTGGTGACTAGCAAATTTTATGTTGAATCAAGATATGCAAAAGATAAGAAAGCAAAGGCAGTGGTGAAAATCATTCTTGATAATCAATTTTGGAATGATTGTCATGTAATTGTGCATATTATGTCACCATTGATTCGTTTATTACGCATTGTTGATTCTGATGAAAAACCAGCTATGGGTTATGTATATGATGGCATGTATAGAGTAATTGATGGAATCAAAAAAATTTTTAAGGACAAGAAGAGACTATGGGAGCCTTATGTTAATATTATCAAGGATCGTTGGGATAATCAATTCTATAGAGATATTCATGCTGCTGCTTATTGGTTGAATCCTGCATTCCAATATGACTCATCTACTCTTAATAAGAGGCTAGAGACACAATCTGCTGTGACAGATGTGATTGAATCAAAAGTTTCAGTTGGCCGATTGAAGTTAGTGGAGGAATTAAGGCTATTTCGAGAGCGTGAACAAACTTTTGGAACCCAACTTGCTCAAGAATCAGCCAAGACATCTCAGCCGGGTAAGATATCATTTACTTTAGTTAATTATGTTTTAAAGATTATAGTTCTTTTTTTATATTTTTGGGATAAGTATGTTTATTGATTCATTGTATCTTTGTTTTGTGCTGTATATGGAACTTAGATGAGTGGTGGAAGTTGTTTGGATCTTGTGCTCCAACTTTACAAAAGTTTGCAATTCGGATCCTTAGCCAAACAGCTGCCTCTTCGGGATGTGAGCGGAATTGGAGTGCTTTTGAACAAATACATAGCAAAAGAAGAAATAGATTGGAGCATCAACGACTTAATGATCTTGTGTATGTTCATTATAACTACCGATTGAAAGAAAGGTATATATTATATAATCTCTTTTAATTAACGTTGTTATGGGAAAATATGAGTTATTCACTAATTTGGTTGAGTGGGTTCTTTGTGATTGTGAAATATAAGTAATTTGGTTATCAGTTATTCATTATGTTCATTTTGTGATATAGAGTCAAAAGGAAGAAGTTCAATTTTGATCCTATTGATTATGCAAGTATCGATAAAACTGAATTTTGGGTAGTGGAAGATGAGGAACCTCCATTTCTGGATCATGAGGAGATAGAGAATGCATTATATGAAGAGGGAGCTCATCCAATCGAAGAAGGGTCTTCTAGTCATGTACAAAGAGGTTAGGTTATAACAATTCTTTGCCTAATTGCATATTTTAATTAGACTATTTATGATTTATGATAAATGATTATTAGAATCGTTATTTCATTTATTGTTCTTTGGTTTTGGAATTTGTATAGATATGGATAATGAAGTGATTGAGGATGATGATGACATCAATTTGGAATCATTTGGTGATGAAGATGATGCTCCTCCCGGATTTAGAGATAAAAATCATCCTATTCCTATTGAAGATGAAGAAAATGAGGATGAGGATGATGATAATGATGCTAGTGGTGGAGCATTTGGTTTACATGATGATATTGATTTCAATTTTCTTCATAACAAATGATGCTTGACTTTTCAAACTTATTAGATATTTGTTTGAAACTTTAAAACTTATTTGCTATTTGGATGTAATGAACTTATTTGTTATTTGCTATTTGGATGTAAATATAATGACTAAGGAACTTATTTATTTGGTTTTGTTGATAGTTTATTATGTTAAACATGATTTTTTTGTAATGTTTTATGTTAAATTCTTTAAAAAATGTTATATACTTCTTTAAAAAATTTATTAATTATTTATATAATTTAAATAAATAATAATTAAATTATTTATGACGTCACCGGTTCGACCATCGGTCGGACCCCGGTCGGACCTTAAAACCGGTAATTAGCTGCTTTTCCGGTTCGTTCACCGTACCGGTTTTTAAAACCATGAAAAATTCCTACCACAAAATAATCTTACAGTTTCTTTTCAGAGAGCTCTACCTAGTATTGCATTCAGAAATTAGCATAAAAATGTGAAATGGGCTATCAACTAGCTAGAGAGCTCTACCTAATATAAGAAGAATATATAAGCCCGTATATTTTTTGAACGCTTTTTTGTCAAGAGATTTGGAAAAGGATTATGGTTGATTAGCGTGCTAATTGCTAAGTGGGGAATGCATGAATGCATATGCATCAAAAGGATTAAAAAAAAAAAAAATACAGATCTGCCAAGTAAGGGGAGCTCAACCCAAATTAGTTTCATCATTGGCCTTGCTAGTGCGAAAAGAAAGCAAAAATTGAACTGATTTCTAAGCATAAAACTATACAATGCAAGGTATTTATAGCACAACGCTCTTGGACTGACTTTATTCTAAGTGTCGATTTGGGTACCGCATGTTTGCATAGCATTTATTAAAGGAAAATGTTGGACATTGGTTTAAGAACCACTTTTAGAAACATTTTAATGGAAGACTAATAAAATAATAAATGTTGTTAATAGTTTTTTTATATTTTCTATGAAAATGATGTCAAAACTTTTTTATTATTTATTATCAATTGCCCTAGGCATCCTTAACATGACCTTTTATTAAAAGATAATTTTTTTTAGTAATTTTTGTGTTAAATGTCCCGCAACGAATCAAAAATTAGTTTTTTTTTTAAAAAAGTTAAAAGTTAGATTATTTGTAAAAAATAATACTAAGACAAAAAACAAAAAACAAAAACAAAAAACAAAAAACTTTTGGCCTTTATCAAAACGGACACTAACTATACTAGGAGCAGGAAATGACCACAACGAATCAACGATGAGCATATGAGCAGATAATGAGCTGAAAGGAACGACTAAAGGAAGATCCCATAGAGGAGCCCTGGGAGATACGAGTTGCAGTGAATACTGTATCAGAATTCTATACTTTCATAGTAGCAAAGCAAGTCTCTTCAAAATCAATTCGCTTAGAGGCTTACAGCACTTCATGAGTGGGCAGAGGAATCGCCATAAGGAATCGATTCAGCAATTTGTGAGCATGGGTAGGCAATGAAAAATTATTTTCTATTTTTTACTTAGCTACAATAATTAGTTTTTTAAGTTAAAAGATTATTAAAAATATAATGAAATAATTAATAAGAATTTAATTTGATTTCTTTTGGCTAAGTAATAATTAAGAAGAATGAGAGTAGTAGATGGTGTGTAAGTGCAAGCCTATCCCAAAAGGAGTTCTTTAACTTCCAAGATAGCTTAGGACTTATAATACCAACACCAAACTCCCTCCTTTTGATTTGTAAATTATAAGAAAATCAACTACATGCTGGTGATACAACACTGCCCACCATTAATGTCGATATCCCAATTCTCAAAAATTCCCAAATAAAATTTCAAAAATTGAAATCAACTATGAATTTGTTGGAGTATGCTGCATCTGCAAATATAAGATTATCATGTTAATCAGCATTATGAAATTCAATGAACTTATTTTAAGGCTGGTTCATATATTTAAACCAAAATTTTGAAAGTTTGTAGAATTCTATTTTAATAGATAATTACGTTGCAATGTAAAGTATTAAGAAACAATTATTTTGTGCTGTTTCTTCTATTGAAATTTTGTTAAGAATAATTGAATGTTAATTTAGATTTAAATGATTTTTTTTTTTTTGGTTCATATTTGGTTCCCTTTATTAAAATGCTTCTGATCCGTTTTGTTAAAGTTGTTTCTAAAATCTACTCAAAAAAAGAAAAAGAAAAAGAAAAGTTGTTTCTAACAGATTCTTAAAAAAAAGAAGGTGTTTCTAACACCAGATTACAGATTCAACAGCAAATGAGCAAAACCAAAAATAGTAGGGAAATTTTAATTAACAAACAAAAATCACCTTGAAAAAGTAACAAAAAAGGTAATTTAGTGATGTCTGCTGCAACAAGCCCTAACAAAACTTTATCATCCTTGAAACTAGTTTTTATGTTTTCTTATTTTAGTTTCTGCTAGTGTTTCTGTTTGTTCTTCTTTGCAGTTTTAAATTTCTTTTACTTTGCAGGGTTGAATATAAAACTCTATCATCCATGATCCAAGAAAAGGAGAAGAATTATTGACAAAACAGTGCAAGTGGAGTTACATACTTGAAGGTATCATTAGTGGATGTTTCCGTTATCTTCACCAAAACGCATCCTTTGCTTTAGTAGTTCAGCGTGGGGTTCGTTCAACCTAAACTGAAACTGTGTTGGGAACAATGAATTGATCAATTAATCACAGAGAAACCAGTCCAGTAGTAGTCGTTTTCCTGCTTTCGCTCTGTTAAACCATCCCAAGATTGATCATATTGTTGTCAATCCCTCTTCAAGTTTGTTCAAATGCGAAGCAGACTTTAGAGAGAGACTCTGAGAGAGAGAAAAAAAGGAAACTGACGTATCTGTATGAGAGTAGGAGTGGTATCACTCTTCTTTCTTTTGTTTTTGTTTTTGTTTTTGTTTTTGTTTTTGTTTTTGTTTTTTGGTAGAAGGTAGTATGTACTATTTACGAATCACGTTGATCTGGGCGCATTGCAGTTCTTTTGCTTTACGTGTGGGCCGATACAAACTGATTCAATTCATATTTTATATGTAAATATCTGCTGACATTATAATTTTTCACATCAGCTTAATATAATATTTAAAAAATAAAATACAAAATACTATTTTCTCTCCAAAATAAAATTATTAGTTTTAAAACAAAATTAATTGGAATAAAACTTTATATCTTTAACAAGTTTAACTTAAACTCAAATTCAAATGTTGATAATTTATTAACAAATTTATAAGATTAATCATAAACACTATAAAAATAATGCAAACTTTAATATTTTTTTAACTCAACTCTAAAACCAATGCAAAATCCCAAGAGAATGTGCCCCACATGTGTGGTTAAAATTTGATGTTTTAATAAAGGATGTTGTTAATGTGTGCCCTAAGGGCCCACATTAATTATTCATTTTTTTAAAAAAAATTTCAAAAATTGAAAAAGTATTGACAATTTTTTTCAATTTTTGAAAAAACTTTACCATAAATGAATGACTTAGAGAGGGTTTGGATCCAGCTTTACATTTGCTGCGTCAACGTTTTGCTTTTTTTTTTTTTTTTTTTTTTTTCCTGCGGGGGACAAGCGCGCAGTGCGCGCACTGTTCACATACTTGTTTAGCAATTTTTTTATTAAAAATAGGTCCCGCAGTACTATTTACACATTTAAAAATTATTTTGCTACAGTGTTTTCAGTTTTCAATTTTCAATTTTTAACAATAAATTCTATCTAAACGGACCCTTAATATGTGACTTAAAGACATACATTAACCGGATCCTACTGGCAAACGTGAAGCAAACTTTAGAGAGAGAGAAAAAAGTAAACTGATGTATATGTATGAGAGTAGGAGTAGCATCACTCTTCTTTCTTTTGTTTTTGTTTTTTTGTTTTTTTTTTTTTTTGTGGAGAAGGTAATATGTACTATGTACGAATCACGTTGATCTGGGCGCATTGCAGTTCTTTTGCTTTATGTGTGGGCCGATACAAAGTGATTCTACTCATTATATATATATATATATATATATATATATATATTTTATGTATCTATATAAAATTAAAAAATCTTTGAAACCCTTACAATTTTTTAAGTTAGCATAATATTAAAATAAAATTATTATTTTATTTAAATAAAATTATTTTTATTTAGTCCAAATTTAAATTTAAACTCATTATTATCATTTTTTTAGATAATATTATTTTTGTTTAATCCAAACTTAATAAGAAGTGAAACTTTATCTCTAACAAATCCAACTTTATCTCTAACAAATCCAACTTAAACTTAAACTCAAATATTGATAATTTATCTCCAAATTTGCGAGGTTAATCATGAACACTATAAAAGTAAAGCAAACCTCAATATTTTTTTTAAAAAAAACTAAGTAGAGGTATGAGCTCTTATTATGTTATTTTTTTCTCCACTACTTTGTTTATATATATATATATATATATATATATATATAATATGGTTTTTCATGTATTTTTTTAAAAGTAATTTTCGTACATGAACCACCAAACTCTCTTTAACTGTTTTTTACAAGATAAAAAAGCTTGTAATAATTGAAATTATTCTTTAGAATGTAACCCATCTTTCTATTATATTTATCTATTATTTAGTTATATATATTTTGTTTCAATAATTTCTAAGCAGTGAATCATCTAATTCTTTAATACTTTTTGATCTTTCAAAAGTTTTAATATCTAAATTTTTGAGTTATTTTTTTGCAATATCTGAAAATGTTTGACAAATTTTTTGTAAGTCATTGCACGTTTAAAAAATGACTTTTTTTTATATCAAATTATAACACAAATTGAAGTTGTAAGTGCATAATTGCACCTGGACCCAAAGACAATCACGGGCTCAAGCCCAACGAGCCTTAAACAATAAAATTTGTAGAGTGTGGGCTTGAAACCTAGGTTAGAAGTACTGGGAGCTCGATAACAGACTTTTATAAACAAATACAGGTAAATAACGAACAATAATTGCAATGGACCTCCTCGGACTCTAGCCGAGGACTACTTCTTTAGTATTTCTCTTTCTTCCTTAAAGATTACAATCTCTCAATTTCTTTCTTAGCTACCGCCCCCCCTTTCTTTGGCCTTTACCCCCCTTTTATACTTCCTTCCTTGATACTTTTTGAACAGTGACTAGAAGTTTCCACCTCACTGTTCAGGGGTCACCTCCCCATTAATGCTGCCAGGGAGGTAGGTGCAGAGTCTTTAATGCGGAGGTGGCAGCCTTTACTCTTGATATTTCTTTTAATACTGGTGCATCTAGAAGATTCAGGATGTCCCCTTTTATCCATTAGTCTTTCCAGAGTTATGCCTTGACCTTTATAATAAAATCTTCAGTTCTCTTGGATCTGTCCGAGGTGAAACTCTCTCTCGGCTGTATCCTCGGACCCTCGGCGTATGGGCCAACTTATAGAGTTTAATCCTGGAGCAGGTCGGCCCTCCACGTTACAGCCCAAAGGCCCATAGGTCCACTTGGGTTCTTTTACTCCTCACAGAAGTCATACATGAGCAAATCATTCAATGTTATAGTTTCTTAAATTTTTTATAAAATTATTTTAGTCTACCTCACAAATAGGTAGGTTCTCGTGCATAGCACAGATTAGCAACTAATATATATAACCGAACCTTCTGAAACCCGAAGCCTTTGCTGGCACCACAATTTTCCACGTCAGCACAGCATAGCACAATATTTAAAAAATAAAAAATAAAATAAAAACACTATTTTTCTCACCGAAACAAATTTATTAGTTTTAAAACAAAATTAACTAGGAGTAAAACTCTATATCTTTAACAAATCCAACTTAAACTCAAACTTAAATGTTGGTAATTTATCAACAAATTTGTAAGGTTAATCATGAACACTATAAAAGCAGTGCAAGCCCCATTTTTTTTTTTTAACCCAACTCTAAAATAAATGCAAAATCACAAAAAAAAAAAAAAAAAAAATCTCCCCATCCTCTCTCTTCTCTAATTTTTCCTCCTTACAAAACTTCTATGACTTACTTTGGATTGAATTGAAGAAGGGGACCATGTGCAGTAATCTTCAAAGTAATGTAACTTTTCTTTTTATCCTCAAAAAATTACAATGTCACACATTTGCAATCAGCTCTACCCATCTGTGACTCTATTCTTAGTTTCTTCCTCTCTTTGCATACCAACACCAAACTCACTAATCACTATGTTAAAGTTGTTGGAAAAATATATGTTTGTATCGCATACAAAACATACATAGCGGAAAAATAACCGATCTATTTCATTTGCAATTGATAATATGTACTATGTAAATTTCAGAATTTAAGAACAAAAGAGCGTATCTTGGTGCGGTGAAATTTAAAATCAAAGATTAGAAGTACTTGAGAACAAAACTCCAAATTTGTCCTCCAAAAAGGATTAAAAAATACTTATTAAATTCTCATAGTTTAACATTTAAATGGATCACTAAAAAAAAAATCGAATTATAACTTGCAAAACAACTAATTATTAATCCAAATCAAATTAAACCATTGTGATAATGAAAAATAACTTGTGAGTGAGAATTGGAATGCCAAAATACTTAAATATGCATAAAAGTCGATACAAATTTGTCAAAAAAGAGAAACAAATGTGTTATGACCATTAAATCAACAATAATAAGAGCATCCGCATCAACGGATGTAAACCTTTGCATAATACAAAAAGACACAATTTTTACACATTTTGCCTAAAAAATGCTCCACATCAGTGCTTCTAAAAGTATGCATATTTGCACATTTGCTATAGTAACCGTGCATATATGCACGGTCACTGTAGCCTTGTATTTTATTTTTTCTAATAATTTTTTTTCTCACTTCTCAAGTCATATTTTCTCTCTTCTTCGTCAACTTTCTCTCCCTTCTCCACTTGACTCTCTTCCATCTCTATCTCCGCTATACAAATCATCAATTCTAGACAAATCATCAAAATCATCAAACAAATCCTAGATCTAGATCTTAACTCATCAAACCCATATGGTTTTCTTAAATCGAAATCTCAAACTCATCAAATCCATTTACAAAACCATATCATCAAACCCAAATACAAATGTATGTGAATCATCAAAGAAGAAGAAGTGGTCAAGACAAAGAAGAAGAAGCAGCGACTATAGCAGTAGCAAAAAAAAAAAAAGAAAAAAGAAAGAAAGAAGCAATGACAGCATCGAATAAGCAACAACAACAACAACAAACAACGACAACAATAGATGAAGGAAATGGAGGCCTAGCCATGGAGGTTCGCCTTTGTGGTGGCTATTTGAGTTTTGGCTATGGAGGTTCATCCAGGGAAGTTTTGTGGTGGTTTGAACTCTGAAGAGAAGAGAGTTGAGAGATGACAGAACGTGTGAGAGATGAGAATGAGAGATAATGTGTGAGAAAAAATAAAGGTAAAAATAATAATAAAAAATGAATATTTAAATAAAAAGGGGTGTATAATAGATAGTCTAATGTGGGTGTTTTGTAAAAGTAACCACGTAAAATAGAAAAAGTAGGTTTTTATGCTAAAATAAAAAATAAATTTTACACATACTGATGCAGTTGCTCTAAAAAGAACCATTAGTTAAAAAAAGTAGTTGAAACAACAAAAAAATCCACCAAAAGATAAACAAAATTGGAGAGAGAGAGAGTATTGATTTTTTTTTTTTTGGCGTGGACAACTTGGAAGGAATAGGGAGAGAGGTGAAAAATTAAGATAAAAGAGGAATGGTGCAAGTAGATGAAAGGTTGAACAAAGTGAAACAGTAGAATTTAAGAAGATATAAAGGAGAAAGTTTAAATATTTATAAAGAGAATCAATTGAAAATTTTAAGAAAACAATGATTGGAGGGGATGAAAGAATGAAATAAGAAAACAATGATTAAAGAAGATGAAAGGGTGAACAAAGTAAAAATTGAAAAAAGAAAAAGAAAAAAGAAACAATGCTAATGATGTGGCTCAAAAGGAGCTTTGTAAAATTTATTGCAAAACTTCCATTATTATATATAGTATAGATATGTATAAACATTTTTTTTAGTTTTTGGTTCTTCATTGATTTCATTGTTTAGTTATAAACATCTAAATTAAAGTAGACAGATATGTAAAGTTAAAACCGTCCAAGATAAATGTGTAAAGTCAATTTATTTATATATTTAATATTGTAAAAAAATTAGGAATAAAAAATAAATAAGAAAAAGAATGATTGTGACCAATGACATGATGGATGGGATGACATAACAGGAACTTAACAATAATAAATGTTACACTTCAACATATATATAAAAAGGAATTGAGCATGGAGAGGAAAGAGTAAGATAAATCTTTTCTATATATATACAAAAAATAAATGTCTTGGGAGTTTGAGGTTGGATGGCTAGTATATATGGATGTGTCCGTCAATTTCAAAGAAAGAGTAAAACAAAAGAAATACAAGTATTAAAGATTTATCTTACTCATTACTCTCCGTGCTCAATTCCTTTGTGTACTTGGTGAATATGAGTCACTTTCTTTGAGTAGTGTGAGTGTTTCTAAGAGCAAGTGTTGAAAGGTGGACCAATATATATATATAGAAAATAAAGGTCTTGGGAGTTTGAGGTTGGATTTCTTGTATATACGGATGTGTCCGTCAATTTCAAAGAAAGAGTAAAACAAAAGACATACAAGTATTAAAGATTTATCTTAGTCTTTCCTCTCAATGCTCAATTCCTTTGTGTACTTGGTGAATATGAGTCACTTTCTTTGAGTAGTGTGAGTGTTTCTAAGAGTAAGTGTTGAAAAGTGGACCAATTTAACAAAACTAACAAAATTCAAAACATTAGTTATACTTAGGCCTATGCATTACTTTGTCATTCGTTTTTGTAGATTTTGATTTCCCTTTTGCAAGTCTCTTTGCATTGGAAAAAATTTCTCTACAAACTAACTTGGAGAAAAATTCTTTAAATTCTGCCGATATCTTTTTATTAGATGTGAATTTTGAAAATCTAATTGTTGGATTGCATGTTCTTATTATATCTTCTATGTTTGCAAAATTTCAAGAAAAATAAAAATTTAATAGCTACATCATTAATTAAATACTTATATTTTAAGTTTTTGTGATATAAAATTATGCATAAAAAAATAAGTTTAGTGATTGAACAGTAAATAACATCCAATTTGAATGAAATTTCACATGTGAGTAAAAAACATAAAAAAGCATGTAATCCAACAATTATATTTTCAAAATTCATATACAATAAAAAGATATAAGAAGAGTTTGAAGGGTTTGTTTAAAGAGAAACATTGTCCACAAGTTCGAAGAGTCTCTATGCTCCAATTGTCTTATGACTTAATGATATTGGCCATTTCTTTCATTAACCAAAAAAAAAAAAAAAAAAAAAAATCTAAACTTAAATTCCCTCGACTTGTCAACATAAAATAAAAAATTCTGATCATCAAAAAAATAAAATAAAAAAACACTCCTCTCTTAGCCGTACCAGAGACTGAATAGCAAAAACAACTACAGAAGGAGTTCAAATTTTCTGTTCCACTTTTCCTACTCCATTCTATACTCCACTAATAATAACTTGCCACGTGTTCACCTAATTAATTAAATACTACTATTAATTAATAACGGTAGCATTAATAAGCCAATAATGATAGCATTTAATTAATTAGGTAAATACGTGACAAGTTATCATTGGTGGAGTATAGAGTGGATCAGGAAAAGTGGGACAAAAGATTTAGACTCAGAAAGAAAGGGAAACACAAACATGTTGAAGACAAAAAGGTTGATCATAAATACAACTTTTTTTTTTTTTGCAAGAAGCACAGATGCGCTCTATTTTATAACAAATGGCATATACTTTTGACGGATAAATAACAGTTGATGTTTGAAATTACTAGAGGTAAACAGGGAACTTTTGTCTCAATCTTTGTCTGGCATTGTAGCCGCAGCTAAAACACAAGCAGCAGTCTTCGCTATAAGTTCGTCTGAGACTTTTGCCTCTGCATGCGCATATTACTCCTACACTCAAAAGCATGTAAAATACTTAAAACCTGATGGATGGAAAGTGCAATTATACTACCAAAATTATGTCAACTGTGAAATGTCAAAAAACAAAAGAAGAAGAAGAAGAGCGAGAAGTCTCACCGGTAAAGCAGCAATTGGCAACGTGATCCCTTTGACAAATGCATTAACCAGGTCTCTTTCAGCATTTGCTACAAATTCACCTGGCATATTAATTAAAACTACGTCTTTCAAGGTCAACGGTAATTTCTCCGGTAGTTTCAATTTAGGGCAGAGTCTGATCTCTAATTCTCTAAGGTGAGGCAGGGCTCCTTCGTTCACATCCCATTCCTCCAAATCCTCCAACATCCATAGTTTCAAGATACGAAGTTCAAGAAATTCTCCAGCATGACATGTCATATCTTTTCTTAAGTAGGAATTACGAAAAAGCTTGAGGCAATTTAGGTGACATAGCTTTCCTAGCATTGGCATTGGATCCTGCTTTAACTTTGATGCTGACAGAGTGAGAACTTTGAGGTTTGGGGAACATAGACTCTTAATAGATGCTGTTAAATGTCCCAACAAATACAACTCTAATAGCTCGTGGTGCGTTTCCAAGGATCCCAACTCAAGAGTTGAAGGTCGATCAAATTCATCAATTGATCTCAACTTTAGGGACCGAAGAGCCTTCAATATTGAAATCAAGGAATTTATTATCCCTGCAAGCGTTGAATAAAATGTCAATTTCAATTTCCTCAGGTGAAGTAACCTGTACGGGTGACTCCTCATAAAATCATTGCCTATAAACAACCCTGACAAAGTCTGAAGGTCAGAACTAAAATATAACACACCATAATAATTCTCGTTCAAGTAGAGATGTTGGAGGTTCTTTACCTTCCAAATAGAACTTGGCAAAGTGGTTATGTTAGTGTGCTTCGCATCTAAAGTCTGCAAGAATGGCAGATTACCAACCGACCTTGGAAGTGAATCTAGAAAAGTCCGTCTCAAGCCTAGGTACTTGAGGTGCAACAACTTTCCTAGTGTCTCAGACAGCATGGGTTTGTACACATTTTCAAGATCAAGCACTACAAGCAATCCAATGACAAGAGCGTCAAGAAACTTACCAGATGATTCTGTGTTAAAAGATACATAAGAACGTAGAGATTGTATGTGATAATAGAATCGAGGATCAATCCCCTTGGCTGCATAGTTTGTTAGTCGCCGGATATCAGACGGATCATAATGATCATACTGACCATACCGATATATTTTGTTGCCGTCATTGTTGCGGTCATGAGCATGTCCTAAAACCCCTGCTGCTGAAGAGAACACATCCCATGTAGTAGTTGGCATACGGCATGTTTTTGGGCTTCCATCTAATTTTAGTTTTGTCACTTCAATTAAGTTTCTTCTTATTAAAAGTTTCAAGCATTCCTCCGCAAGATCTTCAGGGGCCATATCCTCCTCAGGCAAGGTAATAAGCAATCCCTCTCCATGCCAAAGATGAAGTAACCTCCTTACTGGGATCTCAAACGCTCTGGGGAAGAGCCCAAAATAAAGAAAACAAACTTTCATCCCAGAAGAAAGCTCCTCATAACACAAATTCAGGATATCCTCTTGAATTTTAAGCTCAATGACACTGGGCCGTTTCGTAGTTGACAATAGTCCTTCCAATATGAGAATTGGCCGAGGTGAACCACCACAGTTTGTCAGGATATTCTCTTTGAATCTAGTTGTCTCTTCTGCTATTGGTGCCTTCTTACAGAACAAGGTCCAGCTCTCCTCATCCATCAAGCTTCGTAATCTGATTATGTGGACTTCATCAAGGGAGGCAAGTTCTTCATCTCGCTTGGAAACAATGAGTACTAAAAAAATCCCTTCACTTGAGAGTCCACACACATCGAAAAGTCTGTTGAAAAATTTAAAGAGTGTCTCGACATCATCTACAACTATCAGACAACGCTTCTCACTTGAGAAATTTTGTAGCTTCAATTTCAGCTCATCATGAGACAAATTTTCATCCAAACACTCCCAATCCCATGTAAGTTGTGTCAAGATGTTTAACAGAAATTCTCTAGCTTCAAATTTCTCGGAGAAGTTGACCCAAGCACGACCATGGAAATGACGCTTAACATCTGTCGCGTTATAAATTGTTTTTGTCAGAAATGTCTTGCCAGAGCCTGCCTCCCCAATTACTGCGATGGTATTTGGTATCTCTCCATCGCATAGTTGCTTTACTACTTCATGCACTTCATTATTGAGATCAACAAAGTCTGAATCATCTGGCACCGGATAATGTAAATTTCTTGGCTGAAGAATAGAACTGGTGGTACCTGTTGTTGGTATCAGATATTGTCGTTTCGTGATGAATTCAGCATTAGCAGTAATCGAGATCAACTTTTGCCCTATTAGACTAATTCGATACTGCTGAGGTCTCAAGCAAAAGAGAGGAGACTTGATCTTAATAGAATCATTCCGTCGCTGCAGCTCCGTTTCCCCAATAAGGTTGTCGATGACGTCTTCTAAATCATGTAGCTCTCTCACAAACCGTCTCCAGAACCCAGCTTCGTAATGTAAGTCAGTCGGGATTTTCTTTGTGTCTCTTTGCCATGCGCTTAGCAATTGTAGTTGATAAATAGCCGCTCTGACTGGCGCTTTTGATTCATAATTGAGCAGATTCTGTAATTTATGTAACAGAAGCGGAGCTGTCACGCAGACAATTACGAATGCTTCGGATTCATCCATTACTCTTCTCAATTTTTACTTCTCCTCTCAAGCAAAGGTCCAGAAATTAGAGTCCTTAAAGGATGTGGTGAAAATGCAGTGTCTTCATCTGCAAAGAATACAACAAATCCGTCTTTCAAATTAATAAAAAGGAAGTACTTTCAATGCTATTTAAAAAAAAAAAAAAAAAAACCGGATTTGGTGTGAAGTAATGGGGTGATGGTGTATGATCAAGCATCCTAATTTCTGCTTGGGATGATTTAATGGCATGGGGAGAAACTGAATTATTATATATGGTGACATCCAAATGCCTTGGTTCATAATAGAAAATTAAATCCTATAAGGATTGAGTGTAGATCCGTGTGTTTACACCCACCAATCAAATGAAGTCACATCATAATTTTTTAAATACAAGAATAGAGACTCATCAATTTTGAAACAATATATTCTGAAAAATAAAAACGACATCTCCCGATAAAAACAAAACCAAAGAGAGGCCATTTCAGTCCTACTTACTACTTCGTGGAGGAGGTCATCACCGTTGGCGGATTTGGAATTTGGCTCGCAAGAAGAAGCATGTCCTCATCTTTATTTTCTTCTTTTTTTTTAAAAAAAAATGTTTGTCTTGATTATGCTACAACCAAAAACAAGGATAATCGCTACATCTATATCACTACTTGATCTATACTATTTTAGTGACAAAATTTGATGTAGCACTCATTTATTGGAGGGATTTACATAGGTACTTTTACACCACATTCTTATCAATTTGCACACTCTTCATAAAATGCAAACCGATTCTAACTTCTAAGCAAGGAATGTACAAACTAAAGAACAAGGTGGAGTCAAGGGGATCTTTTAAAAATAGAGTTATTTGTAGCGTATGGAATATGAGTTTTCAATCTCTGGTTAAGACCAACACCAGTGAATGGATGGTGTTTTTTCGTTTTTCTTGATAGCTGATAGTTCAACACTGCTCATTTGTACATATTCCTTATTCTGAAATAATATCTTCATTCTTAATGAATTAAAAAATTAAGAAGAAAAAGAGGAGAGACAAGAGACTGACTTACGGGATTAGGTAGATTCAGTGGACATTGGACATAGATTATGCGGAGGAACCAGATGCGTGTTTGATAAGGCAGAGAATCAGGAAGTGGAGTTGCTTTTTTTTTTCTTCTTCTTTTTCTCTTATGGAGTGGGTTCAGCTTCAGATTTAGCCAAGTGGATGAGTGATGCAATTACGCAAGGATATCGCAGGAAAAAAAAAAAAAGTTTATGCATGATTCAGGGATAAAAATAAATAAATAATAATGTGAGTGGTAAATAATTTAGTTTTTAGCAAATTAAAAAAATCATTTTATTAATTTTATTATTTTATTTTACGATGCAGTTAATATCATATGTTTTTTTTTTGGCAACAATATTAAATGTTTTATTTTATCATACAACACATTAAAATAATATATATATATATATATATAATTTCTGCACACATACCCACCAACATCTATCCACAACCTCAAAACATCCGCAACTAGCCATACCCACTGCCAAACACTTACCCATAACCATAGAACACTCATACCCACAGCCAACCCACATATATTTCACATCAAGCCACCAGCGGCCAACCACAACTCTCCCACATAAAATTACTTTGAAAATGCGAAAACGTTATGGTCAAATACAATTCACATACACTCTTTCATCTTCAACCTCAAGCCAAAAGCCCAAATCCACATCAATCATGGCAATCGAAACCCAATCGCACACCAAACACAACCCAACACCACCAATGTGATCCACCACCCGTGAACAAGTAGACCAGTAAATCATCACACTATAGCAACTTGGCAAATTTGCAAAGTTGATCAAAACTTTGCAAATTTGCACAGTTTTAACTTGAATGATGTGGATGATTTTGGAGCTTAAATATATAAAAATTAATAAAATTTTCTATTTTAAAAATTAATAAATTTTTCTATTTTACATTGTCTAATGCAAATGCTCTTAACGACAATCTTAGAAAAAATTTCTAGAACTGGAAATTTTCTTTGTTTACTCGTTATTGTCTTTTGTTGGAGTATTAGTATTGGTAGAGCTAAAAAGCTATATTGCTATTTTTAGCATCACCAATACTAAAAAGTATGTTGCAATGGTGGAGAGAAAGTCAAAAAATTTGGCTGTTGAGCTACAGTGTACAACTATCTTTGGCTGTGTATTATAGCTAAGATGTTAAAAATATATATATTTTATTAAAAGTTATATCATTTTATTGTATTGGTAGTGGTGGATATTGTTTATTGTAATAGATATATTATTTTATTATATTATTTAAATTATTTTATTCTATTGAATACTAAAATAAAACTAATAATGATGATGTTTTGTAAAATAAAGTAGAAAAAAATATAAGGTAACTTTTTATAGAGATAAATTACTAAATTTTAAACACTTGTCAATTGGACGCAATTAAGAATAACCACATCAGTTTGTGCAAAATTCTTGTCTATTTTGCAAGAAAAAACATACTTTTTTTTTTTTCACACTTATTTTTACAAAATACCCTCATCAATTTATCTATTTTATCATCTATTTTATTTAAATAATAATATTTCTTTAATAAATTATTTGTACATGAACAGTAATTGTGCATATATGCACGGTTACTATTTATTTGCAAAACAGTTTGTATATTTACACATTTTTACAAGTACTGATGTAAGAGTTTATATATTAAAATGTGTAAAATTGAGCATTTTTTGTATTTTGTAAATTTTTACAATCACTGACGTGGTTGCTCAAGGTACAATAACGAGGAAGGGAAATTATTACTACTTTACCTTGTTTGTTGTGTCTTGTCTTCTTGACAGATGATACTACACATAAATTTTAAGCTATTTAATTAGACAAAAATTCAAAAATAAAAAATGAATAATTTGGTGTAGTTTTCTATATTATTAATGTTGGAATATTTTTATAAAAATCATAATTTTGATTAAATGATCGTTCAAGTGAAATGATGAAATTGGTTCTCTACATTTAAAATTCAATAAATATAAGAATGTCTCTGATAATAACATCGATAAAATGGGTCATCCTATCATGTCAGTGGATCCCCTGCTAATCTTTGCCCCAATATCTCATCCCTCTCCCACCTCTGTGGCTATGTCCACTATCCTTTTCTTTATTCTTTCCTCTGCTCTCTTGTCTGGCGCTGGCCCTCCATTAATATTCCCTTTTTAAGTTTTGAGTCTCTATGAATCTCAATCATGGAGGTAGTTGGATTACAAACGTGATATTTCAACAAATTTAACATTAGTGAATTCAATCAGGTCTTACCGGTATTGAAAAACTCAACTCTCCATCACCTAATCCATTGCATTTTTAGTCGAACTCACTTATTTCGTTTGATAATTAATATTAGCATTCTCATTAAAGGTATTAAAAATGCTAAATGCTATTATTTTTTTAGCAATTTTAACACCTCAAATCATAAAAAGTCCATCTTTATCAAGAGTGAAATCTTAAAAATTTTAACAACTTGTTACAGTAAGGTTCTATTACTAACACCTCACTATAGCAAGCTGTTACTATTTTTTATTATTCTCTCTCTCTCTCCATTCCCTCTTTCTTTCACTTACTCTCAGCCTCTCCATTTCCCTTTCTCTCTGCATCTAGAGTTCGTGGGTCTTTGTTGTGGTTCCATCCCCTTTTTCAACTTTTTGAACTCTTCCACTTTTAATTTTATTAATTTCAAAAATGAAAGGATTTCTAAAAGGTATGTTTAGGGAAGACATAGAGCCTTTACATTTGTTATTTGTGTTTGTTTATATTTTTGAGAAGTGTTTAATCTTTGTAAAGGATTGAGATACTCAAATGTATATAAAATTAAACTTAAGATATGAAATAATAGAATTTTATATTTTCCTATTTAATTGTTGTTATATTTTTAATCTCTTGACACGTATATTTAATTTTGAAAATTAATAATTATAAACCTTAAATAATTAGAATTTTTATGTAGGAAATGTCAAATTTAAGAACCAAATATACATGTACACTTGATTAAAAAAAATCAATAGGCATGAAGTGGCATTTTTAGGGTCCAATTAATTATAGTTACTTATATATGGATATATTGTGTTACAATTTTTTTTCAATATTTTAGTGAAATATAATATGTAATCAAAATTAATTTTTTAAATATTATAGCACATATGAGTATTATAAAATAATTAATAATGAACACGAGAATTGTGCTAGTATTACAAAATGAGGTGGGTTCAGGCTTTTTCATAGTATTGACATATTGTGTGGTACTTTTTTTTTTTTTTTGAAAACCATATTTTGTGGTACTTGTGCTTATGGTTGAAACTTGAACTTGATCTGTACGTCCTCCCCTCTATACTTATCCCGACCAAAAATAAATAAAAGGAAATGTTGGAGCTATTTTTATAAACATTTTGTTAAGGGAATAATAAAAAAATAAATATTGTTACTAAATTTTTATATTTTTTATAAAAATAATGTAAAAATATTTTATTATAGTTTTGTGGGGAGTAAAAGGGTCCTGATAGGTATATGGGCCTTTGGGCCATACTAAGTAAGGCCAACCTACCCGTTAGTTTGAAATCTTGTAGTACCTCGGGCCCGCTCATGCGCCGAGGACCCGAGGGCCAATCCGAGGTGGAGTTTACTCTCAGATGGGCATAGAAGAATCAGCAACGTTATCACAAAGGCTCATAAACGACACAACGGAGACCAACGGTTAAGAGGGGTGAACCCCTGGATGTCCTAGAAGCTCCGGTGTTCGAAAAGTACTAAAGGCTGCTGCCTCCACATTAAAGACCCTTCACCTACTACCTTAGCCGCATTAATGGGGAAGTGACACCTGAACAGTGAAAGGGAAACTTCTGGTTACTATCCAAAGGCACTGAGAGAAGAAATATCTAGGCTAAGGGGGAGATAGGGCAACACGTGTATTAGGGATTAGAAAGATGAGTATTTAAGGGGAGACCCAGAACAGAACAAGGGGGGCTCTCTCTTTTTGTAATCAAAAGAAAAAGAAAGAAAAAGAAAGATAATACAAGAATAGTCCTCGGCTTACGTCCGAGGAGGTTGAGTTACAATATTCCTTGTTATTTTTGAGTGCTGACAATTTTTGACTTGCCAGATAACCCTTAAACTCTTCTAACCTGGGTTTAAAACCCGCACTCTACAAATTCATATTGTTTAAGGCTCATTGGGCCTGAGCCCATAACTGTTCTTGGGGCCAGGTGCAATTGTGCACTTACAATTGGCGCCGTCTGTGGGAAATCTAGTCTAGAAAAGGTAGGGATATCATGGCAGGCTTAGGCGGTCACCATGCAGAGTCTCAGGGATTGCAACCTGAAGATCATTTCGAGCGTCTCGAACGTCGAAGGGATCGTGAAGGAAGCGTCCATTCAGAGTATCCAAGGGATAGTCATGCTCCGGGTGGGGCTAGCAGCACTCATGATGATGGTTCTAGAGCCATGCAGGACGAGATTAACCGTTTGAAGAGGAAGTTGCGTCGCGCCAGACGTAGGTCTTCACCGTCCATGTCCAGTCCTTCTTCTGATGAAGATGGGGAAGGTGGCTATGATACAGGGACGCGCACACCCCCCAGCTCAGCGTCCTCTGGTGGGGAGGACGATCAGCCAACCCGCAAGCGCAAAGGGGTTCCTTCTAGGGGCCTAGGCAACGATGCTATGAGCAGGGCGTTGCACCAGCTCTCCAAATCTCCGTTTTCGCGGAGGATTGAGAAGGGGAGACTTCCCAGGAGATTTACTCAGCCCACCTTTACCATCTACAATGGCCGGACTGATCCGGTGGAGCACGTGAGCCACTTCAACCAGAGAATGGCCATACACTCTCACAACGAGACGCTGATGTGCAAAGTCTTCCCCTCTAGCTTGGGACCTGTGGCCATGAGGTGGTTCAACGGCCTCAAGTCACGGTCCATAGGTTCATTTGGGGAGTTGACTAGGTCATTTGCCTCGCGATTTATTACTTGTAGCAGAGTCCCTCGGCCATTGGACTCGCTGTTATCCATGACCATGAAAGAGGGAGAGACGCTAAAAACATACTCTGATCGTTACTGGGAGATGTTTAACGAGATAGATGGCGACTTTGATGAAGTGGCGTTGAATACATTTAAGGTAGGTCTTCCTACAGACCACGACTTGAGAAAGTCTCTGACGAAAAAATCTGTCCGCAGTGTACGTCGCCTTATGGATCGCATTGACGAGTATAAGAGGGTAGAGGAGGACCAACAGCAAGGAAAGGGGAAGGAGAAGGTTATCCCGCAGGAGAGAAGGGATTTCAGGTCGGACCGGTACAATAATAGTAGGCCGAGGAGAGACAATTTCGGACAGTCCAATTCAGCAGCACCTCAAGCTGTAAATACAGTATTCCGAGAGCCAGTGCATCAATTACTGGAGAAAGTTCGTAAAGAGCCTTTCTTTAAGTGGCCTGGGAAGATGGCAGGCGACCCTGCGAAGAGGAACCAAAACCTTTTTTGTCAGTACCATCAGGATGTGGGCCATACCACCGAGAACTGTAGGACCCTTTGGAACCACTTGGAGCAGCTTGTCAGTGAGGGAAAGTTAAAGCAGCATTTGTGTCAGTCTTCCGCGCAGGGCAACCAAGTTGCCTCCAACAATCAGAGGAACAACTCCTCTCGGCCAGCATTGGGAACCATCAATGTCATCTTCGCAGCACCTGGCAGGACAGGGTTAGGCCCGACCAGGGTGATGGCAGTCTCTCATTCTCAGGCCGAGGGGGAAGGTAGTAGGCCGAAGAGGCCGAAGGTCATTTTGCCGGTTTTGGGATTTACCGAAGAGGATAAGGTTGGTACTATTCAGCCCCATGACGATGCCCTCGTGGTCACCCTCAGGATAGGAAATTATGACGTGAGGAGGGTGATGATAGACCAGGGCAGCGGTGCAGATATCATGTACCCTGATCTATATAGGGGGCTAAGATTGAGGGCGGAGGACCTGACTCCTTATGATTCGCCCCTTATAAGCTTTGAAGGCAAATCTGTGATGCCGAGAGGACAAATTCGTTTGCCCGTTCAATCCGGCTCAGCAACGGTAGAGGTGGATTTCATCGTTGTAGACGCATACTCTCCATATACGGCCATCCTCGCCAGGCCTTGGTTGCATGCGTTGGGGGCTGTCTCCTCTACCTTACACGTCAAGGTCAAGTTCCCCTCGGGGGAATGTGTTGAAGAAATCCTCGGCAGCCAGTCGGTGGCTAGGCAGTGCATATCAGCTGCAGTATTGCACCAAACGGAGGCTGAGCCTTCGGTTTCGTTCACCAAAGGTTTATAGAAGTTAACGTCACCTGACGCATCAGGAGTGCTGCCAGGAGAGGAAACACGTTGTGAGGAATTAGAGAAGTTCCCAGTGGCCGACGACCCGGAGAGGTTTTTCCAAGTCGGTACACTTTTGCCATACCAGGAGAAGATGGAGTTGATCGAATTTTTGAGGAAAAATGTTAACGTCTTTGCGTGGGATCCCTACGAGGCTCCAGGGGTGGATCCGAGTTTCATTTGTCATCACTTGAATGTCAACTCGGCCATTGTCCCAAGAAGGCAGCCACCTCGGCGCTCCTCCAAAGAGCATTCTGAGGCCGTGAAGGAAGAGGTGGCCAAGCTTAAGAAGGCTGGGGCTATCAAAGAAGTCTTCTACCCTGAGTGGTTGGCTCATACCGTTGTAGTCAAGAAGAAGAATGGAACGTGGAGGGTATGTGTGGACTTCACGGACCTGAATAAGGCCTGTCCCAAAGATTCGTTCCCCATGCCGCGTATTGATCAGTTGGTGGATGCTACTGTCGGACATCCTCGGATGAGCTTTTTGGACGCTTTCCAGGGTTACCATCAGATTCCCCTGGCATTGGAGGATCAAGAGAAGACTGCTTTTATCACTCCAATAGGAAATTACCACTACACTGTCATGCCATTCGGGTTGAAGAATGTTGGGGCTACTTATCAAAGGATGATGACCAGAATGTTTGAACAGCAGATGGGGAAAACCATCGAGGTGTACGTAGACGACATGGTGGTGAAAAGCAAATCAATACTCTCACATATAAAGGATTTGTCTGACACTTTTCAAATTCTAAGAAAGTACAGGTTGCGCCTCAACGCCTCCAAGTGCTCCTTTGGTGTGGGGTCAGGAAAGTTCTTGGGGTATATGATTACACATAGAGGAATAGAGGTAAATCCATCCCAGGTCAAGGCTATTCAGGACTTGCAGTCTCCTCGGAACCCAAAGGAGATTCAAAAGCTAACAGGAATGATAGCCGCTTTGAATCGATTCATATCTCGGTCAGCCGATCGCTGTCGTCCTTTCTTCCAGCTGTTGAACAAATGGAAAGGGTTTAAGTGGTCCGAGGACTGCGAGTTAGCTTTTCAACAACTGAAGCATTATCTTTCTCGGCCGCCTATTCTCTCTCGTCCAGAGGCGCATGAGATTTTATTTGCTTACCTGGCAGTGGCCGTCCACGCGGTCAGCCTGGTCCTGATAAGGGAAGATAACGGAGTGCAAAGACCGGTTTATTATGTTAGCAAATCGCTGGGTGACGCCGAGGTGCGTTATCTACCCTTGGAAAAAGCACTCCTGGCCATTGTTCATGCTACCCGAAAGCTTCCCCATTATTTTCAGTCCCATACAGTGGTCGTGCTGACTCAACTGCCTCTCAAGGCAGTGCTTCGCAGCGCCGACTACTCAGAAAGAATAGCGAAGTGGGGGACCATCCTGGGGGCTTTTGATGTTAAATACAAGCCTCGCACCTCGGTGAAGGGGCAAGTCCTCGCCGATTTGGTGGCGGAGTTTTCTGAGCCATTGCCGGAAGAAGCTCTAGGGGATTTCCCCGTGGGTGAAAAATCAGTTGGTGTGGTCACAGCGACAATATCTCCGATCTGGAAAGTTTATGTGGATGGAGCTGCCAATCAAAGAGGATCTGGTGTCGGACTTGTTCTGATCTCCCCCGAGGAAATTATCTTCGAAAAATCAATGAGATTGGCGTTCTCGGCCACTAATAATGAGGCTGAGTACGAAGCGGTTTTGGTGGGAATGAGAATGGTGCACAGGATGGGTGGGAAAGACGTTTGCGTTTTCTCGGACTCTCAGTTGGTGGTCGGCCAGGTTATGGGAACCATGGAAGCTAGAGATCCACGAATGCAGGAATATTTGGCCCAGGTCAAACGTCAGCAAGCTGAGTTTGATTCCTTTGTCTTGGTTCACATCTCTCGGACTGGAAACACTCATGCCGACTCCTTGGCTACGCTGGCAACGACCTCGGCTCAAATTTTACCCAGGGTGATCCTTATCGAGGATTTACTAGAACCCTCTCTCGTCGCCACCAATGCGCCCCGCATTCATCTCATACGACCTGGGCATAGTTGGATGGACCCGCTGATATCCTTTCTTAGGAGTGATGTTCTCCCTGAGGACAGATCGGAAGCAGATAAGGTGCGCCGTAAAGCACCACGTTTCTGGTTGTCTGAGGATCAGAAGCTATATAAACGATCCTTTTCAGGACCGTACTTGTTATGTGTACACCCAGACTCAACCGAAGGGCTTCTGGAAGAACTGCACGAAGGGATTTGTGGCAGCCACACTGGGGGGAGATCCTTGGCCCACAGAGCTTTGACTCAAGGCTACTGGTGGCCCAATATGCAAAGGGAGGCTCAAGATTACGCCAGGAAGTGTGATCAATGTCAGAGGTTCGCTCCCAATATCCATCAACCTGGAGGAGTTCTTAACCCCCTTTCCAGCCCATGGCCCTTCGCGCAGTGGGGACTAGATATAGTGGGGCCATTTCCGAGGGCCGTAAGCAACAAAAGATGGCTTTTAGTGGGAACGGACTATTTCACTAAATGGGTTGAGGCCGAGCCCTTGGCAAATATTAGGGATGTTGATTCCAAAAAGTTCATCTGGAAAAATATTGTTACTAGATTCGGCATACCACACACGCTGGTGTCTGACAATGGTGTTCAATTTGATAGCCACGCCTTTAGGCAATATTGTGGTGACTTGGGTATCATAAACAGGTACTCCACCCCATCCTATCCTCAAGGAAATGGCCAGGCCGAGGCAGTTAACAAGGTCATAGTCAATGGGTTGAAGAAAAGGTTGGATGATGCGAAGGGAAGATGGGTAGAAGAACTCCCTCACGTTTTGTGGACATATCGAACCACACCGCGCAGGTCCACCGGAGAAACGCCATTTTCTATGACTTATGGGGCCGAGGCAGTAATACCTCTGGAGTCTGGTTTTCCCACCCTGAAGACGAGTACATTTAATACTAAGAGCAACGATGGGCTCTTGGGGACAAGTCTAGATTTACTTGAAGAACGACGTGAGGCAGCTATGGTCCAGATGGCTTATTACCAACAAAAACTTAAACGGGGATATGACGCCCATGTGAAGCTGAGGCCATTGGCACCTGGTGATCTTGTTTTAAGAAAGGTTGTGGGCACAGCTAAGAACCCAGCCTGGGGCAAGCTGGGACCCAACTGGGAAGGCCCCTATCGTATTATTTCAGTAGCAGGAATAGGATCTTATCGGCTAGCTGATTTAGATGAAAATGTTGTACCACGGCCGTGGAATGTAAATAACCTACGAAGGTATTACTATTAATAAAGTTTGCTGCTGATTGTGCTGACTCAAAAATTATTAATATTTCATGAATTTCCCCACAACTGTAATCTTAAAGAATCAAACAGAAACTTGGTCAAGTGTGGTCCTCGGACCACCAACCTTGTGGAAATTGATGTCTTATCATTTGTTAAACAGAACCTCAGTTATGCTGGGTCCTCGGACCTCCTACTTTGGGAAAATTAACATTTGCAACTGTAATCTTAAAGAATCAAACAGAAGCTTGGTCAAGTGTGGTCCTCGGACCACCAACCTTGTGGAAATTGATGTCTTATCATTTGTTTAACAGAACATCAGTTATGTCGGGTCCTCGAACCTCCTACTTTGGGAAAATTAACATCTTTTAAGTTATCACAGAATAGATGATCTAAAAGATCAAAGGAAAGGTTGGTTTCATCTAGTCCTCGGATTGTAAACTTGGTTGAAGATAATTCCTTATCAAGCCAGGAAAGTGTTAATTAAAGTGATGTAAGGAATGATATTGGGACTTTACATTTAATTAAAAACAGAATCTAAAGTTTATTAACTCAGATCTAAAGTTTGTCCTTCTAATTGTAAACTAAATTTGTGATCTTCGAACCTTACAGCATACCAACAACAAATGCTATACGTTGCAGTGGTTTAATTGTTGCTTAAAGCCTTTGGTGATTAATGATATTTTAAACTACGTGATCTTTTTGTTAAGTCCATATAATATGTGTATGGTCATAAGTGGATAATCCTTGTAGTTGGATTTGTTTACTCAAACAAACTTCAATAAAACAGTACAAAATAAAGGAAGTAAAAACAAACGCAATGCGATACAAAGGTATATAAAAATTGTCCTTTACAAAATTGCATAACAAGTATTACAAAGGAGATAAATACAAGGATGGAGACTAAGAAGCCCTAATCTCGGCCTTAAGGTTCAGAAAGAGGGTCCACATGAGAAGTGCTCGGACCTTCAGTCTTTTTCAGCTCCACTTCAAAAGGGGAAAGAACACTTTTCCCTTTATCCGTTTCCTTTGCTGGTATGACGTTATGCTCCAAGGCTAGACTGAGATCCTTCTCGGCATCCACATCAGCTTCCTGTTCTTTGTTGGAACCCAAGGGTTCTGTAGGATCTAGGACGGGCTGTAGGACCACCTGGGGCAGCTCCGGTAAGGTTGAGTCAGGGGTAGGGGTGGCAGCAGGAGCGTCCTCAATCTCCTGGATTTCCAGCGGAATCCAGACGTTCTCGGACTTCCTCAGCTCCGAAGAGGGGGGAATTCCAGCTGCATTTAAGGCCTCCACCCAGACCTTTTGGCAGTATTCACGGCACAAAGCCGCGAAGGCCTCGGTCAGCTGCTCCTCGGTGTTGGCCACCCCTTCCTGATAGCTTTCCTGTTTGGCAGCTTGTAAAGAGCTTTGAAATGTGCTGGTTTCTCTCTTCAGCAGCGCAATTTCCTTCTCCAAATCCGAGCGTTCCCTTTGAGCTTGGGCAATCTCATCATCTTTTTCATGGAAGAGTTTGCGCTGTCCTTCTATTTGGGTCTCCATAGTTTTGAGACTTGACCTAGCACCATCTCTCTCTCTCTTTACATTAGCCACCTCCGAGAGCAGCTTCTCGTTCTCGGCAATGGCTGTCCCCAGAGACTTCTCAGTCTCCAACCTGATCTCCATCTCGGCCCTGGCCTTCTTTCGAGTATCTTCAACAAACTTTTCAGCTACGAAGACCTCTTGAACAGCCTGCAATGAAGTATAGTGGGGTGAAACACAACAAAAACTCATAAATATCGTTGAAAGTAAACTCTTCATGAGAAGAAACAAAAGAAAAAAAAACATACCAGCGCCAAGTCTCTCTTCAAAGCAAGGAAGAGCTGGGGCTGGCTCATTTTTTCCAAGGACTCCATGTCCTTGGGCAGCAAAAGAGGGCGTTCCAACACCTCGGCCAAGTGGTGGGCATGGCCTTGTTGAACCGCCCTTATACTGGACTGACAGGAGATAGGAGCGCCATCCAGTTTTAAGTCAGGGGACCAGGTGGTTGGTGCCCTGCGCACATCAGCTACCACCCCAATCTCCCCGCTCTCAACTGAACGGGCTCTACCTTTGCCTTTGTCCTGTTTTTGCTGCTGAGCCGGTGGAGGTTGGTTGCGTGGTTTCTTCGGGCCTTTGTTGGTCGCCCCTTCATCTTCCCCCTTTCTTTTTTTCTTGGGGTCCTCGGCTTGAACCTTTGGCTCAGCTGGAGGAGGGGGAAGTGGTAGAGTTTGAGGGACATGGGTGGCCCCTGTTTTCTTCACCTTGACCCTCCCAGCTCTATCGGTGAGAAGGTCTTTCATTCTGTCCATGGTGTCCTCGGAGTCAACCTCTGGGAGAGCAACTACAAGACCAGCAATTCCAGAGGCCTCGGCAGTATCTTCCTCCTCGTCAGAAAGCACGACAAACTGATTCCCTCGAGGTTCGTTGTATTCTTCGAGTTGGAACTGGTCTATCTCGTCGTCTAACGTGTGAGAGGAAGAGACCTGCTCCTCTGGGATGGCAGCTACCTCGGAGTGGACGGCGAGGGGGATGGCTGCTACGGGTTGTAGGTAGAGAATGGTTTGAGGGGTGTCTGGGAGGTCGTGGTCGTCTAGAAAATGTGGCCGGGCAACGTTGATCCTCCTTCGTCGTCGGTCACCGGCTACTATAGCGTTGTCTATCTCCTGGAAGTCCGAAGAGATGGGCTCGTATCCCAGGATCAAGTGAGCAGCTCGGAGCTGTCTGTCTGCGCTAACAAACACCTCGGATCGAAGTATCCGGTTCAGGTCGGCAACGTTGCAATGGCTCAAACGAGGGCGCACGTTTCGCTTATCTGCAAACAACAAACAAAAGAAGAGAAGTGAGAAATTAAACAACTAGGTCAGATTCATACAGTAAAAGACAAAGATAAACACGTATAAGTATATCTAAAAGATGTTGGTTTGTGTTGAGGGAGGATTTGTTTAGGGAAGTTAGTCCTTAGGTTTCGCACCTGGATCCCCCCATTGTACTGGGCAGTGGAGACCGTCGTGCCAGTTTCCAGAGACGATCAGGTAGTCGTCCTTCATGCCTTTGTTGGACTTGGGCAAACAGGAGATTAACCTAACGACACTGGACCGGGACTTAATGTAGTAGCCTACGTTGGATAACTTATGGGATTCATATAGAAAAACAACGTCGTGCCATGTCAGGTTTAAACCCATCTGTTCATTTAAGGCATCGACGCTGCCTAAAACTCTAAAAACGTTAGGGAGGCATTGGTCGGGACACAACCTATGGTTGCGAAGGTATTCCCTCATCACAGGTTTCATCGGGAGGGTCATCCCGCCTTCTATAAAGGCTATCATTGGGATTATGACCTCTCCCTCCTTCCTAGAATTAGCCACGGCCTCCGCCGGGCAATACTTTAGGCCTACATCACCGGGAATGTGGTATTTGGCTCTGAAGCCTTCCATTCCGGCGGCCGTATCGACAAGACACTTAAATCTACCCATAGAAAATAACGAAAGATTAGACTCTAAAGAATAAAACGTTTACTAGGACAGCCGAGGACAAAGTCCGAGGATAAAGGGTTGAGAAAGAAAGGAGTGGTGAGTAAGAACTTACGGAGTTTGAGGATATGCAAATTTCCACGGTTTTCTGAAGACGAAATGTGATGGTTGATGTTTTGATGGGATCAGTCCCTGGCAAAATAAATGAAGGCGCAGGTTCCCAAAGCGTCACGACGTGCGGAATGGCGGCCTCGAATTTAGTTTTACCCGCCCAAATTTTCGTGGAGCAATGAGGGCCGTTGGATGCCCATCTCACCGTTGAACGTGGGGACATAGTGTAACATACAGTAATAAATGCGCGCGTTTTAAAAAGGAAACCGCCAAGTGGCATCCTCTGGTATACGAAACGGTTTCCACACGTGCAATCACTCGTTAAGTGTGCAGAATAAGTTCTCTTCGGATCAAAACTCTATTTTTCTCCTCGGACTTCGAAATTTAGAGTTTTGAGGGGCTATTGTGGGGAGTTAAAGGGTCCTGATAGGTATATGGGCCTTTGGGCCATACTAAGTAAGGCCGACCTACCCGTTAGTTTGAAATCTTGTAGTACCTCGGGCCCGCTCATGCGCCGAGGACCCGAGGGCCAATCCGAGGTGGAGTTTACTCTCAGATGGGCATAGAAGAATCAGCAACGTTATCACAAAGGCTCATAAACGACACAACGGAGACCAACGGTTAAGAGGGGTGAACCCCTGGATGTCCTAGAAGCTCCGGTGTTTGAAAAGTACTAAAGGCTGCTGCCTCCACATTAAAGACCCTTCACCTACTACCTTAGCCGCATTAATGGGGAAGTGACACCTGAACAGTGAAAGGGAAACTTCTGGTTACTATCCAAAGGCACTGAGAGAAGAAATATCTAGGCTAAGGGGGAGATAGGGCAACACGTGTATTAGGGATTAGAAAGATGAGTATTTAAGGGGAGACCCAGAACAGAACAAGGGGGGCTCTCTCTTTTTGTAATCAAAAGAAAAAGAAAGAAAAAGAAAGATAATACAAGAATAGTCCTCGGCTTACGTCCGAGGAGGTTGAGTTACAATATTCCTTGTTATTTTTGAGTGCTGACAATTTTTGACTTGCCAGATAACCCTTAAACTCTTCTAACCTGGGTTTAAAACCCGCACTTTACAAATTCATATTGTTTAAGGCTCATTGGGCCTGAGCCCATAACTGTTCTTGGGGCCAGGTGCAATTGTGCACTTACAAGTTTATTAACAATTACCCTAAGAACATTTGATAATATAACTAATAAATTATCAAATGATAGGAAAGATATTTTTACCCTGGGCTTGGAAAAAAATTCAAGGTCATTAGACCAGCCAGATTCAATAAAGTCAATAACTGTAACAATCATTTCATCTTTCCGGCTTTGGGTCCGTTTGGATAGAGCTTATTGCTGAAAACTAAAAACTGAAAACACTGTACCAAAATAATTTTTAAATGTGTGAATAGTACTGTAGGACCCATTTTTAATAAAAAAAAATCTGTAAAGTGAAGTTTGTGGGTCCCGTGAACAATACACGGACCCACATATGTGCTGAAAAGTCAGCAAATGCGGCTACTGTTCATGCACAGTAGCCGCTGTCCCCCCTGACCCGTGCATCAGCAGAAAAAAAAAAAAAAAAAAAAAAAAAAAAAAAAAAAAAAAAAAAAAAACGCAGAGTTGTGGACGCTGGACGCTGGCCACTTTATCCAAACTCAGCCTTTGGCTTTGGCTTTTTTCTACTTTGTGCCTGAAAGCAACTTTTTTCTTGTCGTTAGCCTTGAATTTTCAAATTCCCTGATTTTGATAGAGATTTTCTGTTCTATTTCGTCAAAATAAATAAATAAACAAATAGTGCTCTTCTGATGGATAAAAATAGTCGGAGAAAAATGAGTATTTGTCCTTAATTTATAAATTATGTAATAAAATATTTTTATTTTTTAAATTTAATTTTGACAAAATCGAGTTTTATGTAAAATTTGATATATTCAAAATCGAGTTATATTTATATTTTTAAATGAAATTCAACATTAATAATGTCAAATTTCACTTAAATTTTAAAAAAATTTTAAGTGACAAAATATGCATAAAACTTGACATTACTAATATTAAATTTCACTTTTAACTCAATTTTATTAAAATTAAGTTTCAAAAATAGAAAAATTTTGCTTAATAATTTCAAAACAGTTATATTTTATTACGTTGGTAGATTAGGGGCTAATGCTCATTTTTCCCAACAATAGTCCATAAAGCGACAAGCAGTTGATCTGTATTCCACTCTACTCTCCAGCTGTAGCAATCGTTGAAGTGGGACTTCCTTTCCTATCTTTCCCTTGCTGCCTTACTTTTCCCCCTCTATAATTTACTCTTGTTGGTCCTTGTGGCTCTAGATTTTTGTCCAAAACCTTTTGCCAATGAGCTGGAAAGCTATGTCTCTGCATCAATGTTTCTGCATGTTGTTCAATCAATTGATGTGCAGTGTCGTTTTCCAATGAGCTGGAAAGATGTGTCTGTGCATCGATGTTTCTGCATGTTGTTCAATCAATTGATGTGCAGTGTCGTTTTCCAATGAGCTAGAAAGCTGTGTCTGTGCATCAATGTTTCTGCATGTTGTTCAATCAATTGATGTGCAGTGTCGTTTTCCAATGAGCTAGAAAGATGTGTCTGTTTTTGCATGTTGTTCAATCAATTGATGTGCAGTGTCGTTTTCCAATGAGCTGGAAAGATGTGTCTGTGCATCGATGTTTCTGCATGTTGTTCAATCAATTGATGTGCAGTGTCGTTTTCCAATGAGCTGGAAAGATGTGTCTGTGCATCGATGTTTCTGCATGTTGTTCAATCAATTGATGTGCAGTGTCGTTTTCCAATGAGCTGGAAAGCTGTGTCTGTGCATCAATGTTTCTGCATCAATGTTTCTGCCCCCTCTATAATTTACCCTTGTTGGTCCTTGTGGCTCTAGATTTTTGTCCAAAACCTTTTGCCAATGAGCTGGAAAGCTGTGTCTGTGCATCAATGTTTCTGCATGTTGTTCAATCAATTGATGTGCAGTGTCGTTTTCCAATGAGCTGGAAAGATGTGTCTGTGCATCGATGTTTCTGCATGTTGTTCAATCAATTGATGTGCAGTGTCGTTTTCCAATGAGCTGGAAAGATGTGTCTGTGCATCGATGTTTCTGCATGTTGTTCAATCAATTGATGTGCAGTGTCGTTTTCCAATGAGCTGGAAAGATGTGTCTGTTTTTGCATGTTGTTCAATCAATTGATGTGCAGTGTCGTTTTCCAATGAGCTGGAAAGATGTGTTTGTGCATCGATGTTTCTGCATGTTGTTCAATCAATTGATGTGCAGTGTCGTTTTCCAATGAGCTGGAAAGCTGTGTCTGTGCATCAATGTTTCTGCATCAATGTTTCTGCCCCTCTATAATTTACCCTTGTTGGTCCTTGTGGCTCTAGATTTTTGTCCAAAACCTTTTGCCAATGAGCTGGAAAGCTGTGTCTGTGCATCAATGTTTCTGCATGTTGTTCAATCAATTGATGTGCAGTGTCGTTTTCCCAGGTTGATATGCAGATATTAAAAAAAATTGTTATATTTTTATTGCCCATAAGATGCATATCATCAAGATAAAAGATTATTGGTGATATCACAAATTTGACTAGATAAGTCTTACAAAATGATATGTCATGATTTTTATAATAAAAAAATTAATTCAAAAATTTGAAAATCAATCAAATACTTGTCAAAAATAAATCAGATTCTTGTTCTTCTCAAAAAAAAAAAAAAATCAAATCAAATTCTTGTCATGTTAGAAGCATTTTAGAGAAACAAATAGTGGGCCTTTTCTCAAAAGAAAAAAAAAAGAAAAAAGAGTGAGACCGAGAGATGAGGAAGACAGAGTAATAGTTGGGCCGTAACAACTAATTGAACAATCCTAACACCTATTCGGCCATAAAAAGAAAGAGTGAAAATGATTGTGCTGTTTACAACAGAAAACATTTCACTAGCAAAACTTTCAAAGGGGCTTCACTTACAAGCATCAGTTACAAACGGGCTTGAGCAATCTGGGCCTATGGCATCCAGAGTCATGGAAGAAATGAGTCCGAGCCAACCAACTAGACTCAACCCTGACATTTTAGAGAGAGAGAGAGAGAAAGAGAGAGAAAACACTATCAGCCCAAATATGACCAAGGTCCTCTCCTCCACAAAGGATTGCCAACAAAACCTAGAAGTTCAATCCCTCTATTTTGTTCTTCATGGAAACAAATCTTCAAGAACAAAAAGGAAGACAATGGATGTCAAAGTGGCTTTTTGATTCAATGATAGAAGTTCCTAGTATCGGAGAAAGTGAAGTATTTTGGATAAAAATGCCACTTTATTGTTCCGTTAGACATATATGACATATATATATAGGTAACGAAGTTAAGGAAAATTGACAGAAAAATAACACATTTTTTAAATTTTAGGGACTAATAGTAATAGAGTTCATTTGAAAATTAAGGACCAAAAGTATTAGTAATAGCGTTCATTTGAAATTTTAAGGAACAAAAGTATAAGGTAAACTTTAGGGATCATTTCTGCCTAAAAGCATCACACATATGAAATTTAAGCTCACAACAGGATAAAAAAGTTTATGCCTTTTGTTTATGGCCACCCTGTTCCAGGGGAAAGAATGGGAGAGGCTAATGCATGAAGCAACCTTGATCCAAGGAGGCTAATACAACAGGTTTGTGATAAGGGACTTTAACTAGGTAGTCACTGCAGCAATTCGAAGAGTGCATTGACAGGTTTATTCTTAAAGAATTCAATCGTACTTACATTGTGGTGACACCTAAGAAGTCCAATGTTGTGGCATAAACAACAAATGATTGCCGCAACATTTTTTAAAACCTTTTCATGATGAATAGTTGAATTATTTATATGCTTGAAATCTCTCTCTTTACCTTCCGAACTTAATCTGTTACATCTTTGGTCTGTTTTAAAAAATACTCTTCATTCTTATAATATTGTCATTAAGATTTAATTTAATTTAATTTTTTTAAATCAACTCTTGTTCTTGAAATCTTTATTTTCAATTTCTAATTATATCAAAGTGAATAGATCTTGAGGATTGTTCTTGATATTACAGAGTAGTAATTTCTAAAGACAAACCAGACATAGGGTCAGTCAATCCACAATCTGTTACATTTAAATGAAGAACTAGTACAACCAACAAAAGCAACTTAAAACTCTGCAGTAACATTCTTGTGCTACCCTCTATGTTATTTCACGACTAGCTTGGCTCTTGCATGGCCCTGTGATATTTGAAATTATTTAGTTAAACCATAATGTGCCATTAGAAGCCACAGATGTGTGAGAAGTTCTCCACCCCGTCTCAGCTGTTGAGCATGATAATTCCCTTTGCAATGGCAGGCTGCATAAGCAAGCATCTCCACCCAAACACTGCTAATCATCTCCCATTTTCTGATTTTAAACATATTTGGCACTACAAAAAGTTACTTTATCTATTTTACTTACTCACTTTACAAAACATGCTGCAGCAGTAGATCTATTTTAGCTTTCAACACAGTAAAATAATATAAACATCACAATAAAATAATATATTTACTATAATAAAATAATATATCCACTATAATAAACAACAATCACAACCACTCGCAACCGCTGCCACTATTGCTGCCGCCACCGTCGCCACATGATAACAAATAATTGTCTAGTATTAACAAGTGATTTTTTTAACCCCAAATTATACTTATACTTTTTTTTTTTTTTTTTTACTAAAACAATTTCTCAATCATCATGATAGCAAATAAGAAACTATAGTAACAATAATATTTTGTTTTAACCTCAAATTATATATATACAAAACTCAAACTAAATTATGAAATGGAGGAATTTTATAAGAAAACATATAAAATAGAACACATATTATAGTTGGAACAATGTAGTCCATAGATTACTCACATACATAACTCAAACCAAATTACAATAAAACTCACACACTCGCACAAGTTCCTATGACCCATGCTTCTCAACATATAAAAAAAGGAAGTTCCTACGACTCGCCTTGCAATTGCCATAAATGTTCAATGAGATCCACCTGGAGTTGAAAATGAATTTCTTGGTCTTTAATGCGTCCATACCTCTCAATGTAAGACAAAAATTCATCACTTTGTTTATGTAATACTTGCATAGGAGGATTATCCACTCCATCAATTTATTCATAATCCAAGTCTACCACTTCATTATCATCTCGCTCATCTTTAACAATCATGTTATGGAGAATTATGCAAACTTTCATGAGCTTCTACCTTAGATTGAATATGAAGAAAAAGAGAACGCTTCATCCGAAATCTCCTACGAAATAAAGCGGGTGGATATATTAGTGTGGGAGCAAAATAATCAAGAAAAAGCCTTTCATGGCCTACCAAATGATTACGTCGGATAGAGTGACGACTTTTAGGTTGTGATGTTTCCAAAACAAGTTCTTCTATTATCTCATCCTCGTCTGAGTCGTCAAGAAGCAACTTGCAAAACAAATAGCGATTCATGGATGCAACCTTCAAGACAATTGGAAATCAATTATTACTATAGATGCAAGATTAAATTCAAGTGACATAAGCCACAACAAAATGAATATAACCAATTCACGCACAAGTCACAACATAAACAAGATGAACAATAATTTTAAAGGTTTACTACCAAAATACTATAAATTTTACTTGCTCTCATTTCTATCAAAGCAAAACAACAACTTAGCAGAGACGACAACAACAACAACAAGCATCAGCAAAAATGGTACTTGCTCTCATTTCTATCAAAGTGTGGAACCTTTTCCTTTTGGCTTGTGGAAAAGAATAACTCTTTCTATTATTCTACACTACTACAAATAGATTAAATAACAAAAAAAAAGAAGCATATTTCTTTGACTGAATAAGGCCGGTATAGAAAATTTGTCCCCTTATTTTTCATATAGGAATTTCCACACCAATTATGATCACAAAACAATTGTATATATAAGTGATTATAACTGTTGAATTGAAGTGATGACTCAAGCCTTATGCTCCAATTGGTGGCAATAATAATTGTCAAACACAATCATCATGAGCTGCAGCTACTAAAGTCATGCGTTAAAAGTTTTATGTTGGGTGCCAAGTCACAACACAAACAAGATGAACAATAAATTTAAAGGTCTACTACCAAAATAGTATAAAATACTATAAATTTTAAGCCACTACAAAATACTACCAAAATACTAGAAATTTAAAGGTTTACTATCAAAATACTTAAAGGCCTACATAAGTCACTACAAAATACATAAAGGCCTGACCTACATCCAAAATGCAATCAAACCCATTAATTACGTGAACTTCATCTTGCCATGATTTCCTCTTGGAGTTGTTCGTAAAAAGCTTTTTGTGTTCCGGTCAAGCCACTTGTATCTTTCATCGTGATTCTCTCCTCCTCTAACATATATTGCATCTCAAATTTTTTCTTCTCAATCATAACTCTTTCCTTCTCAATCTTAAGTTTTTTTTTCACTTCTTTCCTTCTCAATCGTAAGTTTTTCCCTCTCAATAAACATTTTTTCCTCTTCCAATCGAGTTACCTCCTCAATAAATTTCAATTTCTTGGTCAAATATTCCCCTACATCTTTTTCGGTGGCTTTGTTCTTTCAGTTGGCCTTTTCGGCATTCCTACCAATTGGCCTCTCAAAATTGGAATCGTCACCAAGTCTGGACCCACAATCCCCTTCGCTAATAGATGTTGACTCCAGAGTTGGAGGCACGAATGCTCTCGATCTTCCATTAGGATTGGCAAACTTTTGTTGGTCCTTTAACATGAGCCAACAATGATCAAGAAGAAAGGGTTTCTTGTGTATCTCTTTATACAAAGCCTTCGCATTGGTAATCTAAAAAAATTAAAAGAAATATAACATGGTTAGTATCTTCAAACTATTGGTGAATAGGTATGTTAACACTATTGCAATATAATTTATAGCTAATCTTGTTCGGTTATACCACTTTGATGAAGTGCGTTAACTTTAGCCATGCACCCTGCAAACTTATTTGTCTTTTCACTAATCATTCCCCAGCGACTTAACAAGGAGATAACAGTACGTGTGGTACCAGATTTATTGTACTGCATGAAGTATTCCCAAACTTTTTGACGAAATGTATTTTGTGTTTGTTCGTTACTGTTTACGGCATCAACACTAGTATTGAGCCATGTTGACACTAGGAGTTGATCTTCCTCTACACTAAAGTTAGAGTCCCTTTTTCCTTTTGTAGAAGAGGCATTTTCAACTTGAGGTGGAGAATCAAAAACTAACATAGGAGTATTTTGAGATGTTCCTAAAAGTTGTGAGTCAATTTCTTTATCCCCATTCATGATACCCGTGTAATATGTTAGGTCTCTACGTGACTCCATAAAATTAGACCCAAAAAAAAAATGTAAACTTCCCTGCACACAGAAAATTCTCAAACTAATATTTATATCAAAACTTAAAAATACTTAGAATTATAACAATAGAACATGATTATGCATAAATACTTAATTTGACATGTAGCTTAATCCCACTGATAAAGAAAACCACACAACAAATTCCTACAAACAGAAAATTCCCAATACATTCTAATACAAATACATTCTATCCATTCATGGATGCTCTGAATCAAAATGAATGGATGCTCTAAGATCAAATGACAAAACTTTTCATTGAGCAAGAGTAGCAAAAAAATTATTGTATCTAAAATAATAAACTGAAAGAACAAGAAAAAGAAATCATTAACCACATTCTTTGATGTTATACCCAAATAAAAAATCTCAAGCATCCACATGAAGAAGATAGAGACAATTGACCTGAAGTGGATCGGTGGAAGAGAAGTTGGTTTGAGGCGGATCGGCGATGTGGTCTGAGCTGATTGGCGACTTGGGACGGTTGGTGGGGTTTGAGGCGGATGGCGGTGTGGGTCTGAGCTGATTGGCGACTTGGGACTGTTGGTGGGTTTGAGGCTGAGAGAGTTGATCGGTTGTGGGTCTAAGCTGATCGGCAGCTTGGGACGGCGGTGAAATAGAGAGGTGAGAGTTTGAGAGTGATCTTGAGAGAGTTTTGAGAGATGAGAACTTCAGATGAGGCAAATGGCTGTGTGGGTCTGAGGCTGATCGGTGGCTTGGGATGGTTGGTGAGTTGGTGACGTTGAAGATGACAAGGGCTGGCGACGGTGAGCTTGAGAGAGTTTTGTGAGAGAGTTGAGAGCTTTAGTGACACTGAGAGAGAGGCGTGAGAATAAAAGAATGAAAAGAAATAACCCAACCTATATTATTTTAATTCAGGCTGGAATAAATTTTTTTTTTTTTTTTTAAGCTCTCAGCTACAGTGCACATCTATCTATAGATGTGCACTGTAGCAATGAAGTTAAAAAAACTAGCTTTAGCTCCACTGCTGGATGGTGGTTTTTTTATTTTTGGTGGAGCTAAAATAGCTATATAGCTATTTAGCTATTTAGCTCCACTGCTGCAGGTGCTCTTACATGCATCAAATAGCACAGATTTGCTTCTGTCTCCTTTCACTTGAGTTAGTGGAACTTGAGTGTTCACATTTAACAGTATCTCTCACATGTATCTTGAAACTTTATCATCCCTAGTCCCATTGGCAACATGAAAGGACACATGACTAAGAGATAGAGTGTATGTTGCGATTGCCACTTGCTCAATTCTGAGAGAGTGAAAAACTGTAGCCGCACTTTGTATTTTTTCCTTGATAATAGTGAAATTCCAGCAACTCCGTGAATGTAGGTAAATTGCCGAACCACGTAAATACTGTCTTGTGTGTTTGATTATTTTTCTTTGGCGTGTATTTTTTCTATTTTCTGTTTCTCACAGGTTGGGGATTTTGTGGAAATTCCCTTCAATCTTGGTCTCTCCAATCTGAGTGGTAGCAGAGATCTGTAGCAATGTGCCAGATAAGAATGCTTTGATCAAACTCTACCTATAGACTCCAATCCAGTCCAAGATGACTATACTTTTCATGTACAGCACCTCTTCTGCAGGAACACAAGGTTCTGATATCATTTGCAACATTTGAATTTTCTTTGAGACGTTCAAATTTCTTTTTGAGATGGTCGGATATCAATTTTTTCAATTCCACGGGGACTTTCTCACAGGTTGTGTACTAATGCTTTTCTAGGAATTTATTTATACAAAGGCGTTTTTGGATTCCATTAAAGACGGTGTGTTTGTCTTTGAGGGAGAAGCTCAATAGATTGAATTGTGACATGGAATTTGACCACCTAGGTTGTTTAGGTAGTTGTAAACAAGTAATGGCTCAACGGATGGAACTGGTTACATGTTTACTCAGCCTAGGATTGGTCCAGTCTAAGAAGAGCAATAAGAGAAATGCATATATCTCTAGTAGCATAGCAGTAGACAGCAGAAGGAAAGTTAAGACTAGATCAATATTTGAGTACTTTAGTTCATGGATGACTGAGAAGAGTGCCAACGCTATTGGGGTGAATGTATTACCGTTGCCTTGGTGTAGAGCACGTTGTACATGAAACCAAGTTCCATCTCTATTGCTTAAAAAGCTTTATTCAAAGAGATTTTTTTGAACAAAGATTGGCTGTTTTCCCTATCCTCAAAGCCGAGGATAAGATCAACAAAAAGGCGTTTGAAAATGTAGATTAAGTCATAGGCAGTAACCAATTCAGTTGCATCACGAATGGAGTCATTCTCAACAGAATAGAGACTAACCACCTGAGCCTCAATCACCTCATCCGCTAAAACATGGAATCCCTCAAACTGCTTTAAAGCATATTCCCGCATGAATTTGGACTAATTGGGACCAGTATCAGGAGGAGTGAGCATGGATTCTCTGAATCGCCCATTGCTTGCTGATCTGAGGACCCAGGTCCTTTCCCCATATTTGATAGTTCCTGCACAAAATATTAGAATGGATAGAAAAATATTAGAATGGATAGAATGGATAGTCGAGAACCCTTCAGGCTATAAAAAAAAAATGTAAAACGCCACCCCTGTTTGAGCACTTAATTCAAGAAAGTGCCTTAACCAAAGCTCGTTATCTTCCATGGAATACACTGTAATGGTATCAGGGCCACCCATATGTAACAGAAGAAATGGTGCCCAAGATATAGTAAGCCGAATATCATCAATTAGAGATCCGTCTTTGCCAATACTTTCAGCAGTGTCCCCAAGGTGGTTTGAAATTACACTTTGCGCAACAGTTGCTACCCAGTCAGCCATCAAATAGGCACACCACAGGACAATTCTGATCCATGTTTTGCTTGTATACTTTCTGCGGTTGCCAAAAATGATGACTACTTTTGGTAACATGAGGCTTATCAAAACCAGAACTCGCAGCTCCCAGTACCTCCAAAAATTTCTAAACTTTTGGAGGGAACAGTTCCATAAGGTCCCTTGCCTTTATGTAGATCAAGCTGCTGAAAAATGCATGTGCTTTTAAGTCAACAACTGATATTTTTAAGCTTTAAGACACATGGTAAAGAAAAAGTAACTGACAATAGACAATCAAGCAATTCGAAATTCTTGCCACCAAACAACCCTAAGGTGTCTTTTGTGAGTTCCACCTATTATTATTGCATTTAGAAATTGGCTCAAAGATAAGAACTTGGCTATCCACTAGAAAAAGACAAGCTCAATGGGATATAACCATTGTTTACACATTGTTGATTTGTTTAGATTGTGTAAATCTTCAGTATGATTACAATCTGGACTACTTGCAAGTTGATTAAGATGAACTTGGCCATTGGGACATTTTGATTCAATTTGGTTTGCGAATCTTCATTTTGGTTGTAAAGAAAATATCTCACGTCTATCTAAACATGCATTGTTGCCAGAAACTAAAAATACCAAACTCAGCTTCAGCCACTCAATGCATGAATTGTCCTTAAGTTGGCTCTGATGCCAATTGTTATATGTGGCATCTCATAGACAAAATTACAGCATTAAAAAAAAAAGGTTTTCTTCGAGGGAAACAGCCTCTAAGTCAAAGTTCACTCATTAATAAAAAATAATTCAGCCTATTTTTATTCAACATCAGTCCATATCAATTTTTGGCTTTTTTGATAATTTGATAATTGGGGGAGGAAGGATTTGAACCCTCAATGTCTTCGTTGAAAATACGAGAAAGTGCCAACTGAGCATCAAATCTCAACTAGCCGTATAAATTTATGGTAATAAACATATCATAAAGAAACCTATCCAATCTGCTGCAACTAGATAAGATTTATTCAAACTTCAAAGACCAACCTGACCTAACAAACTCAACAATTTATCCCAACCTTATCTATTTACCAAACCGCTAATAACAGAAACAGAACCTTAAAATAATGAAAGGAAATTAGGAAATACAATAGAGCACATAACAGGTTTTTTTCATTAATGATTGTGTTATGAGTTTTGTTGTTATTATTACTAGATAGTCTCCTCTGTTTGATGATGGTAATGGAACATTTATAATAGAGAAACAATCCTGACATTAATAGAAACATTGCAGTTCGAGAGAATGGTGTAAAAGTAGACTTTGTTGGTCTCATCTATTCTAATGAGCCAATTAAAGCAGAATTAAAGAGTTCATATTGGTATGTTCCGGAGGTAGGAGATGGTGAATTACAAACAGAGTGAAAGTTACGTACTTGCAGGTATCATAGGTGGAAGTTTCAGCTATCTTCAGAAAAAACGCATCCTTTGCTTCAGCTGAGCTCAGACCTCTAAACTTTAATTGTGTTGGAAATAATGGATTGGTTGAATCACTAATAAACCATTAGTAACCGTGTTTGTTGTCAATTCCTACTCTAAGTACTAATATGAAGCAGAGGTTTGGCTGAGTAGTATCATATATATATGAGAGAGAGAGAGAGAGACAACAGTAATGTAGACATGTAGTAGTACTAGTATCATGTAACAGAAGTGGAATACTCACTTGGATGATCACTTGGTCTTCTTAATTTCTTCTTTTACCTTTACCCTTGGTCTCAGTCTCCCACAAAGATCAAAGAGTTTTCATGTCATGTAACATGATCAAAATGTGAAATTTTTAGTCAGTGCAGAAAATTAACTGTAGCAGAAGAACAAGACTGGATTTCAAGAATGTGTTTCACTGTTTCAGTTATACTGAATGCAATCTAGGCAGAAATGCATCTTGGTCTTCCTCAACAACGGTACACAGCAGAGCCGCCTTGTAAATTACTTGTTGAAGTACAAGTTGAATGTAAGATTATCTCATTAGGAGACTTAAAATGGTTCACATAAATTTTGTTTTAATTATTTGAGACAACAAAGCCGCTTGTAAATCACAAGGTTTTTTTTTTTTTTTTTCACAAAGAAAAACGAGAGTTTCTTAATTGGTACCTGCTAAGGCCAAGACAGGATGGCTCCTCTCAACTCTCTAGTCTCCTTGTGCACTCTTTTCGTCCCCTCACGTGAATAAAATAAAAGGGATAGTCAAACAAATCCACCCAGTCCATGTAACGTGGTAACGGACAACGGACGCGTGCACAATGTGAAATCAAATTTAAAAACTAAGAGAGGAAGTGAACCAAAGTAGAGAGGAAGTGAACCAAAGTAGAGTAGAAGTAAAGTTTTTGAGACAAGGTTTCACAATTTTTACAAATACTACTTTTTTATATCATTTTCTTTATTTTATGTTTTTAAAGGTGAACATGATGAAATGAATAATTGCAGCATAGTGAAGCTAATCTCGAGTGGATAAAGTGATTTTTTAAATTATGGGTTGACAAAGTGAATTTAAGCCTAACTTCAAAGGAATAATTTGTATTTATCTCAAAAATAAAATTTCAATTGTTTATTTGTTTCTAAGAATAAATCAAAAATATATAGAATTATAAATTTTAAAGGCATGTACTCTTGGTCCTAACAAAGAGAATTCATTCATTCAAGCTTTGTAAAGGTGGCTTATAAACATGGGAATAGAAGAGAAGAAAAGAGAATAGCAGTACCTGTTGGGGTTGGGGTGTAAAATACGCTCTGGCCCAAGATGAATGGGCTTAGATGATTTATCAAGCCCAATACTATTACTTTGTAGGCGGGAAAGACTGTTTCAACCAATATATCTTTACTGTGTGGGCTGGAAGTAGACCTGCAAAGTTTATGAGTTATTATTATTATTACGTGACTTAACGAAAGACGATAGAAAAGTGCGAAGAATTGGATTTATGAACGTCCTTGGACTAAAGGCTTGTATTAATTTCAAAAGGAAATACAATTATACGATGGGTTACTACTCGTTTACACCTTGGTTTTTCCCTTTTTTTTTTTTTCTTGTGATCCCTTTTTTTAAGGAATTTGGGCAAAATTATAATATTAGTCTCTTAAGTTTACCCTGCGTATATAGTTAGTTCCTCAAATTTAAAGTTTGCGCAATTAATTCTTCAAATTTTCAAAATGAGCAATATAAGTCTTTTTACTAACTGTCATTAACGGTATTATTTATATGGTTAATAGAATAATTACTTGACATTTTATTTTAATAATATAAGATATTTTTAATTAAAACATTACAAACTAAAATTACACGTGAGAAAACTTATTTACTAAATTAAAAAACTATTTTCTACCGATTGTAAACACCCAGCCAAGGCTTAAAAATCAAAAAATAAAAAAACGCCCAGCCAGGTGAGTAGCATAACACGTTCACTTCACACTTTCTCTCCAATCTGACCCAAATATCTCATCTGAACAAACAAACATGTCATGTCCTCCAAGCTCCATTGTTTACAACACCAACCTCTGCGCATGTCCACCAGATCAACTCTCTTCCAAGTTCCAAGCCATCTCCAACATCCAAACCGACTCAGGTGTCGACTACTCCATAGGATTCCCAGGGACCATCTTCGACTTCGACTCCATCAGAAAGTTCACACAGTCACAGGCTGTCTTCTTGGAATCCGACTCGGGCTATTTACTGCACTATCACCTGCATAATTGGAAAAAACTAATCTATGATTGCGGCTGCTAGGGCTTGTTCTTCCCTCTCTTTCCTTCTCTGTCCGTGGCTGGGTGTTTACAATTGGTAGAATTTTTTTTTATTTTAAATTTGGCAAATAATATTTCTGGCGTGTAATTTTAATTTATAATTTTTTAATTAAAAATATTTCACATTATTAAAATAAAATGTCAAGTCATTGTTCCATTAGCTACATAGTAACACTGTTAATGGCAGTTAGTAAAAGGGTTTGTATTGCTCATTTTGAAAATTTAAGGGACTAATTGCACACGTTTCAAAAGGGACTAATTACAAACAAAAGATAAATTTGAGGGACTAATATTGTAGTTTTGTCTTCTTTCTTTATACAAATCTCATCTTAGTCATACGCCTGGACGATTACCAGCTCTTGATACTTGTTCCATCGGAGCCTCGCTGAAGGTAGAAGAAAGTCTTGCTAGCTGTATAGACACTGTTAAAGTGTCATTTTCTCGTTAATGTGACTAAGCAAATTGGTACAGTACATTGATACAGTGCATTTAATGTGAGATACTGTGCATTTAACGTGGGAGTGACAATCATCTTTCTTGAGAAGACCCCTATTCCGTCTGCTGTTGAACTTTCTTTCTCTCTTGTTCTCGTTGCTCTCGGGCATTCCGGCTTATCTCTTTTTTCCAAGTTGTCTTACCCATCTTTGGTTCTCTGATAGCCACGCTCCTCCAAGTGCTCGGTCGGGTTTATCTAATCCGAGCTGTCTTCCCTTCCTTGAATGAATCTTGGCTTGCCTTTATGCCGAGGTGATTATATCATGTGTCCTTCTGCCTTGGACTAGTGTTCTTTGGCTTGCCTATGTGCCAAGGTGGTCCCACTTCATGATTCCTTGTCCTCGGACTCGTGCTCCTACAGTACCAATACCAGGTCTAGGACATGAACTACAACTTAAATTATGTTCTAATCCATGAAATGAGCATGCATGCTTCTCCACGGCTCCACCTATTCCCTGAAGACCATGTATGCCTTTGGCTTCTGCGTATTTGCTACAAGCTTTTTGGAAGTTGCAAGAATTATGCCACTAACAATTGATGTGGCAAGGATAAGATTGATTGTCAACTTTTAGGGGAAAAAAACCTTAAATAATTATGCCACTATCACTTAAATAAAAAGACGTAAAAAAAAAAAAAAAAAAAAAAAAAACTCTAAAAATATAGAGACTAAAACCTATGGAAACCCGTAACTCCTCACCCCCAAGAACTTTTCAAACTCAACAAAGCCAAAAACCTACAAAATACAAATCAATCTTTATTGCCTTGGGCCATAGCATATCTCAATCACCTAAAACCACCGTGCCATAAGGCCCATAATAAATACAATTGCTACTAAATTGATAACTCGCGGTGTTTCCATTATAGACATCTAGAGTTCAAATTAGCCCTTCTCCAATTATCCTATTATCAATAGATAAGAACAAAATAAAGTAATATGTCATCCTGCACAGCCTCAAGAAATAGTGAGGGAACAAAGCGGACGTTGCATTGTAGAGGGAGAAAGAGAACCACCAAATTGAGCATATGCAACCAAAAACCGACACACAAATTATAAAGCTCCATCCTTCAACAAAACATCAAAATCACTATACACAAAATATAGAACTTCTCCTTCCACACCCAAATTTATACTTAGTAATCAAATCATACCACTGACAACATTGAACTTAATTGGAAAATTGAGGATCGGTAACTAAATTTGCTTATTAGTAAGAAGTGATCATTTCTTAGCCTTACCCAAAATGAATGGCAAATCAGTTACAATAGAAAGAGCAAATAAAAAAGAACAACAACCTTACAAGTATGATAAATGCCAAAAATTTAAAAAAAAAAAAAAAAAAAATTATGCCCTTCAATTTCACCACGTCTGCCAATTCTGCAGAGGAAGCCAATCAAGTCCTTGGCCTGATCACTGTCAATGTCCACTTTACTGGGATAGACATGGGAACATTTTTGGCTCAATCTTCGTCTGCACAGATGACGCATCTAGCATACAAGGAGTAGTCTGAAGACTATATTTTCTTCTCATACTACACCTACATTCACAGCATGTAAATACTTAGAATAGTAAGGATAGGATGTGCAACTACTTCCAAAAATATTTCAAGTGGCACAAAATAAAAGTTGTTAACATATATAGTGTTGTGGGCTTTAGGCCCAACTAGTTTACTTGTTTAGCACTCTTACTTGTATAGCACTCTTACTTGTACTACACTCATATTTACTTGTACTGCACTCATATGTCTCCTATATAAAGGCACTCATGTATATTCTTTCAGTAAGAAATACAATACTATTCAATTCAGTATTTCTAGCATGGTATCAGAGCCACTGCTCTGACCTTTTCTTCGCAGTCTTGTCTTTATTGGTGTAACTCCGTTCTCAATATTGCTTCCGCTGTCACGACAACTGCCGCAGCCTTTGCCGTTGAACCTTCGAGTCTTCCAGACATCGTCCTCAGGTTCTAGACCTGCAGCAGCCGCCGTTGAGGAGTCCGAACACTGCAAAGACCACTGCCTTTTTCGGCATCGCCGTGAATATTGCTCCGAAAAATTTTCCGAAGGTACCACGAAGATCGTCTTGCTCCGATCTATCTTTCTGTGAAAACCTTGCAGTCATCAGAGTCTCCACGCGCCCTCACGCGCCGCCAGAAGTTTCTGCCTAGAAAATCACGCGCCCAGGCGCTGCCACGCGCCTACCTGAGCCGCCACGCGCCTCCACGCACCGCCACGCGCCGACACGCGCCAGCTTTGGCCTGCTGACGTCAGCCCTAGCCACGTCAGCACTGCCACGTCAGCCCTAGCCACGTCAGCACTGCCACGTCATCTGCCACGTCATCTGCCACGTCAGCACTGACCATTGACCGTTGACTTTGAACGTTGGCCGTTGACTTTGAACGTTGGCCGTTGACTTTGAACGTTGGTCGTTGACTTTTCTGGAGTTGACTTTTCAGGGCCAGGTTCTCCTTACTCAGTTTTTCGCGTAGATTTCATTTTTGCAATCCATTTTTGCATATTTTGCTTCTAAATGACGAATAAGGACAGGTCTTCTTCCTTTTGCAACAATCGTCGCCGACGATCTAGCAAACGCTTTTGCAATTTTTGCAAACGTTTTGGCCATAATATTGAGACTTGCCTTCAGCGCAATAAATCAGCTGTTTCAGGTTCTTCTGCCACTATTGCTAACATTGAGAGTGTCCAACCAATGACTCCCGTCTTTGCACAGTCTTAATCTTGCAATGAAAGAGGAACTTGATGCATTATCTAAAAACCATACTTGGGACTTGGTCACTCTCCCCCCTGGGAAATCTGTGGTTGGTTGTAAGTGGATCTACAAGATTAAGACTCGCTCTGATGGGTCCATTGAGCGTTACAAAGCTCGTCTTGTTGCAAAAGGTTTTACACAGGAGTATGGGATTGATTATGAAGAGACCTTTGCTCCGGTTGCTCGTATCTCATCTGTTCGTGCCCTCTTAGCTGTTGCTGCTGCCAGTAAATGGAATCTTTTCCAGATGGATGTCAAAAATGCATTCCTTAATGGGGATTTGAGTGAAGAAGTTTATATGCAACCTCCTCCTGGTCTCTCTGTTGAATCAAACAAGGTTTGTCACCTTCGACGTGCACTTTATGGCCTTAAACAAGCTCCACGTGCTTGGTTTGCCAAGTTCAGCTCTACCATCTCTCGTTTGGGTTACATGGTCAGTCATTATGATTCTGCCTTATTTCTTCGTCGCACTGACAAAGGCACTATTTTACTTCTCCTATATGTGGATGATATGATCATAACTGGTGATGACCTCAGTGGCATTCAAGAACTCAAAGATTTTCTCAGTCAGCAGTTTGAGATGAAAGATCTTGGACATCTCAGCTACTTCTTGGGTCTTGAAATCACTCATTCTACAGATGGACTCTACATTACTCAAGCCAAGTATGCCTCTGAACTCTTGTCTAGAGCTGGACTCACTGATAACAAGACTGTTGACACTCCAGTTGAGCTTAATGCGCATCTGACTCCCTCAGAGGGGAAACCATTGTCTAATCCCTCTCTTTACAGACGCTTAGTTGGCAGCCTAGTTTATCTCACTGTTACTCGTCCAGACATTTCCTATGCTGTTCACCAGGTGAGCCAATATCTGTCTGCTCCACGATCGACTCATTATGCTGTTGTTCTGCGCATTCTTCGGTACCTAAAGGGCACTCTCTTCCATGGTCTTTTCTACTCTGCTCGGTCTCCTCTTGTTCTCCGTGCATTTTCTGATGCTGATTGGGCAGGAGATCCCACTGATCGCAGGTCCACCACTGGTTATTGTTTTCTTCTTGGTTCTTCTCTGATTTCTTGGCGAAGCAAGAAACAAACTCATGTGGCCCGTTCTAGTACTGAAGCAGAATATCGTGCCCTTGCTGATACCACATCTGAGCTTCTTTGGCTACGATGGCTTCTCAAAGACTTAGGTGTGTCGACATCCTCTGCTACTCCTCTTTATTGTGACAACAAAAGTGCCATTCATATTGCCCATAATGATGTCTTCCATGAACGGACTAAACACATCGAGATCGATTGTCATTTTATCCGTTATCATCTTGTCCATGGTGCTCTCAAGCTAATCTCAGTCTCCTCTACAGATCAACTTGCAGATATCTTCACCAAGTCACATCCTAAGGGACGCCTTCGTACTTTGGTTGACAACCTCAAGTTGGTCTCACATCCACCTTGAGTTTGAGGGGGGCTGTTAACATATATAGTGTTGTGGGCTTTAGGCCCAACTAGTTTACTTGTTTAGCACTCTTACTTGTATAGCACTCTTACTTGTACTACACTCATATTTACTTGTACTGCACTCATATGTCTCCTATATAAAGGCACTCATGTATATTCTTTCAGTAAGAAATACAATACTATTCAATTCAGTATTTCTAGCAAAAGTATTAGGAGAAACCTGACCTGCAAAGGAGCAAATGACCAATTGTTCTCCTTGATGTATACGCACTTGTCCATGACTCTTTTAACATTTGTAACAAAATCATCTGGTATATTTGTTACATTTAGGTCTTGCAAGGTGGTCACCAGCTCCAATCCCTCTAGCTGCTTCAATTTACAGCAACTTCTAATTTCTAATTCTCTAAGGTGGGCATGGTTCCTTCCTCCACAATCCACTTTTCCAATTTCTTCAGCATCCATAGTTTCAATACACAAAGTTCAGGAAACCTGTTAGGAAGGCATGTTATTCATTCCTCTTTAAAGGAATTACCCAAAAGCCTGAGGATATTTAAGTGACATAGCTGCCCCAGAACTAGCATAGGGTCCTGCTCTAGTTTTGACGCTGACAGAGTGAGGATTTTGAGATTTGGAGGAAGTTCATGCTCCTGAATTGCTCTTGGTAACTGTCCAAGCAGATACAAGTCAGACAGCTTTTGATGTGCTGTCATGGTCCCCAACATGAGAGCTTCAGGTCGACCAAATTCATCACTTGGTCTTAACCTTAGGGACCGAAGATAGGTCAAATATGAAATCCACTCAGCTATTGCCTCATCTGAAGTTGAATTGAATGTCAATCCCAATTTACTGATGGCAGTCAACTTGTTCAAGCAATTATACACAAGACTTTTATTGCCAATATACTGCTCCCACAAGGTTCGAAGGTTGGTTAGAGACCCATTGCTAGGCCTTTGAAGGGACACGTCAAAATGAATCTCGTTCAGGTAGAGATGTCGAAGGTTCTTTGCTTTCCCAATGGAACTTTGCAAAGTGATTATATTCAGGTGCTCCACATCCAAGGTCTCTAGGTATGGCAGATTAACAATTGACTTTGGAAGGGAATCTAACAAAGTCCATCTCAAGCCTAGGTACTTCAAGTGCAAAAACTTTCTTAGTATCTCAGGTAGCATAGGTTTGTATGCACCTTCCAGATCAAGAACTCAGAGCAATCCAAAACCTCTTTTAGTGACAATTGTGTTAAGAAACATACCTATCTCCTGAGCAGGCAAATCTCTTTTACGGGTGTCAAAAGATATATAAGAACGTAGATATTGAATGTAAGGATCAAAGGAAGGGTAGCTCTTGATACCTACATATTCTGCTAGTCGCTGAACATTGAACTTGGGAGGTTCTGCGGATGTGTAATTTGTGGTGTTGTGGGCATGGAAAAGTCTTGAATCCACTGCTTTTGGAAAGAAGTCCCATAGAATACCTGGCATATGACAAGTTTTTGGGCTTCCATCTGATCTCAGTCTTGCCACTTCAATCAGGCCTCTGTTGATTAGCTCTTTGAAGTATTTCTCTGGAAGATCTTCAGAGGCCATATTTTGCTCAAGCAAGGGTGTCACCAATCCCTCTGCAAGCCACGAATGGAGCAACCTCCTAACAGGAATCTGAAACACTCTAGGGAAAAGTCCTGAATAAAGAAAACAGGGCTTTAATTGGGGAGGTAGGTCTTCATAGCTAGAAACCAATATATTTTCTTCAAGAAATGCATGCTCAATCACGCTGGACCATTCGGTTAAATTTCTGGCTGACAATAATCCTGCCAATGTGACAATTGCCTGAGGTGAACCATCACATTTTCTCAGAATTTTCGCCTTGAGACTGATTAAAACTGAATCATTTAAGCTATCTTCTGGAATGTGTGCCTTGTTGAAGAAAGATTTCCAGCTCTCCTTATCGGTTAAGCTTCATAGCTGTAGAGGAATACTCTTCCCTCTGGCAACAATTGCTACATCTTTGTCATGAGTGGTAATAACTACCTGTGTCCTCAAGCCTGTGCATTGCAAGAGAATTTGAATCTTGTCAAAATCATTGTGTGTCTGGACATCAGCTTGTCAAAATCGTTCCAAGTCTTGGACTGGAAAAAGCTTATGCTCCCTCTCCCCACCAATGTGAGTCAAGATGTTTACCAAGAAACATCTTCATGATATCCCAACCAGACACAGAAATCAAAACATTGCTTAATAAATGATCCGTTATAAACCTTTTTGTCAGAGTTGTCTTGCCGGACCCAGCTTTACCTGTTACTGCAATGACATCATGATGAACAAGGTATCGGAGCTCTTCTCGAGATAGAAACTCCTGTTCTAGTCCCTCAAGACCAACAAAATATTTAAAATCATCTGATATACGAAAGATTTTTGGACCTTTTCCTTTCCGACCAGGTGGTGGTTGCCAATTCAATGGTTGACAATTCGATGGTTGCCAATTTGTTGGTCGCTTAGTTAAAGGATTCCTTCCAGTATCAATGTAAAACGACTTTCAATATTCATCATCCAAGTCTTCTTCGAAATTTTCAAATCTCTGCACTTTGGCAGCAGCTCTCTTCAATTTGCTTACCTCAAGGCTGAGAACAGTTTTGTCCTGCAGAGATGAGAAGCTGATGAGAGGGTGCATCATCGTCATCTTAATTAGTAATCTTAGTCCCCACCGCAGCTCAGTTTTCACAAGAAAGGTGTCAATTACATCCTCTATACAGTTAAGACAGCTTGGAAGCTCACTCAGCCAAGATTCAATGATATCAGATCGAACCTTTAGTTTTTTAGCGTCTCTTATCCACACAAATCGATTCCAGGCCCTCGATGCTCATTGAGACTGTATCTACTAGTAGTTTGCAGTCAGGCAATCCACCTGCAATAAGAAGGTTTTGTAGTTTCCCCAAAAAAATTGGAAGACCCACTTCAACAGCCACGGAATCTCAAGCTCTTACTCTTCCTTCCTCTTCTGAAACAAAATAACACAAGTAGAAGTTTCCTTTTGATAATGAGATTGAAAAAAATAATGACAATAATAATAACAAATGCACAGAAGTGGAATACTCTGTTTCGATTTCTCTCTTCTCTTGTTTCTTAATTCTTTGCGTAAACAGATTATTTCACGATAGTTTTCACGTCATACGACGTGATCAGAGTGCGCAATTTTTAGTAAGTGAAGCAAATTAACATGTTAGCAGAAGAAGTAGACAATGTATTTCAAGAATATAATTCAGTTTCACTGAGAGTGAAATCTATGCAGAAATGCATCTTATAAGTCTTCATATGCAACAGTACACAACAAAGCCGCCTTTGTAAAATACTAGTAATAGTTAAGACTAATAACACAGGATGCTTCCTTTATTTTTGGTTCATTTCTGCATATTTTAAATTAGACAAAACTATAAAATTCCATGCTTTTATCAAAGTTTGGTCCATTTCAGTATTTTAACTAATTTTTAAGTTTCAGCTTTTGAGTTCACATTCATTTTCAACGTTAGCCAATAAGAAAAAAAGAAAAAGAAAAAAAAAGCGTACTAATAAATTTTCTTACATTGTCCTAGCTTCCAAGCAATCCTAGCCGTTGATTCCAACGAAAGCCTCCTCTGATCCTCATGGACGCACCGTCCGATCGACGATGCAAGCGAAACGGCCGGCGTCGCATGGGACGTTGTACTGCGAGAAGCAATTGGTCCAACAGAGAAACGGTGTCGTTTACCGCAACAATTGGCGAGAGTTTGAATTCAACAAAGTTCAGCTTACAGTGTTCCATAATTTAAACCTAGATTACAAATACAAACCACAACAATTCCTCCAAATTCACCTCTGAAACCCGAAATTTTTACTTGTATATTAAACCAGAACAGCTTAGTTTCCAAAAAAAAAAAAAACCAAATTGGCGAGAAACACAGAATCCTTAATTCACAACTGAGCTACGTATAGTACTATTTTAGTATTTTGCAGAGAGTGAGAGTTACGAAGTTGCAAAAAAGGGGCTTCATTTTGGACAAATTTACCGAATTTATACCAGACCCGAATTTCAGGAATTTCAAGAGTTCTGAGAATCGAAAAGCTTCGAAGAGAGAGAGTGTTCTGCGAAAAGAACTTCTTAATTTGAAGCGGGAAGCGGCGATAGGAGAGAGAGAAAATCAAGATATACTAATAAATTTCTTTTAAAATAAATTAGATTTTTTTTTTATCTATTAAAATGTTAGTAAATTTCTTAAAACAAAAAATTGGATAAAAGGCTAAAACTGTGTTGTTTTGAAAGTAATTAAATTGGAAGTTTTTAAAGGAATGGGGGAAGGATAACACGCTATTCGGCAGTGTTGTTTAAATAATATTTTTTACTATTTAAACTACAATAACATTTTTCATAAGTTTTTCTATAATACTTAGACTCGTATTTTTGTATGGTTTAAACAACACTTATAATTCCTGAACATTACTATTAAACGGGCTCTCAGTTTTCCAATGAATATAAATTTAAAAGATTAAAATGGCAACAAAAAAAAAAAAAAAGAATTCAATGATAATTGATCAAATTAAGAGACTCTAAAATTATATATTTTCCAAGAAAAAATTAAACAATTTTCATCTAATTCAATTCAAGTCTTAATGGTTTTTTTTTTAATTATAAACTAATATTTCACTGGATTATCAAAATTAACCACTCAATCTTTCAAATGTCAAACACCAAACAATATTTTTCGAGAAAAAAAAAAACCTATTTTTCATCTCTTTTGAAAATAAAATTTCATCTCTTTTTATAAAATTTTACCACATGAAGTATGAACCATAATATTTGGATTTTTTTTAATATAAAACTAATCTTGGTTTGAGCATTGAGCTATTTGTTCAGTCCAATTTCACTTGGGTATTTTAAGGATATAAGGTGATTTAGTTATTAAATAGAGTTACAAAATAATTTTGATAAATTAAATTTTAGTTATGATTCAAAATTTATTTTATTCTTGTCATATAAAAGTTTTAGTGTAAATAATGTTTCTTTATTTTTAAATGTTTTTTTTTATTATAAATGTCTATCAGAAAAAACCAATATTGATAAACTTGACATAGTAAAATAGTTGTTTCAATTAAATTTAAATAATAAAACACAAAAAATATTGTCATTTTTAAAGACAATTATTTTCTAAAAAATTCTAGATACAATTAAATTTAATACAAAAAAGCGTAAGTTTGTTAATTGGAAACCTATTACAATACACTTAAAGCTTTAACAAAAAAACAAAAACAAAAATGGTGTACTTAATGCAAAACCACACTCACTTTTGAAAAGGGAAGCAACCTTCTCGTGTGGGCTTATAAATAAACCAAGCTATTTATGAATAGCTTGAGCTCAGCATCGGAAAACGCTTGTTAATGTTTGTGTGTTTAGAAAACAAACCAAGTTCAAGCTTTAAGTTTAAGGTTAATTATTAAATGAGTTTAGTTCAAACATAATAATATATTCATAAACATAAGGACTTGATTTAATTATATATAAGGCGAACTTATGTGCAATACCTTAAATACAATACCTTAGCTTCCCTCTCATAAATTTTAGCCACCTGTCTAATTAAACATCTAAGCTAAACAGTGTTAAAACATCTTTGTTTTCTTTGTTTTCTTTTTCTTTTTTCGCCATTCCCCTGAACTTGCAAGAAAACATCAGCTTTGACGTTAATTTGCTCTCTTCTTTTCAAAAGCTCTTATCATCATCAAAAGCCATTAAAAAGTTCTCCTCTTTTCTCCCTCATGGCCGGTACAATTTGATCTGCAAATCAAAATCTCAAGCTTGTTCAAGAGGGCAGTCCCACACGCCTCCGCCTTAGACCTTCCTCGATCTATTGTTAGACCTCGGACAAGCAGACTAAACCAGAGCTCCACGACTACCAAGTCAACCTCAAGAAGCGTGGGCCCATGGTCTTCGACGTATTGATCAACAGCTGGAATGGCCTTGCATCTCTGTCCTCTGATGAAGATCAAATCTGGATTGTCAATCTCGATAATCATGCTGTTGGCAAACAAGTTTGTGAATTATGATAAGTATTAGGGGGTGGATATGACAAATATTTACAATTAATATAAGAGCATAGAGAGGAATAACAGAAGGCACAAGTTCTTCTTTTTGGATTGAGTCATCGATTTCTAAGGTGAGTTTTGAGTTTGGACCCAAAAAAAAAAAAAAATAGAGAGAGAGAGAGAGAGCAGTAATGCGGTTTGTTGTGTATTTGAAAGTAGACATGTGGCTAAAATTTAAAAGAGGAATCTAATATACTATACTTAAGTTTCGCCCTTATATATAATATTATATTTTTAATTCATGTGTGAAAGTACCCTTAGTATTAAAAAACTAATGATTGTTCAGACCCCAATAACAAAATTAATCGGTAAGATAGCTTTTACACAAACTAATACAAGTGCGGAACAAGTGTAAACAGCATGCACAATCCGGTAAAATACTCTAAGCCATAATTTTCAACAACCCAAGATATTTATAAAGCTAAAGAGTAAGGAAAGAGAGAAGCAAATACAAGATAATGCACTGATGTGTTATCGAAGAAGAAACTGAAGTACTCAGCGAAAAACCTATCTGCAGCCCTCCAAGCCAAAATCGATCCACTAGTAAATGAATTAGAGTACAAGAATTGCAATAGGCCCTCCAAGCCTAATCTACTCAATGCACTTGGACCCTCCAAGTCCCTGCTACCAGCAAGGCTACGCCGAACTGTGTCTCTACTAGCTTTCTGAATTCCGCAATACGCCTGATTGCTTCCACCAATGAATGGCTTCCTTTGCAACTGCTTCTCGATGCTCCAAATCTTTGTCATAGCACTCAGATGGGTGAGGAAAGTGTTTGGACTAATGACCTCTCATGGGTATGACAATGGAGAGGTAGGAGAAGAGGAATTTAGAGAAATGGTGTAGATGATTTTGGATGAACAATCTTCTAACTCTCAAGTGTTTGGCTAGGGTTTCTCTCTGAAAAATTCCTTACATTTGTTGGGTAATGGGGATATTTATAGTGTGTGATGAGAGAATACGAAAAGTCACATTTACAGCTAATAGGGGTGTTTTCGTAGGTCACTCGTGACTTGCACAAGTTGCGACTCAAGTTGCGAGATAACTTCTTGGACAGCCTATACTGTGCTGGACAGTTGGCCTAACTCTTCACCTTCCTGCATGTGCTTCTCACGTGAGAGTGCCTTTGCAGGTTGTCCACTTGCGAGCCAGTCGCGAACTCCTTCTCTTGGACAATTTCTCTCTCATTCTCTCACACTCATCCACAATAAACCCATCTAAATACAGGGTAAATATTGAACAAATTACAATCAAATTTGCTACGAAATAAAACCAATAAAAACATAATTGTAAATTCTAACTTTACAATGTGTACTTATCTAAAAATATATTTATATAGTGAAGATACCTATAAAAAAAAAATAGAGGGTGATAGTGAAAATGGAAAAATACCAGCACAACCAACAAAAGCAAACTTTCTTGTACTACCTATTGTTATTTCACTACTAGCTAGGCTCTTGCATGACCCCGTGATATTTGGAACTGCTCCGTTAAACCAAAATGTGCCATAAGAAGCCACACGTGTAAGAAGTTCTCCACCCCAGCTCAGCTGCTGAGGATGATATTTCCCTCTGCAATGGCAGGCTGCATAAGCAAGCAACTCCACCCAAAAACAGGTAATCATCTCCCATTTCCTATCTTTATCTTCCATACCTTGGCAACTTGGATGCAAGCCTACATGCATCAAATAACATGGATTTGCTTATATCCCCTTTCCCTGCAGTCGGCAGAGCTTGAGTGTTCACTTTAGAAAGTATTTCAGTTGCTTGTGATTTATTGAATATGCTGTAAACCACAGTATCTGCCATTGACTCGGGATCTTCAAAAAATTGTGTGACCTCAGCACAAGTTTCTCTAAACCTTATCATCCCAATCCCCATCGGCAACATGGAAGGACAAATGACTAGGAGATAAAGCATATATTGCGATAGCCACTTGCTGAACTCACCATTTGACGTAATGGTTTCATGGTCTATCCATAATACAATTTGAGTGGAGGCAGACATTAGTAGCAATGTGCCAGATAAGAATGCTTTGGTCGAATTCTACCCAATTCCATTCCAGTTTAGGAAGATTGTACTTTTTAAGTACTTCACCTCCTCTTTAGGGACACAAGGTTTTGATTTCCTTTTCATCATTTGATTTTTCTTGGAGATGTTTAATTTCTCTTTGAGATGGTGGAATATCAATTCTTTCAAATCCACAGGGACTGTCTCATAATTCATGTACTTGTTCATTTCTAGGACTTTATCTCCGCAAAGGAGCTCCTAGATTCCATAAAAGATGGTCTGCTTGTCTTTGATGGAAAAGATCAATAGATTGGATTGTGACATGGAATTTGACCACCTAGGTTGTTTAGATAGTTGAATAAAATTAATGGCTCGGCTGATGGATTTTTTTTTTTTTTTTTTTTTTTTGAGAAAACTGTAAAGAAATTATCATTAATCACTGTCAAGAATTACAGCGCTCAATACATCACTGTGAATATCCTTTTCGCTTTGTGTGTGAGAAGGATACCTTTCTCAACCTTGCTGATAAGGAACGGACTTCATCTATAATGTGTCCAAATGCAGCCAAGCAAGACTGTTCAGCATTGAGGTGTTTTATAATAACCGCTGAATATGGGAAATGCATATACCTCACAGTATAGCAACTGAATATGGGATGAATGTATTATGGTCGCTTTGGTGTGGAGCACATCATACAAGAATCCAAGTTCCATCTCTATCACTTTAAAAGCTATATCTGAACAAATTTCTTTGAACAAGGATTGGTTGTGGTCTCTATCATCATAGCCAAGAATAAGGTCAACAAAAAGGCACTTGAAAATTTGAAACAGTGGTAGGCAGTAAACAATTTAGTTGCATTTGGAATGGAGTCATCCTCGATAAGAGGATGATTCATCACCTAGTCTCAATCACCTCATTTACTGTTTCTTGGAACCCCTTAAATTGTTTAAAGTATATCCCCGTATGATTTGGAATAATTGGCACAGATTAGGAGGGAGCATGGATTCTCTAAATTATTTGCACAAAGCTACCCTTTATAACAATTCCTAAACCAACAACATCAGTATTTTGCAGAAAATGAACAGCCCAGGTCTAAGAAATTTGGTTGGATTGATTTTTATTTAGTTATTTGGGTAACATTAGGTTTTGATTTGATTTTTTGAAATTTGGGGTTATATATGATTTAGGTTTGGAGAGGGCAGAACTCCCTCTGGCCTTTCACTAATTCGCTTTGTGGTTGATTCAAGCGTTTGCACAGCCAAATTATTGTCCAACCTCCTGCCAGCATCAGACCCCTGAATGTCTTCAAGTTTTTTTTTTTTTATATATATATATATATATATATATATATATTTTAAATTTGGGCGTTTAATAGAATTTAGTTTTGGGTTTTTTGGTTGGTTGGTTGGTTTAATATACCTAATTAGGTTAGATTCAGTTTTAATTAAGGTTTTGATTTTGAATCGGCTATTAATGATTGAAAAATTCTAAACCCTAATTGCATTAGTCTCACACTTTATTTGGTTGGCCTTACCATGGCTATCTTTGTCTCTCTTCTTCTAATTTTTAGAGACCCTGTTCTCTCTCTCTTTTTTTTTTTTTTTTTTTTTTTTCCTTTACAAGATATATTTTTGATGGTAGAATGCTTGAAATGAATAACAGAAACCAGTAGGTTGTAATAGTTCTTCATCGCATGAGAAGATAATAGAGGCAACCCCATTACCCTCAAAGTGTTCAGCAAAGTGCTAAGGTATAATCTATAATCAATTCTTTTTCTTTTTTTTTGGTTATGTGATAACAAAATTATGATTTTAATTATCAAATATAAAAGTTTATTGCTTCTATTAACTGTATATGATGGCTTAGATTGATTTTATTTGATATGCACTATTTGTTTAAAGGGCAGTATTTGTAGTTTGTGGAGGAAAAATAGAGAGATATTATTACTAGAAATAAGGGTCCCTATTTCCCCATAACTTATAACATTCTGCTGTAGTGGTGGCTATCACAATTAGATTGCAAAACTAATTTATTACCAATGCCGGGTATGATTAGATGGAATCCACCACCTGCTATATGATTTAAAGTACACTGGGCTGTTCATTTTTTGCAAAATACTAATGTTGTTGGTTTAGGAATTGTTATAAAAGGTAGCTTTGTGCAAATAATTGCAGGTCCTTCTTAAAAAAGGAATTGTAACCAGTTTTGAAGGTATTAATCTGTTTAAATTACATTTTTTAGTTTACTTTGCTAATTTGTGAATTGTGGTGATAAGTAGAGAATCACAACCAGTTATGATATTTAAATACCGTGAAATTTCAGCAAGTTGAGATGATTAGTAGAGAATCTGTCATGCAGTCACATGAGAAAATTCAATAATTCAAGGCTTTATACAGTACTTAACTCAATTGAAATGATTTCTTTTAGATTTATGAATGATAGAAGTATTTGTTTTGCCTAATTCATAGTGTAATGTACCAAGTTTCTTCTGTTAGTTTTCTTAATCCTCTTATACTTTTAAGGTCTATTTTGGAAGAGAATTATGGGTGGAAAAAAGTTATAAATCAAGGGGTTCACACATTGAAGAAGCCACAATATTGGTTTATGTTTTTAGTAAAGTATGGTATTTGGTCTTGCTACATTTTGAAAGTACTACAATTTTACAGTGGGCATGATATTTTGTTTTTGTTTCAGACTTTCAGTTGTGTTATATTGATCCTGGAGTTTCCAATGGGAAGGAGATGAAACCACTAAAGAGAATATATAGTGCACAATTATAAAGTATTGTGTTCTCTGTTAGTGCTTCTTTTAGATACTATTTATCTATTTCATTATGCTATTTAACTCATTCGATCCCTTTTCTATTGTACTGTATGGAAAAAAAAATATATATATATATATATTTCAAGGTTATTACTTGAACACCAACTGAAAAAAATTACAGCTGTATGTTTGTTTTGTAATTTTGTTTAGCAAGTCAATGTATTGACGTTTTGTGATAGTTAATCTGCAAGTTGGTATGGATGCTTGACTTTTATACCCAACTTTAATGGCAACATTATTGTGATTTTTAGTTATTTAAGTTGAATACCTCTATTTAACCTAGCCGGGGACAAATGATTTATTATTTGGATAGAGAATAAAAGGATGATTCAAAGAGCTACAAAGATAGGATAGCAACAGATTGGTAATTGAATTAAAAATTGGCATGCATAATTATATTAGAAATGCGTAAGATTTAACAGATGGCTTGGTCAATTAGGAATTACACCAAAGCTCTAGATGGAGTTAGATATGTGTGTGTGTGCGCGCGCGTGTTACATTTGTGTTTTAACATTTGATATTAGTACGATGCTTACAACAGAGTTGTTTTTGGGTTTGATTAACTTAAAGATATGTAAATATAAATATCTTTCTTAATAGTTCAATGATTGATGTCCAAATCAATTGAAACAATTATGAAGAATTAGGTAGATGGTAAAGAGTAAAGCACCCTGTAGTCTACATTGCTCAATACCAGGAAAGGGATTTCAATTGGATTAATATGCATGCTGCAGGAAGTGCAAGGATACAAAGAGGAAAGCTCTGAGACAAATAGCTCAAACTCAACAACAAAAGTAAGATGGAGTCCAAAATTTCTCTCTGATGTTTTCTTTTAGAATGTTCGGAATTATTATGTTGTACATTGAGGATATTCTTATTGAATTATGAAGTATATTCAATTTATTTGTTTTTATTTTCTGCAAAAAAATTGTCTAACAGTATATCGAGTTATGGCATTTTTGTGGTGTTAAAGTGATAGAATGACTTTGTATATATGAAAGTAGAGACTTCATCTTTACATAGTCTAAAATTTTGCCAATTGGTGCATTCCTTGCAATATTCTTTTGTTTTTAATTTTTTTTTTCTCTGAGACTACTTTTTACTGTAGTTTGATGTAATTCATAGATTACTACTATAGGATTTGAATTTCATGATATTTGAATTATTAATTATTGTTAGTTGAAGACACTGATAATTGCTTCTAGCAAAAACAATACACCTATTATCTCCCTTGGACTACCCTGAATTTATTTTGTATATCTTTTTGGAAATTTGGAACATGCTTGAAATAATTAACTCTTGGAGTTAAAAGAAAGAAAAAAAAAATCACTTTCTTTGATGTGCTTGAGTGCATGTCTGATGAAGAAAGACTTTTTTTTTTTTTGGTCTATTTCCAATTTTGTTGAATGAACAAGAAATTTCAAGATTAGATTTCATAGTTTTTCTTTCTTGCAAGTTTTTTTAAATATATATATTTTAGTATTATCTAACTCTAAAATGTTTAAATTTTCACCTACAATTTGACTTTTGTAATAATTAAAAGTGTCCCGCACACTGTGCGGGTTATAAGCTAGTATTACTAAAAACTGAAATGTAGCATTTAATGTTGCTACGCTCACATTAAGCCACATCAACAATCACGTCAATATTTTTTTTTTCAATTTTTGTTATATATATTCTTTAAAAGATTTTCTCATTTAAGGTTACTTAACAACTTCATTATTTAAAAATTAAAATATCTTTTAAACATTATTTTTATTATTAATTTTCCAAAACTCTCCCTCCCTCCCTTTTACCTCTTCATCTCCCCACTACTTTCTACCTTAATATCATTCTTTCTCTAACTTTTTGTCTTCCTTTATTTTGACCCTTCTTATTCTCAACATCTTACTATAAATTTGACATTTTTCTTTTCATTCTATGCATAGTTTTCTCACACAAAAATGGTTACTTCTCTCTCTCTCTCTCTCTCTCTCTCTCTCTCAAGTTTTTCATTTTTTGTTTGATTTTTTTATTATTTTCATTGCATCAATTCTTTAGGTTGATGAATTTTTATGTTAATTAGAATTATACTTTGGGTTGATGCAATTTTGTTTTTATGTTTTAAGTTGTATCTTTTATATTTTTTTGATTAAATATTATCCTACTGCATTATGCATATAGTATATAATAATATAATGTTATTATATTACATAGAATGACTTGGATAATTTGATGTTTATTTTTATATAGTTTATTTTTAATATTTTTCTTCTCATCTTATTTTATTCAACATTTAAATCAAGTCACATCCTCCATACTGTTAAATTATGCGGCACAAATCAAGAAAATGGCTAGACACAAACTTGCCTTCCTTTACCATACGTTGGGGGAATCAATATATTTGTGTGATAAAGGGGCATATAATTTATAATTTAGAAAAGTTGAAGCGTAGCATTTAATGTTGTTACGCTCACATTGAGCTACATCAACAGTCACGTCAACATTTTTTTTTCCAATTTTTGTTATATATATTTTTTAAAACATTTTCTCATTTAAGGTTACTTAACAACTTCATTATTTAAAAATTAAAATATCTTTTAAACATTATTTTTATTATTAATTTTCCTAAACTCTCCCTCCCTTTTACCTCTTCATCTTCCCACTACTTTCTACCTTAATATCATTCTTTCTCTAACTTTTTGTCTTCCTTTATTTTGACCCTTCTCATTCTCAATATCTTACTATAAATTTGACATTTTTCTTTTCATTCTATGCATAGTTTTCTCACACAAAAATGGTTACTTCTCTCTCTCTCTCAATTTTTTTCATTTTTTGTTTGATTTTTTTATTATTTTCATTGCATCAATTCTTTAGGTTGATGAATTTTTATGTTAATTAGAATTTTACTTTGGGTTGATGCAAATTTTTTTTTTTTTGGTTTTAAGCTGTTATCTTTTATATTTTTTTTGATTAAATATTATACTACTGCATTATGCATATAGTATATAATAATATAATGTTATTATATTACATAGAATGACTTGGATAATTTGATGTTTATTTCTATATAGTTTATTTTTAATATTTTTCGTCTCATCTTATTTTATTCAACATTTAAATCAAGTCACATCTTCCATACTGTTAAATTATGTGCCACAAATCAAGAAAATGGCTAAACACAAACTTGCCTTCCTTTACCATACGTTGGGGGAATCAATATATTTGTGTGATAAATGGTCATATAATTTATAATTTAGATAGCACCCTGTGAATGTGACTAGGCCCATAGATCGAGCAATTTGTAGACTTAAAAAGGCTATTGAGAATGAACTTTTTGAATTAAGTCTAAAAAAATATGAACTATTGTATATCATTTAGATAAAAACTTTTATCATAGATACATTAATATTTTTTTTGCAACATTTTTAAATCACTCAAACTTAATAATTTTATATTATGTATAAGCATAGTCTCTATTTCTTCTTCTTCTTCTTCTCAAAAATATTATGTATCATCTTTAAAGGATGTCAACAATATTGATCTTATGGGAAAAGTTACATAAAATATTGAGAATTCTTTTTTATATTACAATCTACTAAAAATGTTTTACACATTCATCTATTTTAATTTAGATTTTTTTCCAAAATAAAATTTTAATTTAGATATTTATAAAAAAAATGAAATAATAATAATAATAATAATAATATATCTATTCATATTTATCTTGTGCAGTTGTAACTTTACATATACTTTTGCATTTACATATTCATCTACTTTAATTTAGATGTTTATAACTTAATAATGAAACATATAAACAAGGAGATTAAAACAATCATATTTGTACAGTTCAAAAAGTCACAATTTCCTTTTTCAAAAAAAGGCCTTTTACATTTCCTTGGAATTATTTTTTAAAACCTTTGACATGCCACTAACCTAACCACTTCATGCATTAAAAAAAAATTTAAGGCTCATTATTAATTCCGTTAATATATTATGGATATCTTAATTGATTGAGACCAAACTAGAGAAATGTCTTTCTTATTTCCTTGAAAATTCAAAAGGAAAAAAAAAAAAAAAAAACCCTTTGACATACCACTAACGTAACTACATCTATAACTATTTAAGCATCCATGATATCTATTTCATATTGATGATCATAAAATTTACAACTAGCAAGGGAACATACAAAGTAATAAAGAATAAATGAAGGAAGATAAAAAGAAATGAAATAAAACGTCAATTAATAACTATTATTTGGAAAATAAAAAGGTGGTAAAGAGGAGTAAGAAATAAAATAGAGATGGGTATACAGAGGACATTAAAAACTTTATAGTGCAATATAATCAACAATTAAATATAATAATACAAAATAGTAACTTAAAACTAATCAAATTCTAACTAGGAAAATTATATATATATATATATATATATATATATATATATATATTCATGTATAAAATCATAATCTTCATACACCATGACTTAAAAAAAATTATTGAATAGTTCTACCTCTTATTTAATGTCTGTTTTATACAAATCATCAACCAATAAATATATGATAATGGTAAAAAATGTTATAGACAAGATTATGAAAAATATGATAAAACTTTTTTTTTAATTTCTTTATAAAGTCTAGGGAGTAAAATAGTATTTTATTTAAAATATTATCACGTGCAACGCGTGGGCCTGTGACTAGTATGTCTAAAAGTTGAAGGGTAACATTTATTGTTGTTATGCTTCTATTAAGCCACCTCATTCTCCACGTCATTGTCACACCATTATATTTTTCTTTTTTTCTTTTTTTCTTTTTTTTTGAAATTATTAAATACACACACATTGACTTTACATATTTATCTACTTTAATTTTAATGTTATAACTAAATATTGTCTATACATATTCCTCTTAAAAGGTTTTAACTTTACATATAATTTTGCCCTTTTATCTTCCTTTATTTTGTCACTTCTTATTCTCATCCCCTTACTATAAATTTGTCACTCTCTTACATTTTATACATATTTTATTTTCCCACACAAAAAAAAGTTATCTCTCTATTTCTCTCTCATTTTTTTTTATAAAGTTTGTACACCCATTGTCTTATTATTGACTAACTCATGTCTTCCATGATGCAAGTATTTTTTTTTTATCATTTTATTTGCAACACTAAATACTTTTAATGTTGTTGACCAGATTTGGAGGAAACTTATATTATAATATGTTCATATTTTGTGTTATTGTCAAGTTTTAGTTTATTTGGAAAATAGCAGGATAGTTTGGACAATATGATGAAGAACAGTTAATGCAGTTGAAGAAGATGATCTTTGTGCAGTTTTGTTTCATTGTTTATAAATATATTGTTTAACAAATTAGCACAAAATTGTTATCTCTTTATTATATGATGTTTTTAGATGCGTGGGTAATTGTTTTTAAGCATTTAAGAATATTTTGTATTGCTCATCTTCTTTATCTCATTGGTGTATTTTTTGAGAATTTGAATAAAACCAAATTCAATTTCGAATTTAAGATTATTTATTTATCTATTTATTTTTCGCATGTTGGATTAGCTGTTAGAATATATTATGATAGTATTAACACAATATTTGGCTTGATTATAATCATTATGTATAATAGGGTAAATTTTTTGAATTTGATTATGCATTGAATATTTGGCTTAATCACATCACATTTGAAATGTTTTACATCTTTGGGAGAATGAGTTTGACTTTATTGTGAGTGTTATTTTTCCCTTTCTTTTTAATTTGAATTGTAGTTTTGTTAAATTTTATAAATTTTTTGATAAGTTTCTCAGTGTTTTTGATTGTACCGTAGAAAAAACTAGGTTTCAAATTTTTTTTAACTAAAAAATAATTTCCAAATTTTAGTTACTTTTTAATGATACACAAAATTTTATAAATAACTATTATTAAAAAATTAATATTTTTTCAACCTTCTAAATTCTTGAGAAAAATTGTATTGTTTTCATTTTGGTATGACAAAAACTATATATTACATTTGTAATTGGCACTATAACAAAATCTGATTATGAAATACATTACTACTTATTAAATTAGTCCAAACTACAAAAATAAATTTAATGAGACTATTCTAAAAATATTATTTAGCGCAACGCGCGGGATCTGTGACTAGTATTTACTAATTTTAAAAATCCTTGATTTTAGACAAACTTCTCTCGTGTGTTGTATATTCAAGAGTTAGGCCCTTTTGAATATGCACCACTATCAGTTTCTTTAAAACTTCCTCTCATTTTTTCGTGTATGTATTAAAGTATTCTAAAAAAAAAAAACAATGGGTTAATCCCACATCGAAAAATGAGTGAGTTAAAAAGGTTTAAAGCTCGTGCTATGTATCCAAGAGTTAGGTATTTTTGGATATACACCACTGTTAGTTTCTTTAAGACCTTCTCTCATTTACTGTGTGTATTAAAATATTTTGTATTCTCAAAAAAAATAAAAAATAAAATATCTTCATCCTTTAGTTGAATACTTACTTGGATTTCTTATCTTTCTTTTTTTCTTTTTGAATCTCAAACTTATCGAAATCAATTATGGCTTTTGCTGCTTTGTGATAGTGGTTTCTTGGGGATTTCGGTTTAATTCTATTTTGAAACAAATTAGATTTAATTTATATGCTGGCAATTGGATATTTTTATGTGAGGTCTCTCTTAATATATATATATATATATATATATATATATATATATATATATATATATATATATATATATATATATTTCCCTTCTTGTTGTTGTTGTATTTATGTGTGTTTTAAGTTGTGGTTATTAGGATTTTTTTTTTTTTTTTTTTGAACGGCTTTTTATTAGGAAGTTTCTTTCCCCGTTTCCCTTCTTTTACAGGTATCTTTTATCTCTTGCTATTAAGCAAATGTTTTTGTGTTAGCATGGGGTTGGATTTAATTTTAAATTCTTAAGGTAGTAAGTGTTGAAGCAAAAGCTCGTCAGTTACTATGGGTTCATCCAGATAGTGCCGGTCACACTCTGGCGACGCAATGGAAGCAAGAACTCACTCAAATGGTCACCGGTGTGGTGCCTGCCACAACACCTCCGATGCCAAAGTTAGTGTGAAAGAAGGTAGTAGTCAAAAATATCAAAAATAGCTCAGTATATCTTCTGATTCTATATGTCCCTTGTATTAGTGTTGTGAGGGCTTTCTATATATCCTTCTGGACTATAGCCGTTGTAGTGTTAATGTCTCCCTTGATAACGTCTCCGGCAGAGTAATGGGATTTAATACGTTTCCAACGGTTCGTCCAGCTAGTCTTGTAACGGTCCGGGACATTATTGGCAGCATTGAATGGCCTTAACGTTCTCATCAATAATGCAGATAATCAGCCAGGTTCGTCTGTGGAGGTGGCCTCGTCCGAGTTCAACTTCGTCAGTCCCATCAGCTGCCCCCCCGGGTTCCATGGTCGTCGATGCGTGTCCTGACGACCGTGGAAGGCGAAAAGTTTTTCTTTTTTTTTTTGCGACCTTTGGGACTTCGTGTTGCATTGAATGCGTAGTGGCGGTGTTATGTGGGTCGTGGCCACGTGGCATGATACGGTTGGAGAAGGCTATGTCCTCATTGCATGACCCTTGGGTTTCCCGCCGTTTTTCGGTTTTTCTTCCTTTTGGTTCTTAAACTTCTCTTCTCCTACTTTACCTTTCATTTTCTTCAAGTTTTTAGTCTATCCCTCTGAGCGTCTTTTTCACCTATTTCTTTATTTTCCTTTGAGCTAGTGGGTGTTTGGCGTTGGGCTTCTTGCTTCTCTTCTCTGAGGTATGTTTTTGTCCTTTTTTCTTTCTTTCTTTCTTTTCTCTTTTTCTCTTCGCAAACATCTGATTTCCTTTTCTTTTTGGCCTCTGCTTCTTGGTTTTTTTTTTTTTTTTGGGAACTTTAGCACTTTCCAATTTACCTGTACTTTGCCTGGGTGTCCATGGTCAGTAATTTTGAGGTTAGAGTACCTTGCTCTTCAATTTCCTTTCTTTTTGCTCGCTTAGGGGGGTCCTTAGGCATTTTTCCCAACTTGGAGAGTTTCGTTTTTTAGGGTAACAGCTTAGGCGTTGTCTTGGGTGACTTGTTTCCATTGCTCCGCTAGTCAATTGACTAGTTCGAAGGTTTGGTGAAGGAGCCATGGTCAATGTCTGAGGTTAGGTCTAGTGATCTCGAGACTGGGTTGTTGTCTAGCGACGACCTTATGGAGGGGGACATAGCCACGTCGTCCCTTAGAGAAGTTAGGGCTTTTCATGCCCTCGTGGAGGCGTGTGGGTTGGACTCTGATGCCGTGGGTAGGTTTAGAAATAGGTTTCAATTTCCGGAACGGGTTCATGTTCGTCGGCCTACCGACGAGGAGAGGGCTTGTCAGTTTTTTCTAGGTGAAGTGTGCTTCTATGAGGCCGCTTTCACTTGTGGACTTAGGCTTCCTGTCCATCCGTTTGTGATGGAGCTCTTAGCTTATTTGGGTATCGCTCCTGGGCAGCTTATGCCCAATTCATGGAGAATTGTGGTCAATTGTATGGAAATATGGTTGGCTGCTAACGGGGAGATGATCAAGGTAAATGAGCTTGTCTATTTGTATCGTTTAAAAGAGTCCAAAAAGTACGGGTATTATAAGCTAGTACCTTGGGAGAGAAGAACCAGGATCGTCAAGGGCTTACCTTCGTCCTTCAAGTACTAGAAGTCCAGATTTGTATTTGTGTCAGGGGACGGTTTTGAGATCCCCTCTAGCCAGGACTGGGGTGATATCCCCAGATTGCTTCGTCGGTGGGGAACCCCGACTTTAGGTGCGTCAGTATTCTTTCTTGTTTTTTTTTTCCTTTTACTTTTGTTGAATCTATTGTAATCGTCACTAACTTCTTTCCTTCCTGTGCAGTTAAAAGGAGGCCAAAGCTCAAAATCAGGTACAAGGAGCATGTTGAGACGACCATTGTGTATTCCCAGACCATCGAAAACTGGGACGACTTAGTAGATCCGCAGATGCTTGCTTTTTACAACCTTGGCCCAGATCCGTCCCCCTACGTCCTACGGAGCCTCGATATTGAAGGAAAGAAGAGTAAGCATTGAGTTTGTCAAACTTGATCCCGTACCTGTATTTAGTTCCTTTGCTCCTTTATAAGATTTTCCTTCTTCGTAGAGATGACGACGAAATTTAACAAGGGCAGGAGAAGATGCGGTCTAAGAAGGACGAACCGCTGTCCAACATCGGGAAGAAGGTGGTCTGTGTCAAAGGGAAGGTTTCCTCCATCACTCCGACTTCTTCGGCCACTCTCGTGATTTTCGGCGCCGAGACGACGAGGATGGCTTCTCCGGCCACTTCGGTTGAAGAGATCCTGACCCCTGCTTCGAAAAGGCCTCGTACGTTAGATAGAGGGAAGGAGGCTGCTTGCTCGCCCACCATTTGGGAAAACTAGAAGTTGGTGACGGACCGGGCTCATAAGGTCGTGACCACAAAAAGACCTAAAGGTGTTCTCAGGTTTGCCCCCAAATGAGTTGATGAGTCGTCATCTCCATAAGCTCGTCCAGGTAACCTGCTCGTGTTAAGTTACATATGAATATATATATATATATATATATATATATATATATATGTATTTTTTTTATATAGGTGTGCTAAGGTTAAATTCCTTCGCGTGTCTTTTTTTTTTTTTTTAGGTGCTAGGGGAGACCATTCACCTTTCCTTTGAGTATCTTGCTCAGGAGGCTAAGGTTGAGTCCTCCCTTTCTCGGATCAAGGTCTTGGAGATGGAGAACTCGAAGCTAAAGAGGGATCTGATAGCTTCGATGGAGGATGTTCACCATGCTACGGAGGAGGTCAAGAAATTGAGTGACGAGCTTAAGGTTGAGCAGCAGCTGGTTTTGGAAAAGGACGAGTAGCTTGCGGCCGCAAAGAAGAAGATCAAGGTCGTCGCCTCCAGGGCTATCGAGGGTTTCCAGCAGACTGAGGAGTACAACTCTGTGCTCTTCAGCTGGTATTTCAAAGGGTTCAAGCTTTTGAGGAGGTACTGCATCAAGCACCCTTCTGGAATAGATTTGGAGACGCTGGACATGGAGGAAGTGGACAGGGAGATCTCTGCTGACGAAGCTACCCAAGCCACAGCTGCTGACGTTCCTGGAGACCTTCCTGTTGTTGATGTCCCAGTTGTCGTAGCTCCGGCCCTTGATGCCCCTGCCAACGATGATGCCATCCCGGATGTCTGATCTTATTACTTGTTCAAAAAAATTCTTTTTTTTTTTTAGGTGCCTGACATGTTTGAGGCTCAAATTCCAGAACATCTTTAATTTTTTTTTTTGTTAAGTATATCTTTAGCCCAGTGTTTATGGGTTTTTAGATGTAAAAACAATGGTAATTGCCTTTGGTTTTTAGGCTTTTATAATATCGTATTTACTTATATATGTTGTCCCTGTGTGTGTCCTTCAAAGCCTGTCAACTTCTTCGTATCCATCAGGGTTGGATCTCATTTCTTTTGTCTTTGTCAGTATCGTACATTCGTCTAGGCGGAATCTTATTACTTAGGATTTCCTTTTCTTTTTGCCTTTGTCAGTAACATACATCCGTCTAGGCGGAATCTTATTACTTAGGCTTTTTTCTTTATCTTTTTGCCTTCGTCAGTAACGTACATCCGTCTATACGGAATCTTATTACTTAGGATTTTTTCTTTATCTTTTTGCCTTCGTCAGTATCGTACATCCGTCTATGCGGAATCTTATTACTTAGGCTTTTTCTTTATCTTTTTGCCTTCGTCAGTAATGTACATCCATCTAGGCAGAATCTTATTACTTAGGCTCTTTTCTTTATCTTTTTTCCTTCGTCAATGATGTACATCCGTCTAAGCCGTAACGGGTTTTCGGGATTTCCTATTGATGAGACTTGTATGAAGACATTATTTGAATCTTTATTTCATTAATTTTCAGGAATGGGTACATTCTTGGGTTACATCTATTGATGGTATTTCTTCAAGCGCTCAATGTTCCAGGGTTGTGGGAGCTTCTGCCCGTCTAGGGTCTCCAAATGATAGCTGCCTTGCCGGGAGTAGTAGATGACTCTGTAAGGTCCTTCCCATGTGGGACCGAGCTTCCCATGGGCGGAATTTTCGGTTGATGTGGTGACCTTACGTAGGACGAGGTCTCCAATTTCAAGCTGTCTGAGCTTGACCCTTTTGTTATAGTATTCAGTCATCTTCCGCTGGTACTTCATCGTCTTGCTGGAGGCCTTGTCTCTTACTTCATCTAGGCAATCCAGATTGATTCAAAGTTGGTCGTCATTGTCTTCCTCATGGAATACTTCTCGCCTGGTGCTGGCCATACCCACCTCGACTGGGATTATCGCCTCAGTACCATAAGTGAGCCCGAAAGGCGTCTCTCCCGTTGGGGTTCTTGCTGTTTTTCTATAGGCCCATAAGACATTGGGCAATTCTTCGGGCCACGCGCCCTTTGCCTCGTCCAGTCAGGCTTTGACGATTCTGAGCAGTGTCTGGTTAGTTACTTTCATTTGTCCGTTCGCCTGTGGGTGTCCAGGGGACGAGAACTGGTTCCTAATACCTAGTCCCGAGCAAAAGTCTCTAAAACCCTGGCTGTCGAACTGACGACCATTATCTGATATAATCATTCTTGGAATCCCGAACCTACAAATTATATTCTTCCACACGAAACTACGGATCCTTGCCTCTGTGATAGTTCCTATTGCTTCTGCTTTGACCCATTTTGTGAAGTAATTAATAGCAACGAGCAGGAACCTTACTTGTCCTTTTCTCGGGGGCAATGGGCCGACAATATCAATCCCCCACTGTGCGAATGGCCACGGGGAGGTTATCGTTGTCATCTTTTCTACTGGCAGCCTCTAGACGTTCCTGAACCTCTGGCACTTATCACACCTCTTGACAAGCTCTATAGCGTCTACCTGTATGGTCGGCCAGAAATATCCTGTTCGAATAACTTAGCTTACCAGAGATCTAGGCCCAACGTGGTCTCCACAAATCCCTTCGTGGACTTCTCGAAGAACGTACTTGGCTTCTTCCTCGTTGACACACTTCAAATAGGGCAGGGAGAAGCCTCTTTTGTATAAGGTATCATTCAAAATCGTAAATCTAGCCGCTCTTATTTTAATCTTCCTGGCTTCTAGGGCATCACGAGGGAGATGCCCATCTTGGAGAAATGACACGATCGGTGCCATCCAGCTATTTGCGCTCTGGATGGAAAATATTGGGACTTCTTTGATGCTGGGGTGTTTCTAAATCTCCATGAGTAATTCCCTGTTCGTCAGTTCTTCTTCTAATGAGGCCATTTTCGCTACCTCATCTGCCGCCATATTCTGGTTTCTCGGGATCCAAACGAAGTCTAACTTATCGAACTCACGAGCTAAATGTTTCGTCAGCTTGAGGTACTTCTGCATTCTCTCCTCTTTTGCCTCATACTCTTCCCTGATCTACCCTATTGCCAATTTGGAGTCGCTCTGAAAAAGCAGGTTCTTAATCCCGAGGGCTTTCCCGAGTCTTAGTCCCGTCAGTATCCCTTTGTACTCGGCCTCGTTGTTGGTTGCTGGGAACTTTAATTGGACTCCATATCTGAGTTTTTCTCCATCGGGGGTTTTTATGATGACCCCTACTCCTCCCCTCTTTTGGGTTGATGAGCCGTCAGTCTGAATCGTCCATTGTTCCGCCTCGTCCCTACCGTCGTCATCTTCTGGAAGGGTGAACTTGGCAATAAAATCTGCTAGAGCTTACGCCTTGATGGTTGTTCTGGGATGGTATTCGATGTCGAACTAGCTGAGTTCGATTGCCCACTGGACCATTCTCCCCGCTGCCTCAGGTTTATTCATGGATTTTCTGATTGGTTAGTTCTTCATTACCAAGGTAGGGTGTGCTTCGAAGTACGGTCATAGCTTCCATGAAGCTACTATTAGGGCGAATGCGATCTTCTTAATCCTGGGATACCTGGCTTCTACTCCCTGGAAGGCTTGACTGATGTAGTAAACTGGAAGCTGCTTCTTATCTTCCTCTCGAATCAAGGCTGCACTGACAGTCGTGGCTGATGCCGCCAAGTATAAATAAAGGTTTTCCCCTGCCTTTGACAAACTCAAGAGGGGCGGATTGCCCAGGTAATGTTTGAGCTCTTGAAACGCTACTTCGCATTCGTCAGTCCAGGAAAAAGCTTGCTTCAATATCTTGAAAAAGGGTAGGCATTTGTATGTTGCTTTAGAGATGAACCTATTGAGTGCAGCAATCCTCCCTGTGAGCTTTTGGGCTTCCTTGACGGTTTTCGGTGATGCCATGTTGAATATTGCTTGTACCTTCTCCGGGTTTGCTTCTATTCCTCTTTGGGACACCATGAACCCCAAGAACTTCCCTGAGGCTACCCCGAACACACACTTAGTAGGATTCAGCTTCATCTGATATTTTTGGAGGGTATCAAACGTCTCTCTCAGATCGTCTAGGTGCGTCAACTCCTTTTTGCTCTTAACAAGCATATCGTCCACATACACCTCCATGTTTCTACCAATTTGCTTGTTGAACATCTTGTTTACTAGTCTTTGGTATGTTGCTCATGTGTTCTTCAGTCTGAAGGGCATCACCTTATAGCAGTAGAGCCCTCGACTTGTGATGAAAGCAGTTTTTCCTGATCTTCCTCAGCCATTTTTATCTAGTTGTATCCTGAAAAAGCATCCATGAACGTCGGTAACTTATGCCCGGCCTTAGAATCTACCAGCTGGTCTATCTTAGGCAGGAGGAAACTGTCCTTTGGGCAGGCCTTGTTCAGGTCCGTAAAGTCCACGCACATTCTCCACTTCCCATTTGCTTTTTTCACCAGCACGACGTTGGCCAGCCACTCGGGATTTTAAACCTTTCGGATGAAGTCTGCCTGCAACAACTTGTTAACTTCGTCGGTGATTGCTTGGTTTCGTTCGGGGGCAAAGACTCGTCGTCTCTGTTGGATGGGCTTTTTCCCGGGATCTATGTTCAACTCGTGCTTGATTACCTAGCGTGGTATGTCAGGCATATCCTTGTGACTCCATGCAAATACGTCCAAGGTTTCCTTAAGGAATTGGACAAGTTTCTTCCTCATCTCGGGGCTTAAGGTTGTTCCTATCCTCGTCACCTTTGCAATTTCCCCCTCGACGAGTTCTATTGTTTCCAAAGCTTCCACTTTGTCTTCTTTTTCTTCCTCGATCGTCCACGTGTGGTTTTCCCCTGCAACTAGTACGTCCTAGTAGCATTCCCAGGCCAAGACTTGGTCCCCCTTTCACCTCGTCAACTCTCCGTCTTCAATTGGGAATTTTACCTTTAGGCAGTAGATGGACGCATTGTTGTTAATTCCGTTTCAGGACCCGTTTCATTTTGTCCAGTGGAACGGAATATTTCGGTACCGGCTTATTTCGGCGTACCATTTCAAGGTGTTTTGGGGTCTTTGAAAAAAAAAAAATATATATATATATATATATTATTACTATTATATAAAATAATGAATTTAATTTTTTTAAAATCTTAAATAAAGTGGGGTTAAAAAATATTTAAATATTTTTAATTTTCTACAAATAAAATTCATAATTGTAAAACAAGTTAATAAATGTACAATGTATACTCTTTCCCCTTAAAAGAAAATGAAGTAAAATTGATAAAAAAATTTATGTGAATATTTTTTAACTTTTTACTTGTGGCATTATTGTAAATAAATAAGAATCTAGGATTAGTTTTTGAGCTTTTAGTTTTTTTTCTTTAAACTTTGGACCTTTCTGGTTTTTTTTTAAATTTTTTTAAATTTTTTTTTTTTATAGCAGGCCAAATCCTATACCGGCCGGAATTTGCATCTCGGTAGGAATTGGCCGAAATTGTCCGCAATGACTGGAATGGCCCGAAATCTGACCCAAGGTGGAACGTGGGGTATTCTGGTACCGGTTTGCATACCGAAACGGAAAATTCCGGCCATTCCGGCCAAAACGGAACGGAATCAATAACAATGGGTAGACGTAGCTGCTTTCCACCTGTTGAGCGTGGGTCTCCCAATGATCACATTATATGAGGAGGGGCAATCTACCACCAGGAAGCCCAGCTGACGGGTCAATTGCTTCGGGTAGGTCCCTATTGTGACTTTTAGCGTCACAATGCCCTTGGAGTATACCCTATCTCCGCTGAAACTGACGAGGGGGGAATCGAATGGGCGTAATCTACCAGGATCTAGTTTCAATTGTTGGAAGGCCGGTAAGTACATGATGTCTGTGGAGCTGCCGTTGTCTACGAGGATCCTCTTAGTGTTAAACCCTTCGATTGTGAGCGTTATAACCAGGGGGTCATTATGCGGTTGCCTTACTACCCAAGCATCCTCTTCATTGAAAATATATCTTGGTTTTTGTCTGTCTTTGCTTCAATAGGGGTTCCATATGGACACTGTTTACTTGCCTCTAGCGTGTTTTCTTGAGAGACTTGTATGATCCCCCCATGAATGGCCCCCCTGCGATTGTGCTTATCTCCCCGATCACATCCTGTGGTAGTTGGGATGGATGAATCTCATTCTTGGACAAGGATTCGCATTGGCTCTTGTTGTCGTCTCTAAACCTGCTAGATTCCCCTTTCTTCACATACTTCTGTAGTTTTCCTTTCTGTATCAACTCCTTTATCTGTCCTTTCAGGTCTCGACAATCCTCCGTGTAATGGCCGTGATCCTTGTGGAATCAGTAGTATTTGTTTTTGTCACGCACGTTAGGGGACGAATGCAGGGGTCTCGGCCACTGAAGGTAGTGTTGATCCTAGATTTGTATCAAAATTTTGTCAATAGGCATAATTAAAGGGGTGAATTTTACTAGTCGTGGAGCTTTCTCGTCCCTTCGTTTGTCTACATCACCTTCTCGATGGCCTGGCGCTCCCTCTTTTGTCCCCTATGTTCGTCTTCCTTCCTTCCTTCCTTCTTCGGCCTTTCCTCATCTACGATGGCTGCTAGTTCGTCTTCAGCATTCATGTACTTTTGGGCTTTCAGTAGCATCTCTGCCATTGTCCGGGGCGAATTCTTTGCCAGCGAGACGACGAATTCTCTGGACTTAAGCCCTGCTTTAAATGTTGTTAGCTGCACCTTGTCATCCGCGTCGTCCACCTCTAGGGTCTCTCGAGTGAAGCGTTTCACGTACGACCGCAAGGTCTCCCTCTCCCCTTGCTTAATAGTGAGTAGGTGATCCGCTGGTCTCTTGGGATGTTGCCCCCCGACGAAATGGCGCAAAAAGGCACTACTTAACTACTCAAAGTTGTCAATGGATGAAGTGGGCAGTCTCGTGAACCATTCTCTTACAGCTCCCCTCAACGTAGTAGGGAAGGAATAACACATTATTTCATCGGGGGGCTGTTGAAGACCTAGGGTCATCTTGAAGGTATTAAGGTGATCTTGGGGATCCTTGAGCCCATCAAAAAGCTCGAGTTAAGGCAACCGAAATTTTGCTGGTACTAGTCGTTCCAAGACTGCCATCGTAAAGGGAGAATCCGTTGCCGTAACCATTCTATCTAGGCTTCAATCAGTCTTCTCTTTGATGGCATTTCTTAGTTCATCCATCTCCTTTCTCATTTCTTGGAGGAGGTCGGAATGTTGTTCCTCTAGAGTAATGGTCCTTCGTCAGTCACTTCTCCTGTGGCTGTCCCCTTCGTCCTCTTGGATAGCTTTTGATCGGTTCTCCTCCTACTGTAGCCTTTGTCTCATCTCTTGATTTTGTCTGGTGAGTTCTTCAACGGTGGTCGCGAGAGTTTGAAGTTCCTGTGCCAAGGCCGCTGAATCCTAGTTGGATTCCATCTGAATATCGGAGCTAGTAGGAATTGTGTTTTCGAACTGTAGTATGAGAATCTCATCCCCACAGACGGCGCCAAACTGTTGAAGCAAAAGCTCGTCAGTTACTATAGGTTCATCCAGATAGTGCCAGTCACACTCTGGCGACACGATGAAAGCAATAACTCACTCAAATGGTCACCGGTGTGATGCCTGCCACAACGCCTCCAATGCCAAAGTTAGTGTGAAAGAAGGTAGTAGTCAAAAATATCAAAAATAGCTCAGTATATCTTGTGATTCTGTATGTCCCTTGTATTAGTATTGTGAGTGCTTATATATATCCTTCTGGACTATAGCCGTTGTGGTGTTAATGTCTCCCTTAATAACGTCTCCAGCAGAGTAATGGGATTTAATACGTTTCCAACGGTTCGTCCAGCTAGTCTTGTAACGGTCTAGGACATTATTAGCAGCATTGAATGGCCTTAACGTTCTCGTCAATGATGCAGATAATTGATCAGGTTCGTCTGTGGAGGTGGCCTCGTTCGAGTTCAACTTCGTCAGTCCCATCAGTAAGGAAGAATGTCTTTTGACGATAGTCTATGTTTGCGTGTGAATTGTGGTTTGTGGGGATGCAAATGATTTGATTTTATTGTAATGATTGGGTGAGTCACGGAAGAGATGGATGTATATTTATTTTATTTTGTGGCTCTAAAATTTATTTTGGTACAATGGTAGAAGAATTACAACATATTTCAATTTTTGTATTAATTTTTTTAGAGATTTCATTTTCTAGTCCATATTAGAAAAACTTAGGTACAATACTTAGGTGTTATTCCTTAGGTTTCCCTCTTAAGATTCAGTCATGTGACATGTGGCTTTTTTTCTCATGTGATGAAGTGTATTTTTAGTTAACTACAACCACATGGCTGAATCTTAAAAGGTAGACCTAAGGAATAACACTAAAATACTATACCTAAATTTATCTAAGTATTGTATCTAAGATTTGATCATAATTTTTGTACCAAGTATAACAATAAATTTCAAAATTACAACAAAATTCAATTTTTGGATCAATTGTTTTAATATATTTTATAGTGTTACAATATATTTTCAATGTTTGTATTGAATTTTTTAAGAGACTTCAATTCCATTTTAGATTTTGTTTCAACTTTCAAGTATCATTTTTGTAAAAAAATATATTTAAAATTCATTAAAAATAGTTCAAGTTCATTAAAGAATAAATTTTAAAGAAAATCTTAGAAGTGTTTCAAAATATATATATATATATATATATATATATATATAAAATGAAACTTAGTCATGGAGAACATATCATTGATATACAGTTTACTTGCTGCATTATCTAGAAAAAAAAATCATTAAAAATAGTGACTATAATAAAACCAATGGAACTACTAAATACTTTTCTTAATAAGAAGTCATGTCATCTGGCTAACACTTCCATTTAAATTATCATCTCCAATCATCCTTTGAGATTTCATGGTTGCCTTTGCTTCTTTCCTAGTAGGATTGCACAAATTTATTATCCCACTTGATCCATATTAAGGCACACAGTATACAAAAGCAAACGTACAAACACATAACCTTTCATGTAGTTGTTTAATTTCTCTAAACAAATGCCAAGTTAATGTTAGAGTTTGAAATTCAATTAGTAAAAACTACCATGAAAAGTTAAACACCCCACCAATTCTACCAATACATGTAACCCTGCATAACTCATGTTTGTGTCCATAACTCACAACTTTCCTGGCCTTGAAACCCATCCCAACAATTTGCATTAAACAATCACCACCATGAAAAGTTTTCTATATTAGCGAAATTTTCCCATAATTTCTACCTAAAATAAGCTCTCACCATTACCATGTGTTTCCAAATAAGTTCTCACGCAACTTGTGGGCTTACTAATCAGCAATTAGCTTGTAAGTATTGGAAATTACAAAATCTGAATATATCATTGAATTCTTTCAACCTAGCAACTATGATAACACATAAATAGTAAGAAACCCTACCTAATTATGCTGCTATTTGAGGGAGTAAAGATAGACATAGATCTTGTGTGACTTCCATTGAGAACTTCTCTGCTAGAGTGCTAGCATTCTTCAAAATGGGCTTCCAAATTCTTTGATGAGTCTATAACATGAACGTTACTCTAAATAGTGAGTAAACAAAGCATCATAAACAATAAGCTACACGCAAAGTACATACGATATGGAAACCTAACCATGGCATCAGGATCGACCTCAATCCTAAATTGAATCTGCAACAAACTTCACTACCAGTCATTTTACACAACAAAAGTTTCAAATTGAAGGCTTTAAAGGTCCAATGGAAGAAAAAATGTATTCTATTTTTTAAAATTTATTATAAAAAAGAAGAAGGTGGTACCAATTTAACATAATATATCACTAATTTGGAAAGCAAAAATTAACAAATTATAGTTCACTTACTCATTTAACCTAAAATTTTCAAACACATGCTAACAAAAAGATATTGATATAAAATATTCACCTTGTAACATAACTTAATAAGTCTTAAACACACAACTTTAATAGCTTTAAATAATTTGTCATAGTTGTATTCAAGCTATGGTTCAAGCAATAAAAGGCAGCAAATATTATTATATAAAAAACTATTGGCGAAAGCCACATTTTCGTCCCTACATTTTCACGAGATTCCCACTTTAATCCCTATCTTTTATTTTCACCGCGTTTACTCTCTACCTTGAAAAACGTGTCTCATTTTTTTCTCTGCCATTATATCAGAGACGGAAAATGCACATGTGGCAAATGGCATAAGTTAAAAATATTAAAATAATGTCCACAAGTCTCCACATGGCTTTCTCGCCCTTCAGTTAGCCCGATTCCCACCTGTAGGAGGTCATGGCCCTCATGTGACTTTATAATCAACTACTCCTCCACAAACTAACCCCCAAATTTAGAAATCCCTAGCCCCTAAATTAAGCTCCTCGCCACAAACTCAGCTCCTCCCTCACAACTGCTCTCATGGAATCAAGCTCAATGTCATCGAGTGGAAGCTTGAGGAAAAGGGGCCTAACCCAATGCTTCTGCTCTGTGAAACCCTTTTTGTTTGTTTCATGGACACCTAAGAACCCTGGAAGAAGGTTCTATAGGTGTTCAAATTACTGGGTAAGTTAGTATCTATATAATACACTATCTCTTTTTTTCCCAATCATACATGATCTCTCGTTGTACACTTTTTCAATTTCTATTGATTTTGGGTGGGGAAAAAAACAGAGTGAGAAACAGGAACTTTTTGTGGGCTTCGTTGACTATAAAGATGTTGTTTTTATGGAAAATTTATTGGATTCTATTGTTGGGTTCTTATTTTATAGCTATTTACTTTAGTGGGTCTTTTTTAGTTTCAAGGATTTTAGTGTTTTGCTAATACCAGTGTTGGATTGGCTGTGACCAAATTTTGCTAATACTATTTGTTGTTGTTTTTCATGATTTTGGTTGGATATATAATGGGTTTTATCTGGCTCCTGGGTGTCAGATTGGATACATGTGTAAAAAAAATTTCAATCGCGTGATGATGAAATTTGCGAGCATGGAAAGGTGCTGATTCCGGAGCAGAGGCAATAGTTTTTTTTCCTTGAAGCTGACATTGCAGGCTACAAGAAGAGAGAGAAGAGGCTACTCATCTGCCTGGGGCTATCTCTGGTGATAAGTGGGATGCTACTCTGCTTGATGCTTCTTTTGGTTGGCGAAATAGGTGGGGGGAAAATGGGTCATTAGGTGGGTAGGTATTAGTGTAAAAAGGTCATAATTTTGGTGTATGTTGGTAGGCTTTGGCAAAATTTTTGTTTTGGTATGTGCTGGCCTAAATTTCTGTTGGTATGTGTTGGTATGTATTAGGGGAAAAATGCCAGAATTTTGGTGTAATTCTCTCTGTAATTCGAGACTTTAGCAATGGAACATCACTTTTTAATTAATGTATGACGTATATACCAATTTATTGCATTGTCGTGAACTATTTGTGCCTTGTGTGCACTCAATATTACTCTGCATATGAAGCTGAGAACCAAAACATAGAGCCATATCTTATAAACCAAATAAACAGAGCTCTCTCCTATTGTTGACATAATCACAGACCAAGCATGGTAAATAGCAGCCTACTGTTGACATAATCACAAACCAAACACTCAAGCTGAATATTACCTGCATATTTTAATCATAGAAGGGTACCTGCACAATAGCATTAAAAACACAATAGCCCCCAAATGCCAATCAAACAAATCTGGCTCTAATTGTACAAGAATTAAATATTCATCACAACAATGGGAGAAATGGTAAATACTAATGAACTAATTAAAACCAATAAATAGACAATAATTAATACCAATTAACACCAAGTATTCATCCACTTGTAAATACTAATGATCACTAATTAACACCAATGACAGTTTTTGGTGTACCAATAATTACAAAATATGGGACAAACTCTACTCAGCACATTCATACAAAAAAAGGAATTGGTTAGCCATTATATAAGTATACCAAAATGCCAATTGTCCTAGTAGTTACGTAAACATATCAACTTGATCAACCTTTTTCTCAAAAAAAAAAACATATCAACTTTGGCTCTCAACATATAGCAAAAAAAAGGTCTTACTTTAGCTTGCTATCTTCGAGCAGATCTCATTGTTGCCATATACCTTGTTGCATTCCTAGATGCATTGAAGGTCTCAGTGGTGACTGCACTTCTTTTCCTCTGTCTTTTTGGTCTTGGATTGGACTGGTTATCAGTGGGGGTGGAGATGTAGTTGTGGTCACATCATCAATAGAGCTTGGTTGTGCCCTATGTACAGTTGGCTTAGCATTGGAGCCTAGTTGTGCACTGCCTACAGCTGGGTTGTTTGCATGACCATCCTTGGCTGCCTGTAAACACAAGCACAATAACAATTAATAAGTTGCCAACTGAAAAACAAAACAACACAAATATCTAAGTCAAAGTAGTATACTTACTCTCCTAGTGGTCATGTTGACTTGGGATGCACTCCTAGGCAAGGAGGAGTTCCTTCCTACTTCTCCCTTGCAGCTCCACCTGTTGTGGCCTAAATTCCCACATGTCTTGCATTGTTTTGAGATGCCTACACCTCTGTTTTTTCTGTGACTTCTAGGTTCATCAGGCTCTAGTGCCCTCTTCTTCTTAAGCCGATCAGGAGGTCTCCTCTTGATAGGGGGCTGCACAAGTGGTAGTCCACTAGCTCTCCATGTACTCTGGCCATTAATGGGCTCTATAATGGGGTCATAGCAATCAATGTAGGTAGTCCTTTTGTAGTAAGCATTGACATACTTTTCAAAATCTTCCCTATTGAAAAAGATATAGGAAATGGCATGGCAACATGGTATGCCTGTTATGTCCCACTTCCTACAGCTTCACCTCTTCTCTTCCAAGTCCACAATGAAACTTTCTAGCCCATTCTTCACTTCAAACTTGGTACGACTAGCCCAACATGCTAGCCACTTGTTGCGTGCTAACTTCTCCTTTTATAATCTCTTTCTTATCTTAGGACACAATTCAAATTCCACCTTCATAATCATTTGCCTATTTGCTTGAAATCTAGTCATCAAATATAACCTAATACACTCAAGCTGCAAGCACATAGAGAGAAAGGGAGAATTAATCATTCATGAATCACACAGGTTTATGGATCATAAGAAAAAGTGTTGAAGGTGAGTAAATTGTGTTTAGGACATATTTTATGTAGTTGGCTAATCCTTTGACAAAACGCACTTTACTTGTAATTGTGTAGATCTAGAATGTGTTCTATACTTCAAAGAACATGTTGTTCAAGTCAAGTATTAAAGCCATGAAGATTGGACCAAGATACAAGTGAAGAAAGGGTGTTCACAAAAGCTGGACAGATAGCTGGACACTTGCAAACACCTGTGGACAGCTGCTCGACACCTGCTCGACAGAGAGCTATCTATCGAGGTTTAATGAATGAAGCTCGACAGCTTCTCAATCGATCGAGGTATCTATCGAGGTTATGGGAATTCAGATTTCCAGATCTAATTTTCGAACCATGTTTATGTATTTGTATAGGGTTTCTTTTCTCATAACCCTAAACATATATAAGACTTATTTTAAAGGCCGTCACATAAGAGAATGCAAGGAGAACATATGCAAAAGGTGACCGAAGCCTTATTCTCTCTGAAAGAAGCTACTGCGTTTTTTGCGCCTTAAGGTTTTTAACCAAATGTTTCTTGATCTTCATTGTTGATGAAGTGAAGAACTTTGCAGCCAACATTTTTCTTCCTTAAGTTGGTGAGTGAGTCGCGTACTGGGATTCGTGCAAAGGAGTGAGTCACGTACTGGGATCCGTGCATCAAAGGGCAGCGTTCATATATTGAAGAGTTTAGAGGTTCTGAAGCGGTAGAAGATTTTTGCAGTGAGTTCATCTATGGGGATTGTAAAGTCTAGAGACAAAGGTTTTGTACTAGATCTGAAACTTCTCTTTACTATAGTGGATTACTTTTCGGGAAAGTTTCCCCCCAGTTTTTTTACTATGAAACTAGTTGGTTTCATTGGTTTTCCTAGGTCATCATATCTTGTCTTTTTTACTATGAAACTAGTTGGTTTCATTGGTTTTCCTAGGTCATCATAGGTTTGCTCCAAAACTTAAGTATCTTGCTGTTGATGTTTTCACACATGTTGTTCAGGACTGTGTCACTCTAGCCATCACTTTTGAACATGCTCCTAGCCTAGATAGTTGTTGAGTGAGACTGCAGCCATTTGATTGTATCTTCATCCACCCCCTTTAGCTCATTCATTGCCCTCTCCCATGCTTGCTAATAGATAGCCTTGTCTACTTTCCAAAAAATGTCTCTAATAAGGACACCAAGATGATTCTTCCTCAAGTATTGTATAAATGTCTACAGCAGATCATATGCTCATACTGTGGCCAATTGTCAACAAAGGCATTCACTAACCCCTGCAAAGCAATAAATATTAATTCAGCAAGCAATAAATATTAAGAAACCAAACGTTTTACTGATCAGATATGAACACCCATCTTTTTCCATCTCCTATGTTAGCAAGCAATAAATTAAGAAACCAGGTCCAAGAGTCCTTGATTTCAACCTTGACTACTGCATATGCGAAGGGGAAGTACTCATCATTGGGATCTCTGCCAACAGCACGCATTAGCTGACCACCTATCTTGGTCTTCAGATGGCATGCAACTAGACCAATGATTGGCCTGCACCCTGCCAAGAAGCCCTTTTTGCAACCCTCCAAGCAGATGTAGATTCTTTCAAAATATGGTAGCCAAGTTGCCAAGTCATGCTCAACTGCCAAAAGACCATCATTATAAGTATGCACCTTCATCAATACTATGCTCCTAGGACAGCATCTTTTCAACTCATCACAGTAATCCCACAGCTGGTTGAATTCTGCAGTGTAGGCCCCATCAACAGCCTCTTGAGCTTTCTCTCTAGCCTTATTTTCCTTGCCTGCACTTATGTCAACCACATACTTCTCATGCTTAACATCCTGAATGTCCTTGAGCCTTATGTCAGGTTGTCTCCTAACCCTCATCATTAACTTCTTCCCAATGTATGATGTTGTGCACCTTGGATTTCTATAACTTTTGCTACATGTGTGTTCCATGTTCAGTTTTTTCAATCTAAAACTCTTCTCCCTTGGCACCTTTGAAAGGTAGGAAATAAACTTGCACCCTGGCTGGCATCGAGCTCTCACACTCACCAAGTCATTTTTCACAAATACCTCACCCACCATGGACTGCATAATCAGTCATAGCATCTTTAAATTATTTAGGTGAAAAGAACAACATATCCTTCTCAAACCTATGGTTCTCGACTTTGGCTACCGGCCTAAAGATTGGGTATCTGCTCCTCCTAATAGAATTGTCAACCTCAGCAGTAGGGGTTTCACCATCACTTAAATCATTACAATGCTCACTACTTGATGAACTCTCATCAAGGCTAAGCAACTCCTCACTCTTATAGTCAAAATTTATGATACCACCACCTATTTGTCCTAGTTCAACCTCATCATCTTCAGCTTGATTGTCCCAACTACCAGTACTATCTTCACCAATGTCCATCGGTTGCATTTGTGGCTCTTCTTCCAAGTCACTCCCCTCAGCCTCACTACTCTCCTCAACTTGGTCATCAACAATTGGTGCTTTGCCAGCCCTCCTAACCCAAACCTGCTCAGCATCTACCTCATGTGGCTCACCATGGTTAACATTAGTAGTTTCAACATCATCATGGCCTCCAAATTGTGAAAAATCAGGTATGTACTCTTCATCAACATAATTATACGGCTCACCATGGTCAACATTATTTGTTTCAACATTATCATGGCCTCCAAATTGTGAAAAATTAGGTCTGTACTCTCCATCATCATTCTCATTATCATTATCCTCTTTATACTCAACATACTCATAAAAGTGACCACTCTAAAGCTCATCATCACTGCTAACACAATAAACCACAGCTTCATTTTGTTGATTACCACCAAAAACCTCTAAGGCATTTACCCCTTCTAATTCACTACCAAGTGGTCTAACAGCTAAGGGCTCTAAATCCTCCACTAGTAACTCAACTGGTTCATTCACTAGATGCTTCACAAAGACATGAATGTTCCCATATCCCTTCACCAAGTCAGTCATGAACACAGCAACATCATCATCAACCACCTCATGGAAATGTGCTTGCTCTGGGTTCACACTAGGCATTTTAAACCATAGCTTATCCACTGCAATGTACCCTAAATCCCTACAGATACCCTTAATCTCGACTTTTGACCACTTATCTGGGTCACAGTTTTCAACTCTATCAACGGTCCCTCCAACATAAGCTTGAGGGTCCCACGTAAAATGCCCACCTTGGTGGACATGCAAAGTAAAACACTCACCCATCCTGCATGCAAGTCATGGAAAGAAAACAGAATGAAAATAAATATCCACCTTCTGAAATTAATAATACTTTGTTAGGCTAATAAACTAATAAACAAATTAGAAAACATACAATACAGACAAAGGGAACACATGGACCCAACCACTTCTCCAAAAGGAAGACACAATACAGACAATCAATGCAAATACCAACATAAAGATTTCGTGGTTTATCAAAGTCAATATAACGGCCCCTGATAAGCAATAGTGACACACAATACAGACAAACAATGCAAATACCAACAAAAATATTCCATTGTTTATCACAATCAATATTATGGCCCCTGATAAAAAAAGTAAAACAAACATAGCTGCAAATATCAAAAGCTATAAACAAAAGTAACACACAACAACCAAATAGCCGAACAATGTAAATCCCAAAAATATTCCACTATCACAGTCAATATTATGTCCACTACAAAAGCTATAAAGGGAGAGAGGAAGAGAGAGAGTGTGAGAAAGAGAAATAGAGATAGAACTCAGAGCAAGAAAAAAACACAACATCTCAAAATTCCTAAATTCTCAAAACCCAAAAACTGAGATTGAGACCCAATCCGATAACCCAATACTTAAAAATAGCATTCATAAGAGAGAGAGAGAAACAGAGATAGAACCTTCGCAATTCGCCTTTCACAAACACGCAAGGCTAGATCAAGTGTTGCGTAATTTTGATTTCAGAAATAAATGGTTAGTTGCAAGTGGAAATAGAGGCAGTGGTTTGGTTCTATTGTGGAAGGAAGATATTAGAATCACAATGGAAGATTCATCGAAATACTATATTGATGTACTTGTTGAAAAAAATACTCCACAGGAATGGCTATTCATAGGCTTCTATGGTGAATTGGTAACAGCAAGGCAACATAAGGCATGGTCAAAACTCTAAACACTCAATGATAAACCACACATCCCTTAGCTGTGTGCAGGGAATTTCAATGAAATCACTAGACAGGAGGAAAAGGTGGGTGGAGTTATTCGTGCACAGAGTCAAATGCTAGCATTTAGGGATGTCATTGACAAATGCAAATTTATGGATTTGGGGTACATTGGACCGAACTTCACATGGAGCAAACATTATATAGGTGGACACTCAATATGGGAGAGACTTGATCGTGGACTAGCTACCAATCAGTGGTTCATGAAGTTTCTAGGCACTTGTGTACACCATTTACCTTGCCTTTCCTCAGATCACTGCCCTTTGTTAATCAATCCAACAGGTATTGAAATTCCTCCATACAAGAAGCCCTTTCGGTTTAAGGAAATGTGGCTATCAGATTTCACTTAAAGATTTCAGATCTTCATTAAGTTCTTTATGCAGTAACTGAAGCAATTACCAAGCTCTTGATATCAATCTTGATATTGATAACCCTAAGTACGTATGAAGATAAACACCTCTAATCTCACAAGAAATTCAAACACATAGCATGTCAAAAAGCCTCTAAAACATAGCTAAGGTTTTTCTTTTTATATGATAAGTAAAACATAAAACCATACATGTCAAACAGGCTTAGGCTGAGTTGGAAATTTTGCAGAAAATTAATTCTACACAATTCTCAATCAATTGAATCTAATTTTTGATCGATCAAGCCTTACAGAATTTGTCCACTAATTTCTACAATCACTCGATTTCAACTTTACAATAAAAAATACTTTGAGCAAGCCTAAACCTAGACTATATGTTTTAATCATGGTTTGCCAATACAAAATACATTGAAGTTCTAATACATTAGTTCCTAAGGTCTTAGAACCTAACAATCTCTCCCTTTGGCAATCCGTGACAAAACACATCACAAACATGAAATGCTCAAAGTTACAAAACAACCCATTTAAAATTAAAATGCCTTAAACATAATTCAACCTAACTACTATCTAGTAGTTGTCAGTGTAGACAATAGTCACGACTGAATTAACCAATATGTTCCTAAAACACTTCAACAAACACATAAACACATATGTGAAAAATACAAGTAAACCAAAATAAATTCTTGATTTCACAAAAACATAAAATAAAATACATATATCATAAATAACCTCATAATATAAATCAATAACTAATGTAGCACATGTGAAACAAGAAACAATAAAAGAAACAAAGCATCTTGTCTCCTCCTAACATATACAACTCATAAAAGACCAAAATACATTATGAGCCAACAAAGAATATTCATTGTGAAGCTCCTAGATACAATCTATCAAAAACTCAAAAACTCCCCCTATCTCTATACATATGTACTCCCTATTTTTGTGACGAATTGCCAAAGGGCAATCATGACTCATCATCAAAAGGAGGTGGTGGAGAAGACCGTCAAGCACCAACCAAATCCGCACGCAAAGCCTAAAGCTCCGTGAGCACATCCAAAAAAATCTATCCATGAGTCGCCTGAACAGTCATGACAGTATCCAACAAACTCTGAATGGATAAATCACTCGAAGAAGAAGGTGGAGGATCAACAGCGGTGGTGGGATTGACAAACTCCTCAGCAGTAGAATCGCCTGAAGAAGAAGGTCGAGATGCATCACCTGTGGAAGACTCTACTCTAGAGCGTTTAGAGCTAACTTTTATCTAAGCTGTTCTTTGCCTAAGAAAGGTAGTACCTATGGGAGCAATTATATGGACAGGCTCGGATGCAGGAAAGTCCTCTATACCTAAGTCTAATAAAATCCTATGAATGAAAATAGGAAAGAAAAGACCATGAGATTTCACACTACTCCTATGAACCTCAACCAAAGAACGAATGAAAAGAGTAGGAAAACTCATAGGAGCATTAGTGACAAGAGCGTACAAAAATGCACATCTCTCAAGAGGGATAGTGTGTAAGTGAGAGATAGGCCAAATGGAATGACAAGATATCCGAAAAAATAGATAATTGAGCTTAATAAGCTCATGAGAGGTGATCCGAGAATCAGTACCCCATCTAATGGTAGTACCGATGAGTAAGGACATGATATCATTAAGACGAGGGGTCTCAATGTACGGATACACAGGCTGCCGTACCAAAGGTACACCAAGAGCAAAGGCCACTACCAGGGGTGTAATGACATACTCTTCACCCCTTATCCAACTCCTCACAATCTGAGTGTTGGAATCATCGGAGATTCGGAGTATATAGAGAGATTTGAATAGAACTCTCTAATTAAGGTAGCTGGAGGAGGATGCTCTACATCTAAGAGAGGTAATCAACCCCGACTCTCAAAGTTCCTTCTAATCTCTGGATCTAACTCATCTAGGATCACCTTATGCTCAGCCCAAACCGACCTATAGATGTTAAGCTTCTCATAGGTTTCTTGGTTTTTCTCGGTTCTAAACTTATCACTCTCAAAAACAGGGGTAGAGGTGGTGGTAGTTTTCTTGTTTGCTCTAGTTTTCCTAACCATAACACTAAAGAGTAGACAAAAAGGAAAACAAAAACAAAGAAAAACACAAGGACAGACCGCATTTGAAAAGGTTAGAGTACAAAAATCTCAATAAATAATAATCTATATGATGTATGTGATGAATGCACATATGATGCATGCCCTAATGCATTGACCTTATTCAATTTCACTTCATAAACCATCAATTGACTTGAACATGGAGTTTTTAGAGCAAAAACCCAAATTTTGAAAAACCCTTTTCAAAAATTAAACCAAATTGATCAATTAATCATTACACTAGTTAGAAAATATCATATAATAACATAATTAGTCAATAACTCCTCAAAACACAATATTTCATGAATGAAATGCATGAGTATGAGATAAAAAGTTTTTCAAAAACATTTGAATTTAACCCAGATCTTCCGTAAACAAGATTTTCACAAAATTTGTCCCCAAAACTCTCAAACATTGAACATATTTTGCATTAAAATCAAGGAACATATAATCTTGGATGGACAAAATTTATTCACACACCATATCATGTACTAGGTTTAACAAGGAATAACTTGTGTAGTGTGTGCAACTAGCAAAAACCTGAGATACATGTGAGGTGATAAGTAGATAGTAATCAATCACATTTTCTATAGAATTCATCACATAAGTTTGAAAGTGACTATCACCTAAAGAGTTGCATCATATAACTCCAACATCTCCTAGAAAATAAGCTTGCAATCATGGAAGTTTCTTGTAATGCCTCGTAATGTACACATAAATTTTATTTCATTTGAACTTATTATAACCCAATAATGTGCACACCAATTTTATTTTATTTGAATTTATTATATTGGAGGTTGTTATGTTCTTTTTGTGCATGTGCTACACTTTCTCAAGTACAACATCTTATGATATGCACTATGATGTTCATGATAAACTAGTAAACAATAATGAGATAGTTATTTATGCCTTTCTCTTAAGATTTTTTAGTCCTTACAATGAAAAGCATGTGACTTCAAAATCAAGATCATGTGATCAAAAACTATAAACAATTTCCACACAACATGCACTACATACCCCAAACTAGCAAAGTGCAGTAAAATTAAGCTCATCCAGGCTAAACAAGGTACACAAGCATGTTATATAAAAATACTATGGCCAACCTTGATTACAAAATCCAAGATATATAATGCAAAACCCATTTTTCTTTTTCCTTTTCTTGATTTTTTATATGATTGTAAAAACAAAAAACAACCTATCATGAAATGCATGAATGTAATGCAATGCAATTCCTAAAAGCAAAAAGGAAAATAAAACAACAAAAGAAAATGGTCACAAGGAATATAGAGATGAAGCACAAAGGACCATGTCAAAATGACTCAATTAAATTGAACCTTTTGCATCCAAAACTTTTTAGACGCAACTCTAGCATTGGAGTTATAATTCTTATGAGAATTTTAAGCAACTCCAAGATTGGTATAAAGGTTCAAAACCTTTACCAATTCACCAATAAGTACTATAGGATCTTGTGTTTGAGGCATAGGTACTTTTGGCTTATTTGCTCATTTTGCAGCTTGCAACTTGAAACAATTTGGACGAATATGTCTAGTCTTTCCACAAAAATGACAAACCCACACTGGTCTATCATACAACTTATCCTTAGGAAGGTTAGGATTTTGTGGAATGAGTTTCAAACATTGAGATGCTTTTTACAAAACCTAGACTAATTTTTTTCTAAAGGAGAGTTCTGAACACTCAACATAAGATCAAGTTTAAAACTAGCAGACCTATTAGTTTGTTCTCTAGCAACAGATAATTCTAGTTCCATTTTCTTAATCTTATCAATCAACATCACATTCTTAGTCTTCACTTTATCAATAAAAGTACTAGCATCAAGCAATTTCAACAGCAAATCTTTCTTATCAAGTTCAAGAGAAGCAATTTTCTTTAAACCTAAATCAACATTCATAGCATCTTTCATAGCAACTTTGCATAGCTTATTGTAAGCTTCTTGCAAATCAGCACATTCAGAGAGTTCCCCACCAAAAGGGTTCTCTTTGACCACAACACTTTCATCAACTACAGTTGTAGCTGTGAAAGCAATGAAGTTTTCATCTTCATCACTAGCAGACTCGTGATCAGAAACTTCATCATCACTAAGAATTACAGCCATAGTTTTACCCTTTGATTTCAAGAATGTAGGAAATTATGATTTCACATGACCAAACCCTTGACAACCAAAACATTGTTGACCTAGAGAGTTATTAGAGGTTTAACCATCTTTCTCTTTTGATTTTTCATTATTGTTATTAATCTTAGAGGGTTCATTCCCCTTAAAGTTTCTAGGTTCAATATTGTTTTTACCTCTTGCCCTTCTGTTATTATTCCTAAGAAAATTTCTAAAATTCTTGGCAAGATAGGCAATTTCTGTAGAAAAGAGTTCATCATCAAATCTATTTCCATCAACATCATCAACTAACTCAAGATCCATTGATTTGGATTTGTTTGTCTTAGGTAGGTCTAGCTTATAGGACTGCAGAAATCCTACAAACTCATCAACAAGGATGGAGTCCACATCCTTGCTTTCAGTAATGGCAATCACTTTGGGTCTAAAGTCCACAGTCAAGGATCTAAAAATCTTCCTAACAATCTTAGTTTGATCATAAATTTCACCCAAATTATAAGCAGAATTAACAATATCATTTAGTTTAGCATAGAATTCATCAAAACATTCATCTTCAGACATTCTAATACTTTCAAATCTAGTAGTTTACTGCTACAATTTATTGATCTTAACTGCTTTTGTGCCTTTATGCATAGTTTGGATAATATTCCATGCAATATGAGCAACCTCAACATTAGAAATTCTATTGAATTTCTCAATAGAAACAACATTAAAAATAGCACTCATGTCTTTGCTCTTAAAAGCGGCTGCTTCTTTTTGAGAAGTTGACCACTTGCTCACAAGAGTATTCGGTTTCTCCCATCTGTATTCAACGGAATTCCAAACTCTCTCTTCAATAGATTTCAGGAATGCTTTCATCCTTACTTTCCAGTAGGCATAATTGATCCCATCAAAATGTGGTGGGATCACTAGAGAGTGACCGTGTTCCATGACAGCAAGGGTTAAGGATCAACTCTTAGATCAAAGGATCTAAAAACTAAAGCTAACCCACTCTAATAACATTTGTAAAGATTTAGACCCCTTAACATGGTATGATTAACCTAATATTAAGCCAAGTTGATTAACAAGTTTGTTAATTAACACTAGGTTAAAACAATATGTGTAAAACAAATATAATGCGAAAAATACAAAGAACACAAAGATTTGATGACCCAGGAAAACCAAACCGGTAAAAAACCTAGGGACGATTTAACCTAACTATCCTCAAGGTAAAATAGATTCACTATGAAAGAATTGAAGTTTATACAATAGAACTTAGACCACTAACATCCTATTGCTACCTCAAGTAGAAAACTTACTACCACGACCACGTGACAACTCCAAGTCCACGAACTACTTCTTTCTCTTGATCCATAGCAACCACAAGTTCTTCATCTTGTGACTTTGAGACTCCACTCAAAGATATCAATTCTTCGTTAAGTTTTTTATGCAACAACTGAAGCGATCACCAAGCTCTTGGCATTAATCTTGATCTTGATAACCCTAAATATGTATGAAGGTAAACACCTGTAGATCTTACAAGAGATTCACACACACAGCATGTCAAAAAGCCTTTAAAACGTAGTTAGGGTTTTTCTTTTTATATGAAAAGTAAAACATAAAGCCCTACACGTCAAACGGGCTTGGGCTGAGTTGGAAATTCTGCAAAAAATTAATTCTGCACGATTCTCGATCGATCGAATCTAATTTTTTATCGATCGAGCCTTACAGAATTTCTAGACTTTAAAAAGTTTTAGGGTCAGAGTGGTCAAATTTTCATTTTAGGAGGATCAAATAAAAAAATTAGAAATAAAAAATATTATATTTTATACCAAAAAAAAAAAATGCCAGCGTAGGGGGTTCAAATGAACCCCCTGAACTCTACATAACATCGCCTCTGGAGTTCCTGCACATTTAACCTTTTTAATCAGGGCCGGCACCACCTTAAGGCCAAGGTGGTCCTTGGACTACCTTGACTTGAAAAAAAAAATTTATACATAATAATTTAAAAAATTTATTTGTCTACCCTTCAAAAAAAATTTAGGAACACCTTCAATTTTTTATGCCAATAAAATTAAATTTTGCTCTATAATTTATTCTACATTCACTAGATGAATACTTACTTGGTTGTGTACATTAAAAGAAATGTAGCTTGTAGCATTGATAATGAGACTATCATGCAATGATTTCAAAATATGAGAACTCATAGAAGGCAATCGTAAACTTTATTTATTTGCGTATTTTATTTATTGTTGTTGTTGTTAATGTATGAATTTCTCTTTTTATTAAATTGTATAATTTATGCTTCTTAAAGAACACCTTAAAAAAAATTCCTGGAACCGCCACTGTTTTCAATTAATGAGATCATTTTGATTTTCAAAATCAAAATATTCATTTGGTTGCCTGAATGCACCTTCACTTTGGAAAAAAATTTCTTTTGCTAGGCTTTGCTTATAAATATTTTTTCTTTCATCTCCCCTTATTCCAGCATCTTTGGCCATGCAGCTGAACCCGTTGGTGAAGCACATATTAAACTGACAGAAATTATTAAGCAAATATTCACCTATGAAAGCTGTAAGTGCACAATTGCACCTGATCCCAAGAACAGTTATGGGCTCAGGCCCAATGAGCCTTAAACAATATGAATTTGTAGAGTGTGGGCTTGAAACCCAGGTTAGAAGAGTTTAAGGGTTGTATGGCAAATCAAAGATTGACAACACTTAAAAATAACAAGAAATATTGTAACTCCACTTCCTCGGACGTAAGCCGAGGACTGTTCTTATATTATTTTTCTTTTCTTTCTTTTTCTTTTTTCTTACAAAAAGAGAGGTCCCCTTTTTCTGTTCTAGGTCTCCCCTTAAATACTCATCTTTCTGATACTTCATACACGTGTTATCCCATCTACCCCTTAGCCTAGATATTTCTTTTCTCAGTGCCCTGGAATAGTAACCAGAAGTTTCCCTTCCACTGTTCAGGTGTCACTTCCCCATTAATGCGGCTAAGGTGGTAGGTGAAGGGTCTTTAATGTGGAGGTGGCAGCCTTTAGTACTTTTCAAACACCGGTGCTTCTAGGACATCCAGGGGTTCACCCCTTTTAACCGTTGGTCTCCGTCGTGTCGTTTCTGAGCTTTTACGATGACGTTTCTGATTCTTCTATGCCCATCCGAGGGTAAAATCAACCTCGGATAGGTCCTCGAGTCCTTGGCGCATGAGCTGGCCCGAGGTACTAAGAGGTTTCGAACTCAAGGGTAGGTCGGCCTTCCTTAGTATGGCCCAAAGGCCCATATACCTACCAGGACCTTTTTACTCCCCACAATAGCCCCTCAAAATTCTAATTTTCGACGTCCGAGGAGAAAAATAGGGTTTTGATCCGAAGAGAAATTATTTTACACACTTCATGAATGATCGTACGTGTGGGAACCGTTTCGCGTACCGGAGGATGCCACTTGGCGGTTTCATTTTCAAAAACGCGCGCATTTATTACTGTAAGTTACATTTTGCCCCCCACGTTCAACGGCGAGATGGGCATCCAACGGCCCTGGTTTCTTCACGAAAATCTGGGCGGGATAAACTTAATTTCGAGGCCGCTTTTCCGCACGTCGTGACGCTTCGGAAACCTGCACCTTCATTTAATTCCCCAGGGACTAATCCCATCAAAACATCAGCAATCATACTTTATTTTCAAAAAATCGTGGAAATTTGCACATCCTCAAACTCCGTAAGTTCTTGCTCATTTCATTCTTAACCTTTTTGTCCTCGGACTTTGTCCTTGCACACCCTTCTTCTTTAGAGTTTAACCTATCGTTCTTCTAGAATGGGTAGATTCAAATGTTTAGTTGATACCGCCGCCGGGATGGAGGGCTTCAGAGCCAAATATAACATTCCCGGTGACGTAGGCTTAAAATATTGCCCGGCAGGAGCCGTGGCCGGTGCTAGGAAGGAGGGAGAGGTTATAATCCCAATGATAGCCTTTATAGAAGGCGGGATGACCCTCCCAATGAAACCTGTGATGAGGGAATACCTCCGCAACCATCGGTTGTGTCCCGATCAATGCCTCCCCAACGTTTTTAGAGTTTTAGGTAGCGTCGATGCCTTAAATGAACAAATGGGTTTAAACCTCACGTGGCACGACGTCGTTTTTCTATACGAATCCCATAAGCTATCCAACGTAGGTTACTATATTAAGTCCCGATCCAGTGTCGTTAGGTTAATATCCTGCTTGCCCAAATCCAACAAAGGCATGAAGGACGACTACCTGATCGTCTCTGGAAACTGGCACGACGGTCTCCACTGCCCAGTACAGTGGGGGGATCCAGGTGCGACACCTGAGGACTAACCTCCCCACCCAAAACCTCCCTCAACACTAACAAACTTGCATATTTAGATATATTTCTATTTGTTTTATCTTTGTCTTTTGCTATGTGAATTTGACCACGTTGTTTATTTTCTCATCTTTTCTTGCAGATAAGCGAAATGTGCGCCCTCGTTTGAGTCTTTGCAACGTCGCCGACCTAAACCGAGTACTCCGATCCGAGGTGTTCGTCAGTGAAGACTTTCAGCTGCGCGCGGCTCACTTGATCCTCGGATATGATCCAATCTCCTCGGACTTCCAGGAGATAGACAACGCTATAATTGCTGGTGACCGTAGGAGGAGAAGGATAAACGTAGCCCGGCCCCACTTTCTCGAAGACCACGACCTCCCCGACGCTCCTCAAACCGTCCTGTAGCTACGACCCATAGCGGCCATTCCCCTTGCCATCCATTCCGAGGCAGCAGCTATCCCAGAAGAGCAAGTATCTTCCTCTCACACCTTGGACGACGAAATAGACCAATTCCAACTCGAAGATACCGAAAGGCATCAAGGGAACCAGTTCGTCGTACTCTCGGACGAGGAAGAAAAAGACACTGAGGCTTCTAGGATTGGATTGGTCGTAGCCTTGCCGGAAGACGATTCCGAGGAAGACATGGATAGGATGAAGGACCTTCTCACCAACAGAGCTACAAAGGTGGCCGAGAGAAAAACGGGGACGTCTCAGACTCCTCCAGTTTTACCACCTCCCCCTCCACCAGCTGAACCAAAGCTCCCCACCGAAGATCCCAAGAAAAAAAGAAAGGGGGAGGTAGAGGGAGCAACTAATAAAGACCCAAAGAAGGCTCGCCACCAACCTCCTCCGGCTCAGCAGCAAAGGACAGACAAGGGTAAGGGTAGGGCCCGCTCAGTTGAGAGCGGAGAGATCAGGGAAATGGCCGACGTGCACCGAGCACAGGCCACCTGGTCCCCAGACTTGAAACTAGACGGTGCTCCTATCTCCTGCCAATCAAGTATAAGGGCGTTTCAACAAGGCCATGCTCACCACCTGGCCGAAGTGTTGGAGCGCCCCCTTTTGCTGCCCAAGGACATGGAGTCCTTGGAAAAAATGAGCCAGCCGCAACTATTCTTGTCTCTAAAAAGGGACTTGGCGCTGGTAAGTTGACTACTGTTTGGGAAGATTTCCCCTTTTTAAAAATACTTATAACTTTTTGTTATACCTGACCTCCTCATACTTTATTGCAGGCTGTTCAGGAGGTCTTCGTAGCTGAAAAGTTTATTGAAGACACTCGGAAGAAGGCCAGGGCCGAGCTGGAGATCAGGCTGGAGACTGAGAAGTCCCTGGGAACGGCCATTGCTGAGAATGAAAAGCTGGTCTCGGAGGTGGCTGAGGTGAAGAGGGAGAAAAATGGGGTCGAGTCAAACCTGAAGACCATGAAGACCCAAATAGAAGGGCAACGCAACCTCCTCCGCGAAAAAGATGATGAGCTAACCCGAGCCGAAAAGGAACGCTCGGATTTGGAAAAGGAGCTTGCGTTGATGAAGGAAGAGGCCAGCAAGTTTCAACATTCTTTGAAAGCTGCCAAGCAGGCAAGTTTCGAGGAAGGGGTGGCGACTACAGAGGAGCAGCTGACAGAGGCATTCGCGGCCTTGTGCCGTGAATACTGTCAAAAAGTCTGGGGGGAAGCCCTAAATGTAGCTAGAATTCCTCTATCTTCGGATTTGAGGAAGTCCGAGAACATTTGGCTTCCCCTTGAGATACAAGAGATCGAAGAGGCTCCTGCTGCTACTCCCACTCCAGAAACAACTCTTCCTGCCCTGCCCCCCATAGTCCCGGAGCCAATTCCTGATCCTACAGAACCCTTGGGTTCCAATAAAGAAAAGGAAGAAGACGGAGACGCCGAGAAGAACCTCAGCCAAGCCACAGAACACAATGTCCCTCCACCAAAAGCAGCGGATAAAGGAAAACAAATTATTACTCCTTTTGAAGTGGAGCTCAAAGAGACCGAGGCACCCAGCACCTCTCATGCAGATCCTCCTTTACCAGCTTAGGGCCGAGCTTAGGGTTTTTCTTTCTCCATATTTATCTCTTATATGTAATAAGCGTTTATGTTATTGACAAAGAACAATTTTATTTAAATTTTACTCGTTTTGCATTTGTTTTTACTTTGTTCATTTTGTACTTATTACTGAAGTTTCTTAAAGTAAACAAATCTGACTCCAAGGATAGTACAATCATAGCATCTACGCGATCCTACGTATATCATTAAACACTTGGCAAAGAAGTGGCCCGATTGAAGTATATTAATACTGACTTAGTTTTAAAAAGAGAAGCTTCATATCACAATTGAACCTTTATAATATGTAACATTATTATTAATAGGATGAAAGGTCCGAGGAACATGTTTAACAATTAAAGAAACAAACTTAAGATCCGAATCAATGCACAGTAAGGTACTGCCTCCCAAGAATAATAAGAAGTTAATTTTTGACCAAGTCTATGGTCTGAGTAGTAGACTTCATCAACTTGCATGGTTCTGTTCATCCCTTGGATAATTTTGTTTAACACTTAAGACTATAAGAAATTTAACAGTTGATTAGAAATCAATTCCATTGGATCCCTTAGAACATCAAGCTCAAGTGTGGATTTTCCCGAATGACCAGAAATCAATTTCCACAAGATTTATGGTCCGAGGACTACACTTGACCAAGTTTCCGTTTGATTCTTAAGAACAGTAACTTCAGATATTAATTTTCCCAAAGTATGAGGTCCGAGGATCCAACATAACTAAGGTTCTGTTTAATAAATGATAAGAGATCAATTTCCACAAGGTTTTTGGTCTGAGGACCACACTTAACCAAGTTTCTGTTTGATTCTTAAGAACAGTAACTTCAGATATTAATTTTCCCAAAGTATGAGGTCCGAGGACCCAACATAACTAAGGTTCTGTTTAATAAATGATAAGAGATCAATTTCCACAAGGTTTTTGGTCCGAGGACCACACTTAACCAAGTTTCTGTTTGATTCTTAAGAACAGTAACTTCAGATATTAATTTTCCCAAAGTATGAGGTCCGAGGACCCAACATAACTAAGGTTCTGTTTAATAAATGATAAGAGATCAATTTCCACAAGGTTTTTGGTCCGAGGACCACACTTAACCAAGTTTCTGTTTGATTCTTAAGAACAGTAACTTCAGATATTAATTTTCCCAAAGTATGAGGTCCAAGGACCCAACATAACTAAGGTTCTGTTTAATAAATGATAAGAGATCAATTTCCACAAGGTTTTTGATCCGAGGACCACACTTAACCAAGTTTCTGTTTGATTCTTAAAGATTATAAGTTCAACTCACTGAAACATTAAGGAATTTAAACCGGGTATAAACAAAAATACAATTCATTAATAGTAATACCTTCTCAGGTTATTTACATTCCATGGATGTGGCACAATATTATCATCTAAATCTGACAACCGATAAGAGTCTATGCCCGCTATTGAAGTTATCCGATAAGGGCCCTCCCAATTTGGTCCAAGTTTACCCCAAGCTGGGTTCCTAGCAGTGCCCACAACCCTTCTGAGTACCAAATCCCTAGGTGCTAATGGCCTTAGCTTTACATGGGCATCATATCCCCGTTTAAGTTTTTGTTGGTAATAAGCCATTTGGACCATAGCTGCCTCACGCCGTTCCTCAAGCAAATCAAGACTTTTCTCCAGAAGTCCATTGTTACTCTCAATATTGAAAGAACTCGTCTTTAGGGTGGGAAAACCAAATTCCAATGGGATGACCGCCTCGGCACCATAAGTCATGGAGAATGGTGTTTCTCCAATGGACCTACGGGGTGTGGTTCGATACGTCCACAAAACATGAGGGAGCTCTTCTACCCATCCCCCTTTCGCATCATCCAACCTTTTCTTCAGCCCATTGACAATGACTTTGTTAACAGCCTCGGCCTGCCCATTTCCCTGAGGATAAGCTGGGGTGGAGTACCTATTTGTAATGCCCATGTCACCACAATATTGCCTAAAAGCCTTGCTGTCAAATTGAACACCATGGTCAGAGATAAGTGTGTGTGGTACGCCGAATCTAGTAATAATATTTTTCCAAATAAACTTCTTGGAATCAACATCCCTAATATTCGCTAAGGGCTCAGCTTCCTCCCACTTAGTGAAATAATCTGTTCCTACGAGAAGCCATCTTTTGCTACCTGCAGCCCTTGGAAACGGCCCAACTATATCCAATCCCCACTGTGCAAAGGGCCAAGGGTTGGAAAGGGGATTAAGAACTCCTCCAGGTTGATGGATATTAGGGGCAAACCTCTGACATTGATCACATTTTCTGGCATAGTCTTGAGCCTCTCTTTGCATATTGGGCCACCAATAACCCTGAGTCAAAGCTCTGTGAGCTAAGGATCTTCCCCCAGTGTGGCTGCCACAAATCCCTTCGTGCAGCTCTTCCAGAAGCCCTTCCGTTAAGTCAGGGTGTACACACAACAAATACGGTCCTGAAAAGGAACGTTTGTAGAGTTTCTGATCCTCGGACAACCAGAAAGGTGGTGCCTTTCGACGTATCTTATCAGCTTCAGACTTGTCTTCGGGAAGGATGTCATTCTTAAGAAAAGACACGACTGAGTCAATCCAGCTAGGACTATGCCTTATTAGATGAACGCGAGGTGCGTTGGCAATGTCAAGAGTGGGTTCCTGCAAATCCTCAATGAGGATAACCTTAGGCAAGCCTTGATCCGAGGACGCTGTCAGCGTGGCCAAGGAGTCTGCATGAGTATTTCTACTCCGAGAGACATGAGTTAAAGCGAAATAGTCAAATTCAGTTTGCTGGTGCTTGATTTGGGCCAAGTATTCCTGCATCCTCGGGTCTCTAGCCTCCATGGTTCCTGTGACCTGGCCAACCACCAATTGAGAATCCGAGAAAACATGGACCTCCTTTCCTCCCATTCTATGCACCATTTTCATGCCCACCAGTACCGCTTCGTACTCGGCTTCATTATTAGTGGCCGAGAACGCCAATCTCAGTGATTTTTCGAAAATAATTCCCTCGGGGGACACTAGGACGAGTCCAACACCGGACCCCCTCTGATTGGCTGCCCCATCCACATACACTTTCCAAATCGCAGATGCTGCAGCTGTGATCACACCAACTGATTTTTCACCCATGGGGGAGTCTATTAAAGTTTCTTCCAACAACGGCTCAGAAAATTCCGCCACCAAGTCAGCAAGGACCTGACCCTTTACCGAGGTGCGAGGCTTGTATTTAACATCAAAAGCCCCTAGGATGGTCCCCCACTTTGCTACCCTTCCTGAATAGTCGGCGCTACGCAGCACTGCCTTAAGGGGCAATTGGGTCAGGACAACCACTGTATGGGACTGAAAATAGTGGGGAAGCTTTCGCGTGGCATGAACCACAGCCAGGAATGCCTTCTCCAAGGGCTGATAACGGACCTCGGCCTCACCCAAGGACTTACTAACATAATATACCGGTCTTTGCACCCCGTCATCGTCTCTTATCAGGACCAGACTGACCGCATGGGCGGCTACTGCCAAATATGCAAACAAAAGCTCATGTGCCTCCGGACGAGACAGGATGGGTGGTTGAGAGAGGTATTGCTTGAGTTGCTGGAAAGCTAACTCGCAGTCCTCGGTCCATTGAAACCCTTTCCATTTATTCAACAATTGAAAGAAAGGACGACAGCGATCAGCTGACCGCGATATGAACCGATTCAAGGCAGCTATCATCCCGGTTAACTTTTGAACTTCCTTTGGGTTCTGAGGAAGCTGTAAATCTTGGATAGCCTTGACCTGCACTGGATTTACCTCTATACCTCTATGGGTAATCATGTACCCCAAGAACTTTCCAGACCCCACGCCGAAAGAACACTTGGAGGCGTTGAGACGCAACTTGTATTTTCTCAGTATCTGAAAAGTGTCGGCCAAATCTTTCACATGAGAGGGTATTGTTTTGCTTTTTACCACCATGTCGTCCACGTAGACCTCAATGGTTTTCCCCATTTGCTCTTCGAACATTTTAGTCATCATTCTTTGGTAGGTAGCCCCAGCATTCTTCAAACCAAATGGCATGACTTTATAATGGTAGTTTCCTGTTGGAGTAACAAAAGCAGTCTTTTCCTGGTCCTCCACCGCCAAAGGAATTTGATGGTAACCCTGGAACGCGTCCAAGAAACTCATCCAAGGGTGTCCAACAGTGGCATCCACCAATTGATCTATGCGCGGCATTGGGAACGAATCTTTGGGACATGCTTTGTTCAGATCTGTGAAGTCCACACATACTCTCCATTTCCCATTCTTTTTCTTAACAACCACAGTATGAGCTAACCACTCGGGGTAAAAAACTTCTTTTATGGCTCCAGCCCTCTTGAGTTTAATAACTTCTTCCTTTACAGCTTCTGCATGTTCCCTGGAAGATCGCCGAGGTGGCTGCCTCTTCGGAACAATGGCTGGGTTGACATTCAAATGATGACAAATGAAGTTTGGATCCACGACTGGGGCGTCATAAGGATCCCACGCAAAAACGTCAATATTATTCTTCAGAAATTCTAACAAATCCATCTTCTCCTGGTGTGGGAGAAGTATACCAACTTGGAAGAACTTCTCCGGATCGGCAGCCACCGGAAACTTCTCTAGTTTCTCACACTGTGTCTCCTCCCCTGTCAGCATTCGAGATGCATCAGGAGGTGTTAACTGCTATGAATTTTTAGTGACCGCGGCCGAAGACTCGGCTTCTGTTTGATGTAATACTGCAGCGGACATGCATTGTCTGGCCACAGACTGGCTGCCGAGGATTTCCTCAACAGAATCCCCTGAGGGGAACTTAACTTTCACATGCAAGGTAGAGGAAACAGCCCCAAGCGCATGCAGCCAAGGCCTGGCGAGGATGGCCGTGTATAGAGAGTACGCATCAATGACAATGAAGTCCACCTCCACCGTTTCAGAGCCGGATTGGACGGGCAAACGAATTTGTCCTCTCGGCATAACCGATCTCCCTTCAAAGCTTATGAGAGGTGAATCATAAGGAGTAAGATCTTCCTCCTTCAACCTCAGCCCCTTAAATAGATCTGGGTACATGATATCTGCACCGCTACCCTGGTCTATCATCACCCTCCTCACATCATAATTACCTATCCTCAGTGTAACTACAAGGGCATCATCATGGGGCTGGATAGTCCCCGCCTTATCCTCCTCAGAGAAACCTAGAACGGGCAAAGTGCCCCTCAACCTCTTCGGCCTGCTGCCCACATCCTCAGCACAAGGGTGGGAGACAGTCAGTACCCTAGTGGGACCAGAACCGGTCCTTCCGGGCGCGGCAAAGATAACATTAATCGTTCCTAATGCTGGCCGAGATGAATTGTTCCTCTGGTTGTTAGAACCGACTTGACTGACATGACTAGTAGGCTGACATAAGTGCTCCTTTAACTTTCCCTCACTGACAAGTTGCTCCAAATGGTTCCACAAGGTCCGACAGTTCTCAGTAGTGTGGCCCACATCTCGATGGTACTGGCAGAAGAGATTTTGATTTCTCTTCGTGGGTTCCCCTGCCATCTTACTGGGCCATCTAAAGAAGGGCTTTTTACGCACTTTCTCCAGTAACTGATGCACCGGTTCTCGGAACACAGTATTGACAGCCTGAGGTGCTGCCGAGACAGATGGCTCAAAGTAATCCCTCCTCGGCTTATTGTTGTGATATCTGTCCGACCTGAAATCTCTTCTTTCCTGAGGGATAACCTTCTCATTTCCCTTGCCTTGCTGCTGGTCCTCCTCTACCCTCTTGTATTCATCAATACGATCCATGAGGCGACGTACACTGCGGACAGGCTTTTTTGTCAAAGACTTCCTCAGGTCATGGTCAGTAGGAAGACCTACTTTAAATGTATTCAGAGCCACCTCGTCAAAATCACCGTCTATTTCATTAAACATCTCCCAGTATCGGTCAGAGTATGCTTTCAACGTCTCCCCGTCTTTCATAGTCATAGATAGTAGCGAGTCCAATGGCCGAGGAACTCTGCTACAAGTGATGAATCGCGAGGCAAACACCTTAGTCAGTTCCCCAAATGAACCTACAGACCCTGATTTGAGGCCGTTGAACCACCTCATGGCGACAGGTCCCAAGCTAGAGGGGAAGACCTTACACATCAGAGTCTCGTTGTGAGAGTGCACAGCCATTCTTTGGTTGAAGTGACTCACGTGCTCCACCGGGTCAGTCCAGCCATTATAGATGGTGAAGGTGGGCTGGGTAAATCTCCTAGGAAGCCTCCCCTTCTCAATCCTCCGTGAAAACGGAGATTTGGAGAGCTGGTGCAACGCCCTGCTCATAGCGTCGTTGCCTGAGCCCCTAGATGTAACCTTCTTGCGCTTGCGAACTGGCCGATCGTCTTTCTCGCCGGAAGACGCTGAACTGGCAGGTGAGCACGACCTCGAGCTGTGCCTACCTCGCCTATCTTCTTCCGAGGATGAATCCGATGAGGACGGTGAAAGCCTACGCTTAGCGCGACGTAGCTTTCTCTTCAAGCGGTTGATCTCCTCCTGCATGGTTTTAGAACCATCGTCATGGGTGGCGCTGCCCCCATCAGGAGTATGACTAGCCCTTGGGTACTCCGTATGGACACTCCCCTCACGATCCCTTCGATGTTCAAGACGTTCGAATTGATCTTCCGGTTGTGATCCTTGCGACTCTGCACGGTAAGCACCTAAGCCTGCCATAGTATCCCTACCTCTCCTAGACTAGATTCCCCACAGACGGCGCCAATTGTAAGTGCACAATTGCACCTGATCCCAAGAACAGTTATGGGCTCAGGCCCAATGAGCCTTAAACAATATGAATTTGTAGAGTGTGGGCTTGAAACCCAGGTTAAAAGAGTTTAAGGGTTGTATGGCAAATCAAAGATTGACAACACTTAAAAATAACAAGAAATATTGTAACTCCACTTCCTCGGACGTAAGCCGATGACTGTTCTTATATTATTTTTCTTTTCTTTCTTTTTCTTTTTTCTTACAAAAAGAGATGTCTCCTTTTTCTGTTCTGGGTCTCCCCTTAAATACTCATCTTTCTGATACTTCATACATGTGTTACCCCATCTACCCCTTAGCCTAGATATTTCTTTTCTCAGTGCCCTGGAATAGTAACCAGAAGTTTCCCTTCCACTGTTCAGGTGTCACTTCCCCATTAATGCGGCTAAGGTGGTAGGTGAAGGGTCTTTAATGTGGAGGTGGCAGCCTTTAGTACTTTTCAAACACCGATGCTTCTAGGACATCCAGGGGTTCACCCCTTTTAACCGTTGGTCTCCGTCGTGTCGTTTCTAAGCTTTTACGATGACATTTCTGATTCTTCTATGCCCATCCGAGGGTAAAATCAACCTCGGATAGGTCCTCGGGTCCTCGGCGCATGAGCTGGGCCGAGGTACTAAGAGGTTTCGAACTCAAGGGTAGGTCGGCCTTCCTTAGTATGGCCCAAAGGCCCATATACCTACCAGGACCTTTTTACTCCCCACAAAAGTCATTTCGCACATTCTGGAAACAATTCAGCATATTGATAAATCTTAATTCAGCAGAATGACTAAGCTCCAGAAGGTAAATGACAAAGCTCTATACTCGATTTGTAGATACAATAACGTTGATTGATGAAGCTCAATTCACATATGATAAACACAACAATCTACCATACTAACATGTCATGGAGTTCAAGAAAAAGCAATGTGAGGTAGTAACATGAGTACACGACAAGAAAAATGGGCAATTTGTTTTATGCGTCTATGAATACTTCTTTCTATGTTTTGGTTGATTGAAAGTTGAAAAGCTGGTTACCAAGTTTATGATTACAGTGATAGCTTTGTGGCAAAAATGTTATACATAGGTTAATAACAATCTCCAATCAGTTGTTTGCTTAAAGGCAAATTGGTGTCATGGCTTTTGAAACCAGTTCTCTATAGTAATGTTTGCTTCACTTCATCAGTGTGTACCTGCTATCAGATCATCCAAGTCTAGATGGCTTATGCAACCAAAATTTCAAAGCAAAGTTCCTTCCGTGGGAATGACATAAATTTATAATTATTTTATCCAAGGGCTAATAACTTGGTTTCTGAAAATTTGCTGCTCTTGTTAATTTTGACCTCGAAAGCTACATGTAACCGTTGTTAACATTTTCAATCGGTGAAAAAAGCTGCTCTTCCATGCTGTGGCTGTGGAGGCGGGGCTGTCACGGCCTGAGAGAAGCAGAAGCCATTCTTACTGATCTTACAACATTTGTTGTGTTTGTGATAGAAATCATTTATGCTTTGCTTGATTAAGTTCATTAGATCTTAATGAAAATATTAATAGAATGCTTGGCGTATCACAAATCTAATGTGTAGAAAGTTGTTCAAATCAAATTTAAATTCACATCAAAGCGGGTGATATTCGTAGAAATTCATTTCATACTTCAAAATATAAATTAAAAAAAGACGGAGGAGTATAGGTTCACATAAATGTAGAAGCTTAATGTAAATCAAGGACATTATTGATCATGAGAACTGGTAATCCTACTATCAGAACAATAGCGATGGATTGTCATTTCAACCCAACAAAAAGACAAAGGTAATCATAAATATTTCAAAAGGAAAAATTTATAAAAAAAAATTTAAAAAAAAAAAAAAAAGGACTAGAAAGTAAAGGCTTGCATCAAATGTAACGTTCATTGTAAACCATGGAGACTGGTCATGTGAATATGTGATCCTAATGGTGGCCCAGTTCGGCAAAAAAACAGGTCATTGTATAAAGTTAAATCAAGTTGGTATTTAATATTTCAAAGGTGTTCATCAAAAAAAATAAAAAATAAAAAATATTTCAAAGGACAAATTAAAAAGAAAGACTATAGTAAAAGGCTCGCTTGAATCTAGAGGGTCCGTGTAGTGTGTAGGTCCTTGTTTTAAAAACAAAGGTATAAATCATGGATTGATCATGTGCAACAAAAGTGGGGTTATTTTTTTTAGACAAAGTTATTATCTAAACCAGTTTTAAAAAATACAACATTAACAAGCTACAACTCCATCCTGCAGAGTCAACATTGACCTGCAATCACTCAAAACACGAATTTTATTACATTGCAGAAAGTTGAAGCGTCAAACCACAATAGCCTACATTTGGAGGGTCAGAGTGAAAATGGAAACAAACCAGCACAACCAACAAAAGCAACTTTTAACTCTGCAGCTACATTCTTGTGCTACTCATTGTCATCCACGACTAGCTTGGCTCTTGCATGACCCTGTGATATTTGGAACTGCTCCGTTAAACCAAAATGTGCCATCAGAAGCCACACATGTGTGAGCAGTTCTCCACCCCGTCTCAGCTGTTGAGCATGATAATTGCCTCTGCAATGGCAGGCTGCATAAGCAAGCATCTCCACCCAAACATTACTAATCATCTCCCATTTCCGATTCTTATCGTCTATAGCTTGCAACTCAGATGCAAGCTTGCATGCATCAAATAGCACAGATTTGCTTCTGTCTCCTTTCACTTTATTCGGTGCAACTTCAGTGTTCACCTTAAGTAGTATCTTACAAGCTCGTGATTTATCCGATGTAAACGTATCACTAGGAGAAGCTATAGACTTGCGTTCTTTAAAAAATTGTGTGACCTCAGCACAAGTATCTCGAAACCTTATCATCCCAACTCCCATTGGCAACATGAAAGGACGCCTGACTAAGATATATAGCATATATTGCGATAGCCACTTGCTCAATTCACGATTTGACATTGAAGTGTCTTGATCTGTACAATCTAAGTGGTAGCAAAGATCTGTAGCAATGTGCCAGATAAGAATGCTTTGGTCAAACTCTACCTGAACGCTCAACTTCAGAATTTCCCAGTCGGGTTTTGGCCTGTTGTCCCGAGTTGGAATTGTCTGGTCAATTCCTCCCCCTTGAACCGATCCAAGATTACTAAACTTTTCAAGTACTTTACCTCCTCTCCAAGAACACAAGGTTCTGATATAACTTGCATCTTTTGAATTGTTTTTGAGATCTTTAAAATTATCTTTGAGATCTTTAAATTTATCTTTGAGATGTTCAAATACCAAATCTTTCAATTTGTCAGGGACTGCCTCACAGGTCGTGTAATTGTATTTTTCTAGGAATTTATCTAGACAAAGGCGCTTCTGGATTCCAATAAAGACTGTGTGCTTATCCTGGAGGGAAAAACACAATAAATTAAATTGTGACATAGAATTTGACCACCTAGGTTGTTTAGGTAGTTGTAAACGAGTAATGGCTCGACGTACGGAACTCGTTGAATGTTTACTCAACAAAAGATTGGTCCAGTCTGAAGAGAGCAATAAGAGAAATGCATATACCTCTAATAGTATAGCAAAAGCCAGCAATAGGAAAGTTAAGACTAGATCAACCATTGAGTACTTATTCTTGTCAATGACTGAGAAAAGTGCCAACACAATACTGGTGAAAGAGAAACTGATTAAGCGTAGACACCAACCTTTGGTTGAATATATTACTGTTGCCTTGGTGTAGAGCACGTCATACGCAAAGCCAAGTTCCATCTCTATAACTTTAAAAGCTTTTTCCGGAAGAAAATCTCCTCCAAACAAAGATTGGCTGTTGTCCCTATCATCAAAACTGAGGATAAGATCAACAAAAATGCGCTTGAAACTGTTGAATAAGTTATTGGCAGTAACCAACTCTGTTGCATCATGAATGGTGTTATTTTCAGAAGGGAGATTTACCCCCTGAGCCTCAATATTCACCTCACCTGCTCTCACACAGAATCCCTCATATTGCTTTACAGTATATTCCCTCATGAATTTGGAATAATTGGGACCAGGGTCAGGAGAAGTGAGCATGGATTCTCTGAATTGCTCATTGCTTGCTGACCTGAGGACCCATGTCCTCTCCCCATATTTGATAATTCCTGGGAAAAACATCAAAATGGACAGAATGGATAGTTGAGAACCCGTCCAGGCTATAAGGAAAATGTAAAATGCCACCCCCGTTTGAACAATTAGTCCAAGCAAGTGCCTTAACCAAAGCTCATTATCTTCCAAGGAATAAGCTGTAATGGTATCAGGGCCACCCAAGTGTAACAAAAGAAATGGTGCCCAAAATGCAGTTAGCTGAATGCCATCATTGTGAGATTCATCTTTGCCAGTACTTTTCATGACTTCCCCAAGGTTGTTTGAAATTACACCTAGGGCAACAGTTGCTACCCAGTCTGCCATCAAATAAGCACACCACAGGACAATTCTGATCCATGTTCTGCTTGTATACTTTCTGCGATTACCAAAAAAGATGAGTACCACCTGTAGTATGAGGCTTAGTAAAACCAAAACTCGTAGCTCCCAGTCCGTCCACAAATTCCTCAGCCTTGGAGAAAACAGTTCCATGAGTCCCCTTCCCTTCATGTAGATCAAGCTGCCAACAACTGAAAGTACACAGGCTTTAGGTCAACATTAGCTATTTTTAAGCACTAAGAAACAAGATAAAGACAAGACAAGACATAGCTTAGACAACATGATCAAGCAAATGAGAAAATATAAAGAAGGCAACTAGAGAAAGACAGGGAAAAAGTGACCCTATTCCACTACGGACTAGGGCACTAGGCCCATTGAATTAACATTTGATCCAAACCAATGGACTTTAAAATTCAACAACAAGAGAAGTAGTAGTTTGGCAGGCAAGGGAGTAGGATTTGAGTTGCTAACATGGAAATCATTCCCTTGGTCAATGTGTCAGCTTGGAACACACCAAGCAAGGAATGTGGCTCTATTCGTCCAGGTGTGCAAGACTTGCCCCTTAAATTTCTCCTTAGTATTCTAAAGTCTAAACAATATAAGCAATGACAGTTGGATTCCACAACATTTAAATGCACCTCACTCACCTTTTCTCTTTCCAAGGCCATTAATGTTAAAACTAAATGATGTGCAATAACACTGGCTAATTTACCAGCTAAGAATCCTTCCCCTTGTGGCTACAACCAAATGTTCGTGTACCTTAATAATTTTTTAACTTGGAACTACAGTGAAAATAGTCACAAAGATCAAGGTGAGTGCTTACCCCATGCAAAAGGCCTTTGAATTAGGCTTTCCATTCCATTCAGCAGAACCAGAGGTATATCCATTATAAAAGGAGACTTGTTCTCACTCTGAAATCAACTGTTCTCCAAACTTTCTTCAACCTTCTAAAACCTTCATTAATCCTTCTTCAAACCTTCTTGAACTGTTCTCCAACTCTTCTTCAGCTTTCTTCATCACTAAACACTCAAAGTTCTCCAAAAGTTCTCCTCTCACACTTCCAACAAAGCCCTTAACACAAATACAACAAAAAATGGACATATAATCATAATCATGCACAACTCAGACCTTACTCCCTTGCTTCTCAACTTATTCTTCCCATGCTTTATTGGTTACATGTTGGCTAAATTTGTTTATTGTAGATGTGCTATCCCCCACAACAGAATAGTAAAATTTCTTGCTATAGAATAACCAAGTGTTATACCGCTGAGTAAGAAAATTTTCCATCGTTGAACAGGTCATGTTCATAGCATGATGATAGAGATAAATAGCATAGCTAAATGTCTTTGACCTTGCCGTTGAACCTATTCACTATTCCGGATGAATGTCTCACAGTGTGCTGCTAAATTCCTCAAGATGCCACTGCTAAGTGCTTCCCACCAAGGTGAAAAACCTATGTTGCTGTCGAATGCTTCCAACCACTGTTGGACTATCATCCGCTGATTCCTTTATTCCATGCCTAATATGCCTAATTTGGGTTTTTAATAATTAAAAAGCAACCCAAAAAACTACAAGAAAAGTCTCCGGAATTACTAAATATTTATTCACCTTATATATTTGGGTCTTTAATGCCTAATATTCAAGTATAAATATTTATTTTTTGCTTGTAAGTATTTATAAAGAAAGAAAGTCTTCCACATCATTGATTATCCCATTTCAAATACACATCATATTATTTTATTTCCTAGAGGAAACACAACGGTAGCAACCAACAGGTGACTCATTGACAAGCGCTCCGGACTTGATGCCAACAACCTCATGTCTAGCCCACGGCTGACTCCACCTAATGGAGATTAAGGCAATTCCCTAAGGCACCAAGTGGAGAAAAAGGCCAATAAATTGTTCTTAATACAATCATATTTTATAGTAAGATATATCCCATATCCTTTTCCTATTTTGTTAGGCAAAGTAGTCAATGTATAGCTTACTAAAAGCTTGGATTTGTGTAAAAACACAAGAGCTTTTCAAACCCCAAATTAAAAGATTACGGCTCGGTTAATTTTACTTTAACTTAAACTAAATATAGAATAGAGTAAATGCAAGCGAACAAATAATAAAACTACTCTAAGCCATATTCATCATATAACAGCAATAAAATGAAAGCTAAAAGAGTAGGGAAAAGAAATGCAAATATAAGATAACATGCTGATTTGTTATCGAAGAGAAAACCGAAGAATTCTGCGAAAAACCTCTCCGCCGATCTCCAAGCGGTAAATCGATCCACTAAACAATAAGTTGGGATACACGAATAGCAAGAGACCCTCCAAGCCTAATCTACCTAATGCACTTACGCCCTCCAAACTCCTACTCCAACAAAACTTCTCGAAACCGTGTCTTGTCTAACTTTTCAAATCCCGCAATGCACCCGATTGCATCTGCCAAGCCTCACCGGCTTCTTTTGACAAATCCCCAAAACTTTCCAAACTCCAAAACACTCTCTACACTCTGAAAATGTGTGGGTTGTGTTTGGGTACAAATCTCCTCTTAAGGTATAACAATAGGAGAGGGAAGGAAAAGAGGCTACAACGATTTCTCATTAAGAATGAGTAACTCTCTCTCTAAAAGATGGGTATGTGTATTGTAAAAAACATATCTAGGGTTTTTCTCTCTAAAATGTCTCACATACTTTTGTGGGTAATGAAAGTATATATAGTATAAGTGAAAAGTAAGAAAGTCACACTTAAAAATCCTCTAGACAGAATGTTTCGCGGGTATCTCACAAGAAGGCCTTACCTGCAAGACACTCGCGAAATCCTCTAGGCTGGCATGACTCTTCAGCTTCCAACATATGCTTCTTACGTGCCCTTTTCGCGGGAACCCTTCTCTCGAGCTACTCGTGAGCTAATTGCGAAACTGCACTGATTTTTCATTTCATACTTGATTTTTCACCAACTTAATATTAGACCCAATATAATAAAATCCCACAAAGTACAAGGAATAAAATCAAAACAATTACAAAACTTTTTGTCATGGAATAAAGCCAACAAAAAAACATAGTTGTAAATCACAACTTTACAAACTCCCTCTTTGGCTATTCCGTGACAAAACACCTTATAACAGACTCTAGACATAAACTTGAGTTTGAGAACAATGAAAAAACTCATTCACACCTAAATCTAAAACCTATGATGAACTTGGAACATATATACCAATAACTTGAAACACTTGCACAAAACACATTAGACCCTCAAGGTAAAACAAGTGATAAAAGGACTAGTATAATATAACAAGTAAAAAGCGATCAAGTAAACATGATGTGAAATAAATGAGCAACTTGATCAAACACAAAACAATCATTTGGAAATGATTACAATGAACATATAGCAAAACAAATGATCATCCGAACATACAATTAATAAAGCACAATAGCATAAGGATGTATGCATGTCCAACACATAAGCACGATGTGATGAGAGCAACAAAACATAGATACAAAACATAACTCAAAGCACCATAAAACAGCGAGAGAACAAGCATAATATAAAACAAAGCAAAACAAGGCTTTCTCAAAAATGTCTTCTCCCCCTTGGTATATGTGTCTCCCCTATAGCTTTTTTCCCCTACGAATATGCACGAGATACAATTTCTCCCCCAAAGAATGTGCACATGAGTCATATAGAACTGAAAATACACACTAGTATATTCTCCGGAATACTCTCCCCCTTTTTGTCATGAATAGACAAATGAATCAAGAGGAAGGAAAAGAAAAAAGAAAAAAGATAAACATCTTAAAGACATAATGCTACAAAGTATAAAATAAACATGACATGCTAAGGACGATGGAACATGGTATAGTCCAAGGCATGACATAAATACAAGAACATGTTATGTGTGCTAAAAGGTCTAAAAAGACTTAACTAGCATGAGTAAACATAAAACATGTCAAGTGTTAGAGTGTGTGCAGTAAGGTGCATCTAGTGTGCATGTGAGATGCATGACCAATGCATGAGCAAGGCACTCATGGGGCAAAGTGTGCAAAACACGCAACCAATGATCAAAACATGAATAATCATGGTAATCCCCAACAATTGATACTCATCGGAGTCCAAAATAATGAGAAAATGACATTTGAGCATTTTATCAAATACTTAGAGTGCACACACTACACATGTATGCTAAACAATGCATAACATATGAAAATCTTGCCTAAATACATATTATTTTTGCCACAAAAAGCCAACATCCAAAGCAAATCAACATTTAAAACAAAACCCAATAAAAAATATTGACAAAAATTTAGTTTTCCAACTCCCATTTGAGAAAATCTCAACTATGAACATAAAACCCCCAAAAACATAATCTAAGGATCAAAATCAATTAAAAGAGTTAAAGATTACCTTAAAGATATTTATGGAATGTAAAACACTTGAAATTAGTTGAGTTTTGATGTTAAAGTATTAAAATAGAGATTTGGGAGAAGATGGAAGATGTTTAAAACAAATGTCCCATGAAATGCCCTTTAAAAAACTGATCTAAAAATTTTCATGGGAAGTTGGAAATTTTCGCGGGTAAGCCTTATTCACGAAATTACTTGCAAAACTCTCTATCCAAACTTTGCAACTGAGCTTTACTCGTGAAATTTTTCACGGGTAAGCCTTACCCGTAAAATTACTCGTGAAAACTCCCAAAAAACATGTTTTTCACTCAAAAACAACTTGAAAAACATGAGTGATACAAATCACTTCCAAAAGTAAACAAAAGAAACAAAAATCTTGTTAGTTTGATCCATATATGATTGAGCACACATACACATTACATTTGAACATGTACAATCACACAAATGAAATAAGCATTCATTGAACATTAGACTTATGTGTTGTGCGTGTGTATCAAATGTGGAATAGTTCTTAGTCTAGAGTGAAACTTCAATGATCAATTCAATCAAATCATACACAACTAGTACTAAGTCAAGTGGTCTATCTCAATTATAAAAATAAACATATATAACCTCCCACAAGTAAATAATTACATATCTTTGAAACTTTTCTTTTTGGCTTCTTTCAACTCATAACATTTTATCATATACGAACAATACATCTCATTTTGAGATCGATACTTTCAATTTTTGATATTTCAATTTTGTGAGTAAGTTTTTGACTTTTTAAGGCACCATACATTTCAATACAAGTTGTTTTCCCTTTTTCCTAGTCAAATACTAGTATGTGCGGCGGCTTTTGCAGCTCATTATTTCTTTTAGAGATTTGACATTTATTGAACTATAGAGCAAAAACATAAAAAACGTGAAAACATATATAGACACAAGTCTATGCATGTATCAAAATCAACAAGACTATTGACTAATCATTCATGACAAGCTTAAAGATCGATTTATAACAATCACACATAAATTTCAAGATTTTTCCCACAAAGATAGATATGCATACAAAACAAGTTAAGCTCGTAAATGCACTACGTCATTAATACGAATGTACTAGGCCAAACTCTCATGTGATAAACACAACACAGGTGATCAAACTTTTTGGATATTTTTCAATTTTTTATGGGTTTTTGAATTTTCCAACACACTCAAAAATAAAACAAGTAAAGTAAGATAAAAAAAACAAAACAATGCATATAAAAAAAAAGAGATACATGATGCACAAATGCATGACAATAAAGCATCTAATGCATAAAGGGTCCTACAAAAATCGAAAGAATTAAATCAATGACCAAAAGAACAAATGCTCAACCATAGGAACCCTTCCTCATTCAAACAGAATGATTGTTTGGAATGAGTGTCTCATAAGAAGTGAGACAAAGGTTGGAAGAATAAAAACCGAAGATGCATATAGACAAGGAGGTAAGAACATCAAAAACTTTCTTCAACAACATACTATTTTCCCCCTAATCTAGTTTTGCTTTCATAGCACAACTTCTAAGAAGCTCAAATTTCTCTTTTCTTTTGATTCTTTAAAGAGCTTGAAACTTAGAGTAATGAGGTCTAAGATGACCAATGGCACTACAATGGTGACAAATAATTTGTTTAGGTCCACTAGGCCCTTTAGGGAGGAATCTAACAACATAATTTTGTTCTCTCTTCAACATAGAACATTGAGGTCTTATATGACCAATCATACCACAATGGTAGCAAGTTGGAACAAGTTTAGATTCATCCAAAACCTTAGGTTAAGACCTAAACAGAGGCTTTGGCTTAAGAGCCTTTCTCTCCACCTTTTGATTTGTTTTGTGTGAAGGAATGTACACCAATTTGTCTTTAGAGGTAAAACTCACACTAAGCACAAAATCAGGCACCACAACATGATTACAACAAAATATTTTTTCATTTTTAGCAATAGGTTCAGCAATTGAACACTTGGCATGCATCTTAAGAGATTCATTTTCACATTTAAGATCATCAACTAGTTTATTAGACAAAATAAGTTTAGCATCCAAGTCCATATTCAAACATTTAAAGTCTTTTAGTTTTTCAAGAGAATGTTCAGCAAGTTTTTTATGCTTTTAAACTAATTTGTTGGATTCATTGAGCTTAGCAATCAAATCATCCTTTTCACTATTGAACTTGCTCAAATTCTCATGAAACTTCATAAAATTTTTCTTCAAGAGTTTGACATTTGAAATAGCAACAACACCCATAGATTCATGTAACATGTCATCACAATTTTGAGAATTAACACTCATAGAGGCATTTTCACAAACACATAGCTTGTTACTCTCGACAACATCCATAGAAGCATATAAAACACTATCTATGACAATAAACACAAGGGGTTAAGGATCACACTTAGGTAATGAAACTAATAAAAGTGTACCCACTCTAATACCAATTGAAAGCCCGAATTTGTGTAAAAACACAAGAGCTGTTCAAACCTCGAATTAAAAAATTACGACTCGGTTGATTTTACTCTAACTTAAACTAAGTGCAGAATAGAGTAAATGCGAGCGAATAAACAATAAAACTACTTTAAGCCATATTCATCATATAACAACAGTAAAATGAAAGCTAAAAGAGTAGAAAAGAGAAATGCAAACACAAGATAACACGCCGATGTGTTATCGAAGAGGAAACCAAAGAACTCGGCGAAAAAACTTTCCGCCGCCCTCCAAGCGATAAATTGATCCATTAGCCAATAAGTTGGGATACACGAATAGCAAGAGACAATGTAAGCCTAATCCACCCAATGCACCTAAGCCCTCCAAGCTCCTACTCCAATGAGGCTTCTCGGAACTGTGTCTTGTCTAGCTTTTTGGATCCCGTAATGCGCCCGATTGCATCCACCAAGCCTCACCAGCTTCTTTTGGCAAATCTCCAAAACTTCTCAAGTTCCAAAACACTTTCTACACTCTGAAAAAGTAAGTTGTATTTGGGTACAAATCTTCTCTCAAGATATAATAATGGGAGAGAGAATGAGAAGATACTAAAATGATTTCTCACTAAAGATAAGTAGCTCTCTCTCTAAAAGATGAGTGTGTGTTGTAAAAAACCTATCTAAAGTTTTTCTCTTTGAAAAGTCTCACTTACTTTTGTGGGTAACGAGAGTATATATAGTATAAGTGAAAGGTAAGAAAGTCACACTTAAAAATCTTTCAGGCAGAATGTTTTGCGGATATCTCGCGAGAAGGCTTTACTCGCGAGACACTCGCGAAATCCTCCAGGTTGACATTACTATTCAGCTTCCAATGGAAGAAACTCATATAAACCACAACTTATTTACAACATAGTTGTAAATCACAACTTTACACTTACAATGGAAGAAACTCATATACTTTTTTTCCTCTCATTCTCTAGAAGTATCTCTGGACAATCATTCACCATCAAACCCAATCTTTTCTTTTCAACCCCTAAATTTATTTTCAAGAGTCAAATTTAAAGAAATTAAGTTTTTATATATATCATGTTTTATATACGATTGAGTCCATATCTCTTTGCACTAGTAATGGATGAGCTCACTAAATTGATCTAAGAGGAACTCACTAGTGTATGCATTATATACGATTGAGTCCATATTTTTTTGCACTAGTAATGAATCAGCTCACTAAAGAGTGAGATATTTCAACATCTTGAATCAATAATTCATAAAGATGGAAAGAATAAAGAGGATGTAGATCATATGATAAGAGCATGGAGGATGATTTGGAGAAACACATCAAGATTATTGTATGATCATAAAAGGCCTGTTAAGTTAAAGAGAAAATTTTATAAGACTACTATTCAACCAAATATGCTCTCTGGTATCAAATGTGGGACTGTAGGGAAGAGACATATTTATAAAATGAGTGTAACTGAAATGAGAATTTTAAAATGGATAAATTAAAATACATGGACATATATGATTTGAAATAAAGAAATTCGCTTAAAAATAGGAGTGGCCTTATTGATGAAAAGATGAGTAAGAGATGCTTGAGATGGTTTTTGCAAAGAAGTGATTAATGAAACAATAAGAAAGAGTAACTCAATTCAAGTTGAGGGAATAAAAAAAGGTAAGAGTAAGATTAAAAATAACATTAGTAGAAGTAGGGAAAAAATGATGTCAATTAAGGAATTAATAGAGAGTATGAGTTCAGAAAGAAAGTATGGCAGGAAAATAATACATGCGACCAAGCTTGATTATTTTGTTGAGGATCCAAATCTAACCCCAACATATTTGAGACTAATGCTTGGTTTTTGTTGTTGTACATATGATTGACTCCATCACAAGAAAAATTGAGTAATTAGTCATATTATCAATTGAAAAAAAGATGTTAGCAAAGCTTGAATACAATAATTTAATTATTTATTTTGCATCTCAAAAAGAGAGAAAAATAGATATTAAATAAAAGAAAAACTACGTTTACAATACTTGGACTACAAGTAGGATAGGGACTTCTTTACTTGCACTCTAAATAAGATTTAAGATTACTTTATTTATAAGATTATTTTGCTTACACTCCAAGTAGGATTAGGTACAAATTATACAATGAACATGAATAGACTTGGGCCTTGATATCTTTAAACATCCCCTCTCAATTCAAGGTGGCAGCTTGAAGATAACATAAGTTTGGAGAAAAAATATGACCTTGAAGGAAATCATGACCGAATTGGATTTGAAGTGTATTAGTGATGCAGGACAACCTGAAGATTCAAAACTAAAATTGAAAGGCAGGAAAATAAAGGGATATGACCTAGGAGTTAGCACCTAGGCCTAACTTGGAGTTAGCACCTAGGCCTGACTTGGAGTCAACGTTAAGTGAAGAAAACCACTAGGAGTCAAGACTAGACTAAAGAAACCAAAATGCTATTTTTTTCATTCATCAAATCGTGATGATGCACAAAAAGAGTACTATAGTTTGCTTATATATGGAAAACTAAATCCTAATTCTAATTTGCATAACCCTAATTGCCTTATTAAAAAAATAGTCTTACTTCCAGATATCAAAATACTAATAGCTTAATAAACTATTTGGACCTAACGCATAAAATACAATTGACTTAAAAAAATATCCCCTTGTGCATCCTACATCATTCTCCCCTGGTTGGAGAAAATTCAACCTTGAGCTTTGAAATGCCATAGGATCAGAAGTCTGGCTAGTAACTCTTGCTTCAAGTCTAGAATCATCTTTGGGAGCATAAAGAAATGAATAACCTTGCATTTCACCACATCAAACTCTTCTAGAATCACAGAATCAATTTGTGGAAATAGCACAATCTCATCTTGATCCTTATGAATCATAGGAAGCATTGTGGTATCAACCTTTTGGACTTCACCATATTGTAGACCTTCAAGCACTATGGAGGGTTGATTAATAGCACATTCAACAACTTCAATTTTCATATTATGTGCACCCTCTAGTTGGACCTTCTCCTCATCAAGTATAATGGAATTTCCTTCTCAACAATAGGTAATATATCTGACTCTTTAATAGGTTGAATTAAATCTACTGCACATGGTTAAGAATTTTCACCTTGTTCAGGCTCCTTAATAGGGTCTTCTTGTTGCACGAATGTTGAAGTGACATCTGTGGTCACTAAAGGATTGTCGTGAGCATCTGAAGCATCGATCCCAACTTGTACAAATTGTTGTCTATTCCATTGCTTCACATGGTCTCTTTAATCATGAAAATTGCCATGAGGAGATCAAGATAGTTTCTTGTGAAATACAAGACAAACGTGTTCTTTCATTTCCTCCCAACTAATTTGAGACTGGCTAAAACTAGAGTGAAGGTACTCGTATGGTACCAATACTCTATAGCTCGATCACCAACTCGTTTTGGCATACCGCATCTTTACCTTTGCACTTGACAAGACTGCAAGTGCAAGTAATTGGTCCATGTAGAATAACCAATTCTTGAAAACCCATGAGTTGTCGTTTGGAAAGCCATAAAAAATACAATTGACTTGCAAAGATAAATAATACAAAATTAAAATAAAATTCTCCTTATGCATCCCGCATCAATTAGGCTACACCAAATGAAGTGTATATGATCAGCTAGAACAAAGCCAAATGTGCACAATGACTAAGGCTTGAATGTTGAGCACAATACATGGCATAACTATGAAGGATACTGATTAGAGGGCTGGTTTGAAATATTTTGCTCGAAGATGATAGAGGAACGTGATAAGAAAGGAAGTGTCAATAAAGGTTACTGATCACAGACATGATTCAAGTGATACATCTTGAAGAAAAAAAACAAACAAACAAACGCAAGATAAAAAAGAAAGCTGATATAATAGATAATTGATCAGCATTGATGCTCACCAAGGACTAATGACAAGCCCACCCCACAACCAAAAGAAGTCCACCCCTTTACACGCCACTCCTCCCTCGTTTTTCCCTTTCATTTTAGTTTCTATCCCGTTTTAAGGGGATTTTTATTTCTTATTTTTTTTGCTTTATTTAAGGAGGACAAAAACCCTGTCAAAGTTCAAGATTAAAAGAAACGAGAACAAGAAGCAACAGAAGAAAGAAGCTGGGATTTTAAAAGTGAAGATAAAACGATAGTGCTAATACAAAGCTACAAGTAGTTTAGTAGTTTTATTTATTTACACATGTAAAATACACATGGCTAATAGCACACGTTCAATAACTAAGCACATAATGTGGAAATAGAGGGAAAGGTAGTTATGATTCTTTTTCCTTCATTCTGCAATGTATATAACAGTTTTATGTGTACAGATTCATTCTAAGTGAGTAATACAATTTTTTTTTAAGATTCTCTCTAGTTTACTCTCTAAACTTTCTTCCAGAATTGTGATAGACCCAATAGAAAACACACACAAGAACAAAAGAACAACCGATAAAACATTATCACACCCAAAAAAATACCAGATCATTCACTTACCCATTATTTCCCTTTTAAGAACAAAGAGAGAAACCAAAACTCTTTTCAATGCACACGAACCTTCATTTTCTTCACATCTCCAATACCTTTGAGACAATGAGAATAAGAAAAGCTCTATCTGATGATTTTACATGTGGATTAGATTGAGTTGCTCTCATGCACCATTGAGTTGCACTCTCTCTCGCTCTCACACACACACTTATCCTCATTTAATTGGAAAATTACTGTTGAATTCGTGTTACTTTATTGTTGAACTTGTGTTGTTTTACTGCTGAATATAAATCAGTATTTCTTTTACAATTCACACAATCACACTTTCTTTTGGTTTTTGAGCTTTGTTTTTAGACTTAAAATGCAACAATAGCCACCAATCATCCTTAGGTCAATGTGAGTTCCATGCTTGACACCCCAAATGAACTTGAGTTCCAGACCATCCCTTGAGCAACTAATACGTGGCCATCAACGAAAAGGTCCCAACAACCATCAACATGTAGCTGAAAGTCCAAGAAGCCAGTTTTGACTACTCTTCATGGTCTTATAAGTTTTGGATGGCTAACTGAATTTGCTAAATGCGAATATATATATGCTAGTCTTTGCTCTGGTTTTCTTAAATTATTTATTTGGCATTTTAAAATATTCTTATTTAGCTAATCTTTTTTTTTATTTTTTTAATAATAATAACTTCATTTTGGTTTGACAGTGAGCAACAAGCCAAAAAGTCCATGTCCTAGATCAATAACTTTTTTAAGGGGGCTGAGCTGAAGTAGAATAATGTCTATTGGCTAATCATGTTTTCAACTTGATTTACATTATCACAATGACCTATTTCTTCACTGGGCTGAGAAAATAATATATCACTTCTTATGCAACTCTAAGCTCTCATGGCCAATCTCCATGATTTACATTGACCTACAAGATACAGGAATGTGTATTATTTCTTTATTTGGAAATTACATAGAGGTCATACCCAGTGCACAAAGTTCTCACTTTTGCGGTATCTAGGAGAAGTCATGGTAGGCAGCCTTACTCCCAATTAATTGGAGATGTTGATTTCCATACTCGAACCCACGACCTGTCACTTTTGGTGGAAGGCACTTACCATCGCACCAAGGCTCCACCTCTACTTTGAAATTATATACTTAATCAAAATCAAACTTCCTCTAATTTCATTCGTATCTTTTTTATATATATAATCTCAAAAACATCTCTTATCAATTTTGAGAGATTTAAAAGAAAATTTTTTAATGAAAAGAAAACCAATTAACTTAAAAATTATATTGAATTAGGAGGAGCCACTGAAAAATGTGAATTTTCATATGTTAATGCAACAGTTGTCCTATCAGAACTCATGGTGGTTGGAGTTCTGAATGCTTAAGATGACTTAGATCCTCTTTACCACATGTGGAGTAATCTTGTCATGATGGTTTACGTAGAGAGCGGAAGGCATTCATAATAATGTTTTGTTAGAGTTTTATACTTCAACATTATATATATGTTGAAAAGTTGTTGACTTGTTTCTAATACCTGATTATAGCCCCAGGAAACTAAAACGCCACTAATAACTTCAACCAAAAAAAAAAAAAAAAACCTGAAAACAGTAACAAAATCAAATTAAAACAAGATTTACTCGGAATTGAATATGACAACAGGATGTGATGTTTGTTGCAACAAACTCTAACAAAACTTTCACATCCTTGAACAATTTTTTATGTTTTCTCATTTTATTCTCTGTTCGAAGCTAGTGTTTCTAGTTGTTTTTCTTTGCAGATTTTATAGTTCATTTCTTTGCATAGTTGAACAAGAATCTCAACATCCATTATCCCAAAAAAAATAAAAAAATAAAAAAGAAAGGAAAGAAAGACTCATTGAATTAGAAAAGAGTGGAAGTTGAGTTACATACTAGTAGGTCTCATTGGTGTGGAGCTTTCTGGTATCTTCACAAAAACGCATACAATTTGCTTCAGCTCCGACCTAAACTTTAGCTGTGTTGGGAACAATGGATTGATTTAATCGCAAATACACCATTTGTAGCCGTTTTTCCGTCTTTCGCTCTGCTAAAACATCCCAATTTTCCTTATTTCTTGTCAATCCCTAATGAAGTAATTTAGTTCTAATACGAAGGACTGAAGGAGAGCTTGGGAAAATAGGATCGAGAGAGATCTGGTGTGAAGTGAGCGTTGATATTTTTTCCCAACTAACAAAAAACTGTTCGTTTTTTAAACATTGATTTAAAAACAAAAAAGAAAAAGAAAAGGCCGTTTGCGCAACTGGCAATTTCTCGTGGGTGGGTCAGAGCATACTGACCCTTGACAAAAAGTCACAACACTTTTTTTTTTTTTTTTTTTTAACTGAATATTCATTCCATTCAAACAGAAGGCAAGAAACGCCAATATACAGCTCAGACCTGACAGAAAAATAGCAAGGAAAAGTAGGAGCACTTGCAGCAGTGGAGTTAAATAGCTATATAGTTATTTTAATTTTACCAAAATACCAAAAAGAAGTATGTAGCAGTGGAGCTAAATCTATATTTTTTTAGCTCATTGCTACAGTGCACATCTATAGATAGATGTGCACTGTTCATGAGAGCTAAAAAAAAATTAATTTTTTTATTTTGTGTTCATATTACCTTTTTATTGTGGTGTTTTTATTATAGTGAGATGTATTATTTTATTATGGTAGATATATTATTTTATTGTGATATTTATATTATTTTATTGTGTTGAAAGCTAAAATAGATCCACTGCTGCAACATGTGTGTAGGTAAAATAGATAAAGTAACTTTTGGTGGAGCTAAATTGCTAAATTTTTAGCTCCACTGCTGTGGATGCTCTAACAAAACAGACCACAAACAGACCAAACCACTGTCTAATTCCTTTAGTTGAAACTATCTGCACCAATAAGATTAGCTACAATATCTGGTGTTGTACCAGTCCAACTCTTCAGCTCCCCATCTCTCTTGGCTTGTTGAGCAAGTTCATGGGCTATCTTGTTGCCATTCCTATTTACGTGTCTAACCTCTGCCACCTTGAATTTTGACATTTCATAGATGATACCAGCAATGATGTGGCCAGTCATTCCTCTACAATCTTTGTCTCTAACTGCCTGGATAGTTTGTAGAGAATCTCCTTCCAAAATGACCTTCTCCAAGCCTAATTCAAAAGCTAGGAAAACACCTTTTTCCATAGCTGGAGCCTATGTTTCCTCTACTGCAAATTTCCCAGATAGAGGAAGGCTGACAGCTGCAACAATCTGACTCTCTCAATCCCATATGACAATACCAATTCCAGAATGACCATCCTCAGCTGGGATAGTTCCATCTACATTTATGAGGAAAAAATCTTTTGGTGGAGGCCTCCATTCTCTGGTCTGCTTCTCTTTCCCTATTGCTGCAATTTTATTTGCAGTTTGAAAACCTTCCACCATTCTAATTGTTGTCCCCCACACCTGATCTACAGTTGTTTTGCTAGCTTCAAAAATTAATTGGTTTCAGTGGTACCAAATCGCCCAGGTAACTCCAAAATTTTTTTCTAAATCACGCTGAGTTCCCTGGCTTATAATTGTAAGAGCCAGATCAGACATATCACACTTGCTCTCCAAAATGTTTCCCGGGCAGTCCCTCCACTTTGACCAAACTGCCTTGGCTAGCTCACAATTTAGAATGGCATGCTCTACATCTTCTTGTTCATCCTTGCAGATTGGGCATAGGACATCAACTTGGATCACTCTTTTATTTAAATTCACCATGGTGGGAATTGCATTCATGCACAAACGCCAAGCAAAAATATGGATTTTTTTCTAGAATATTTAACTGCCATATTCTTTTCCATAGAGGGGCACGTACATCTCCCCTAGAAGTCTCACCTTGGCTGTCAGAATCCAGCATTTTCTTGGCAACATAATAAGCACTTTTCAAAGGGAAAATTCCTTTTTTCTTAACCACCCAAATTATGGAGTCCTCCAAAAGGTGGTGGCTTATGGGGATATTAAGAATAGTATTTACGTCAAAAGGTAAGAATATCTCAACTAGCCTATCCCTTCTCCACGTTTTTGTGTCTTCATCTATAAGGATGATACCATTGGAAAATCCTCAAAATCTTTACAAGGAGAAACGACCTTGTAGGTTGTTGGAGTTGGCATCCATTTATCATTCCAAATGTGTATTAGTTTACCATTCCCCACCCTCCACCTAGTGCCTTGCTTAAGTAATTCCAAGTTTTTATGAATGCTTCTCTAAGCATAAGATGGGTTGCTTCCAATACTAGCCCTAAGAACATCATAGTTAGGAAAATATTTTGCTTTATATAGCCGGGCCATCAATGAGGACGGCTCTTCAAGCATCCGCCACCCTTACTTAGCAAGCATAGCCAAGTTAAAAGCTTAGAAATCTCTAAAATTCATACCACCATCCCTTTTTGCCCTGCAAATCTTCAACCAGCTAACCCAAGCAATCTTGGATTCTTGTTGCTTTTGTCCTCATCAAAAAATCCTCATCATACCTTTCATGTCATCACAAAGACTTTTTGGAAGCAAAAAACATCCCATTGTGTATGTTGCTACTAGTAATCTGATCATATACATACAGCTTCACAACAACATTATCTTCAATTTTTTTTTCTTTTTACATAAAAAGAAATATTAGAATTCAATTAAAAAAAGTTTCAAAGACATTAAAAAAAAGTTTTATTATTATTATAAATTAATTTATACTATATTATAATATTTTGCTTTTAGGAACAACTTGCAACTACAAAATATGAATTTATCACTAATTTCCATTTAAGCTAACATGTTTTAAGCTAATCCATTTTCATTTCACTCACTATTAATAGTAGAGCCCATTGTTTCTTTAGTCACGGATGTTACAATTTAAAATTTTAGGGACTAAGTGTCATGTTTATTTATTTTAATCTTTCCAAACAGACAAGGATCCATTCGATGATGACAAAGTACATTACAAACCATAACAAAAACATTAAAATGGCAATAAATTTGGTCCAAATTAGCTATACTTATGGCAAATTCTTATAGTGCTCCAGTCCTATTGCACCAAACCATAACAATCACAATAATTACAAATGCATTCCACCATAACATTATAACAATGCAATCTTCAACTTTTTCTCCTCTTTGTGAATACGAAATCATCTTGGTAAATTTTATCTTTATTAATCTTCAGCAAGCTTTCTTGTAATCTACATATTACTTTGTTCAGAATAACAAAAAATGCCATGTCAGTCCTTCTAGCCCTTTTCCTAGCAAAGCTTGAAACTTTCTTTCCCTACACCACCACCCACATCACCACAACCCAGCACCACCAACCACCACCACCACTACAACCTAGTACCGCCAACCACCACCACAACAACACGGACACACCACAAAATCATCAAAATTGTTCTAAATCTAGATCCAAATTCATCAAACCCATATACAAATTTATAAATAATCAAACTGAAATTGAAAAAAGAAGAAGGAGAAGAAGAAGAAAGAAAGAAGAAGATGCTGAAGAGAAACAGAAATTGCAGATTTGCCCAAAATCACCATTTTCTCTACCCAAAATTTTTGCTTTCTCCACCCATAATCACTACCCTTAATCAAACCCAACCCAAAATCATCATCTATAATAAAAGTATAAAACCCAAATTGTAACAGAAGAAGAGGAAAGAAAAAAAATTCTCAAAAAAGAAAAAAAAAAGAGGGAGAAGAAAAAGAGGTTGAGATAGAGATAAGGATAAGAAGAAGAAGAAGAAGAAGAAGAGGGAGTGTATTAGAGAAAAAAGAAGTAAGTGTTAGTTGGGATAGGTGAGACATAAAAAAAAAAAAAGTAAGGATAAATATTATTTAAATAAAAAATGTGTACAATAGATAACTTGACGAGTGTTTCTGTAAAGTGATTGTGTAAAATAGAAAAAGTAAGTTTTTATATTAAAATAGATAGGAAATTTTAGACTGACTGATACAGTTATTCTAATTGCTATAATTATTGTAAAGCCACCTTAAAGCATCTCCAATAACTTGCATAAAAGCAAAATTATCTCTATAATAGAATATCAAACCAAAAATATGTTTCCAATGGATTCTTTTAGTCACAAAACTTTTTTGGTCATGAACAGTAGCCTATCAGTCTTGATGAGCTACTTTACATTAACAATTGAGTTTTTTTTTTAATTAAAAAATTACACCAATTACTATTATATTAAAAGAATGGTTAAAAAAATAAATAAAAAATAAATGACAAATAATATTTAAATAAGATAAAACTAAATAAAGAATTTATTGAAAAATATATTTAAAAGATCGGGCTGACAAAAAGTAAATGTAACCGTATAAAAAGATGCTGAAGATGCTTTTGTCCGGCCTTGAGTTGCCTTTATGACTTTTATCGCACAAATTTATCCTCACAATAACGGGAGTATCACGTGACTCCAGTGATGTCCTTTGTCTTGTAGCGAATTGACCTGAAGAGCGAATTGACCTGATGTCCTTTGTCTTCTTCACTTTGAATACCTTCACTCACTTATTTTCTTCCAAGAGGTTATCATTTAGCAAAAAGTGTTGCTCTGTGGCATCTTCTTAGCTTCTGTGTGTTTTCTTTAACATTTATTTATGTTCTTTTGTATGATGTTTGAGCAGCAACAGCCAATCAGTCATGTTTCTAAACTTCTCCTCTAATTTCTACACTGTTGTTACTAATTTGTAGATCTGGCATTCTTTTGGAGAGAGGACTGGTAAGATCTTTGTTGGGATTGTGCGTATGAAATTATTATTATTATTATTATTATTTGATGAATATTTATACGATTGTGCGTATAAATTATTTTTTCTTTCATTTAAAGCTATCTTTTTCTTTTCTCTCTTCTATGTGATTTTCCTTGTAGTAGTACTTTTCACTCTTTTTGGTTGTTGTCGGTAGTCAGTACTTTCCAAACTTCCATAAATCTTTCTCATATTCGTATCCTTGTTTGATCTATTTCATATTGGGCTTAGAATTTAGAAAGACACCCATGGGCCTGTCGGTCTTTAATTTCGTTGCTATTTGTCTTTCTTTCAGGTTCTTCTACAAAATATCTGATCAAGGTCGTGAATGAGAACTATCCAAATTCTGAGGCTTGTCTGTTTTGTGTCGTTTCTTTACTTGCATCATATAATCACCCTGCGAGCATTTTGTGCCCCCAAAGTGTGTTCTCAGTAGTTTCAAAGACTCGTGTGGCTCCTCATGTGCATTTTCTCATAACTGATCCTCATGACTTTTATTTATCTTTTTAATAGTAGCCACCGTCTCTTCTACTTAATCCAAGTATCTACTGTCCGGACATGCCTTAGCTTTTGGGGTGATAGGGGTACATATTCAATTCAACCCAACTTGTGTCACATGTCAAATTTTCACTTAAAATTTTCTGCCTGTGATGGCACTAAGCCCCTGGCTTAGCCTTAGCCAACACACCACACACGTTATAGGAACACGTAGCACAGAATTATAATGAGAATTCACACACAGCACACACTGTTTACAGGGTACCAACCCTACCCTTTATTACTCAAATTCAAGTACAAAGAATACACACAAAATTCTCTAAACCAGAATACACATTCTGCTGTTGACACCCCTAACAGCCTTAGGGTAAATACACAAAAATAACTGTCATGGCAGTTACTACCAAGTAACTGCCCTTGTTCTGGACTTGCGAGCACATATAGTCTGATTTAGGCCACCTTCACCTGATGTTGTCTTGACCTGCACTCCACGTTTTCAACACTTATACAGCAGGTCTGATACTTAGCAAAGCCAAGAACTATTTGGTAACTACCACAGCATACTCTGCACATGCCAGCCCATGGCTCAGCAGATCATTGGGCCTCTGCCCAATGCTCCAGCAGCCCACACAATATGTTTCCACACGTTTTAGGAGGCCTGGCCCCTGGCCCCTGCCCACGCCCTCTTCATTAACATCACAGCCCACACAACATGTCCATTTGCAACACACCAAGTAACTGTCAGCCCACTTGCACAAATCCATGCATTCAGCCAGCACCCACCAGCCCAATGCCTTGCACACAACATCATATCATCACAGCAGCCCAACACTGCCTTGCACTCAAGTCACCAAGCCCACACACAAAGCAACGAATACTAAGAGCCCGTTTGGTTTAGGCCTGTTTTGAGTGATATCACTTGAAACTCATAACTCAGTGATAAAAAAACGTGGGACCGACACAATTTTTTTTGTTTGCTTGATTTCCTAATCTTGTTTTCATCACTCAAACTCAAAAAATTTGAGTGAGAGTGATGAAAACTGAAAACACCAATTTGGTGTTTTCAGTTTCTGAGTTATGTAACCTAGTGGTAGTTGTGTAAATTTGACCTCTGTGGGGCCCATTTTGTTACCTCTTTCTTACTTTATCCTCTCTCTTTCTTCTCTCACTGTTTTCTTTTCTCTCTCCACCCGTTCTCTGTCACTTCTCCTTCTTCATTTTTTTTTTCTTTTACCTAGAGCTCTTTCTTCTCACTGACCCTTCGTTGCTTCGCCATAAGCCGCCACCACCACACTAGTCATCACCGTCACAAGCAACCATCAGATTGGTTCAAGCTCAGCCCAGATCGAAAAACTGAAGATCGGTTCAAGGAAAACTGAAAACATAACGCCGACCCATAACTTGATCTCCACTGTTACACCATTGAAACACCGATTCAAGTCACGCCGTGACCCATAGCCCAATCTCCACCATAACCCAGCCCCAAAAACTTGATCAACCCACCATCACCAATCTGAACCCACCACTAAAACAACCCACCACTTTAAACCCAATTAGCACCAATTCAAACCAACCAAAAACAGCTGAGAAAGAAACAGAGAAGAGAGAAAAAAACAGAGAAGAGTGGGAAAAAAAATCAAATATAAAGTGAAGAGGGGAGAGACAGAGAGAGAAATAGACAAAAAAAAATTGATAGGAAAGAGGGAGAGTCAAAGAAATGAAAGGTGAGAGGATGGGAGAAGTAAGGGAAGGAAGATGTTTTTTTGTTAAAGATGCGGGTAGTAACAGTATAACACTAGGTTATGTCAGTGTGTGGGTCCCACGGTTTTGAAGTTGAAAACTGGTATGAGTTAAGGTGCCAAATAGTGGGTTTGAAAAATTGAGGTATTTTAAGTAATGAGTGATGAGAATTGAGAATTGAGCGACGAAAATTGAGTGATGATAAATTTTAAACCAAACGGGCCCTAAGCCACTCATGCCATGCACTACCATATAGGGTTAGCACCGCCTGTTGTTGCCTATCATCACAAACCATCACTGCCCTCCATGGCCCTCCTCTGCCATGGCCTTAGGGCATCATGTGGAACAAGGTGCCTCCACATAATGCCCACTCATAATGCTCATCAGTCTGAATCAAGTAGGGAGACTGGGCTTGTCCTTCTTGTAGAGCAGCTAAGAGCTTCACTAGATTGGCATGAGGAGCCATTGGTGTGTTGAGAAAACATAGAGCCAAGGGACTAGCCCAATGTTGCCCAAGCACTACCATCATCATCAGCAACTAAAGCTCCTAACATCTTGTTAGGTTAAAAATTTTCCAACCTAACTATCACAACCCATACTAGTACTTCAGATAAGATTTTAGGTCATGTCAAATGTTGATCAAATTTTAAGCAACTAAAGTTAAAGGTGATTATCAAAATTTTATTTCTTGTCTTTCCTTTTTATTTCCTTATATAAAAGCCATAATATACAAAATTTCATAAAACTTAAAACTTCATTACTTTCAAACTTGCAAGTTTAACAACTTGATTGAAACTTAAGGTTTTCATGTAAATATTACATAACTAAACATTTAATTATGTTTGGTAAACTACTTAGTATTTAAAAAAAAAAAAAAAAACATTTAGCAAAAACCATTATTTACAAACTTAACCCCAAAGACATACAACTAAAATTTCAAAACAAGCTTAAAAAAACCCTTATTTACAAACTTAACCCCAAAGACATACAACTAGGGTTTCAAAACAAGCTTAACAAACAGCTTTCGATTTGAAGAGAAGCCCATACAACAAAAGAGCTATACATCTTCTATACAAAATGCTCTCAGTCCTATACAACAAAAGAGCTACATCTTCTATACAAAAAAAGAACTATACATCTTTTATATAAGAAAAGAACCATATAGTCTAAGAACCATAGATCTAAGGGCAGAGCTTGCGCCCCTCGACCCCACCCAATATATCTGTTAATATTTACTTACTAGCTAGTCTAAACGTATTTTAGATAAAAATATAAAACTGTTATTAATGATGAAAAGCTATAAAACCGTATACACAATACAAGCAATTTCTTTCATGGGAGGATTGAGAGCATAGCCCTCTTATATGATTGTTAAAAATGAGTTGGCATGTTAAGCTAAAATAAATAACCTTATACATATAGGTTAACAAAAATAATAGAAATTTTTGTAAGTTGTACTTTGTGTATTTGACAACTAAAAACTGGCATTTCGTAAGTAGAATTATAATATTTTTTATAATTAAAATTTCAAAATGATTTTTTACGTAAATAAACCCCTAATAGATAAATATAATATAATGAATATGTTATTTTATTTTAAATTTTCTTGCATTCAAATATTGCTCAGCATTCACATGAATGAATTGTTATTTTGCAAATTGTTCTCAAATACTACATGTACATGTTCGCAAGTACATGCGTAAATATATGTCAAGCGTAATTTTTGCTCCCTCTCAAGTCAAATCTCGACTCTGCCATTACATAGATCCCTTGCCACCTCTAATACTCTTGTTGCTTCTAGGGTGAACTGCAAAGCCCAGCAAGGTTTAAGTTCCATGAGCATTTAATAAGAATACATTTAAATCAAATATCTTATGAATATGCAAACTTTGATAAATAGTCTTCATACTATTCTTAAAATAACTTATTAACTGTCATATGAAAATACAACATTTTCCCTTTCATGTAATAATAAAAGGACAAAATGAGGAACTTACATTAAATAAATTGTCACTTTAACATAATTTAGCATACTTTTCTTATAATCAAACTTTTCTTATTATTCTTAAGCTTAATAGCTCCCAAATAATATATTAGTGAGTCCAATTGTAAGTCTATCACAACTTTTGGGAGGCTTCTAGCACATTATGCTGGCATCTAGCATTCCCCATAATGCTAAAAAATCCTAGGATCATATCGGAAGATATCATATCCCTTTTGGTGTGATTAGATAATCAACCATGGGGTTGGTTGACATCTTCCACAAGTTGGCATCTAGCACATTATGCTGGCATCTAGCATCCCCCATAATGCTAAGAAATCCTAGGATCATATTAGAAAATATCATACCCCTTTCGGCGTGATCAAATAATCAACCATGGGGTTGGTTGCCATCCTCCACAAGTTGGTATCCAACACATTATGTTGGCATCTAGCATCCCCCATAATGCTAAGAAATCCTAGGATTATATCAGAAAATATCATACCCCTTTCGGTGTGATTAGATAATCAACCATGGGGTTTGTTGGCATCCTCCACAAGTTGGTATTTTCTTAGAATTTTCCAAGAATGGTGAGTAGAGCAGAGTCCTCACCACTTTTAATGGCTAATCAATCAATATTTCCATGGAAATGCCAGTAATTTAATCTCTACTGGTTGAGTTCAGATCATTTTTCATAACAATAAACATAACCCAAAAACTAACTCTTTCTAAATTTTGCTTTTACATAAATATATCATAATAGTAGCATATGAAATCATAATAGTAGTATAATAGTAGCATATCCACATCATTCTTAAATATTATGTTCATGGTATGAGTAACAACATCAATATGCCAAAAAAAAAAGAAAAAAAAAAAAAAAAAAACATATATAGGATTCAAAAATTCACGAACATATATCTTTACTTAAATCAGGATTATATGCAACATCTCTAATTAAAATTTTTTAATGCATAAGAATTTTTCTAAACAAACCTCATGTTTGTCAAACACCCATATCACATATCCTTTACCTGAAAATAGAAAACACGAGAGGTATTAATAAGAGGAGCTCAAGTGTCCGAAATCCAGATTCTCATCACCTCAACGGAGGACCAAAACCTATTGCTGACAATTCTTTCTAAGTATATAAACTTGCACATGAATCACAACCTAATTCTCAAACTCAAAAAAATCTTAATCCTATCTCAAAGAGGTTCTCTACAACAATACAAATACATACATATATATAAAAATATATGATTCACATAATCAAAAGAATCCATTATTCATATCAAACAATTCTGTATCAAAAGACAAGTCCCAAAGGTGAGTCCCTTTCTTTGACTCACTTAGCTAACTCCTTAATTAATAAAATTTGCCCCTTGTAAAATTGCACTTAATCATTATTTTGCTGAAACAGTAAAACCCATAGACTAAGTTTTTATTTATGAAGCTTCTGCCTTGCCAAGCAACATAACGGAAGATTCTTATAGCAACTTGTTATTCACATTATACTTATATGCCAATAAGAAAATTTAATCAACTAATAAATAATTTTCATAATGAAACAGCACCTTTACATGGTAAACTCACATACAGAATAACCTTTACAAATTCCTAATCAGTTATCTCAACGCACAAGTTTTCCATGTTGATGAAGACGAAGGAAATCACCAGTGAGCTGCGAGTACTCTCCCGACTTTTGCAACACCTGCAAGGAGAAAGTAGGTGATCGCCAGAGAGCACCGGTGTGGTGCCGGCCAAAGACCCTCCGACGATCAAGTTAGAGTCTTTAAAACAACCCTAGAGTGCCAGAGTTGAGGTAATTGTGCGTACCTTTTGCCATGAGGGTTTCCGGGGTTTATATAGTGGTGTAGGGCCGAAATAAACGCCTTGGCGGGGAAATACTTTCCTTTTAGGAGAGCAATTCGCGGAACTTTGCATATCGTATAGAACTCTTTTCCTTATAGGGATCTTTTAGATCAAAGTTGACCGTGTAGCGTAAGAACTTTCCCCATGCTCACATAGAAGTCAAGGTAGGCTAAAAATGAAGGTTGGACTACTCCTTCAGATCTCACTTCCCAAGGTCGTCAGCCCATACTGTCATCAGCTTACACTGTCGTCAGCTTATGTATGTCTCCACAAAGAACGTCAGCCAAGGACCCCTTCAGCCAAGGTCGTCATCCCTAGATCGTCAACGTGATCCGTCAGCTTAATGCTGCTACGTAAGGGGTGTGGCTATGAACTCCAAAAAGGCGGCGTCCAAATGAGACTGGCTGACGGGTTGTGTGTTCCCGTCAGCATTCTTAAAAGCGTCACTATCACATGTCATCATAATTAACCATAATATCTTTAATCTTTTTCAAATTGCTAACGTAATACAACAAGTTCCGACTTCTATGATCAAACTAGAGAATATAGAGGGGTAGGGCCAGAACTACTCAAGGACAGAGGGGGGCCATGGTTCCCCCCCCCCCCCCCCCCCCCCCCCCCCCCCCAAGAAAAATATATACTAGAACGTATAGTAACGAAAAGAATTTTAATTTTCTCTCTTAAATTTATATACTTGGCCCCCTTCCCCAAAAAATTTACAAACTGACCCAAGAAATCCAACAAATAGATAACAAGAAAAATCTATAAAAAAAAAAAAAATGCACATATCCAAATAATAAGAAAATCTTTGGACAAATCATAAATCTGGTCTAAGAAAAAACAATAATAACAAATCAATTACAAATTCTAGCAAAAAAAATCACAAAAACTCAATAACTTTTACCTAATTTCTCCCTCTTACTTGAGAGCTCTATGCCCCTCTCAAATGACTCCACCCTTATAATTATAGAGACAAGACAACTCCTATGCCACATATTGATCGCTTCATCCACACATTAGTTAGACCCTGAAAATATAGTTAGACCTGAAAATATTAAAACGTGCCAATTGACTTACAAAACTTTTGATTATAAAATCCTATTATTAAATTTTTTTCAAAAGAAAAAATACAAATAATAATTAATAAATTAATGCTAATAATGCAACTTTTTCAACTTCTAGTATTGATATTTTAATTTTTTTTTTTTAAATCTTTGAACAAAGAACTTCGGATCCTGCTTCCATTCTTTTAGAGGGGAAAATAAAGCAAATGGTTATACCATTAAAATACCCATGACAAAGAATTCATTTCACTCACGTACCCACAAACTTTGAAGTTGAAACTTGGTGTTTGATTTGTTCTTTAGAGGGAGGGAGAGAGAGACTTTTGGAGAAGATGAAGTGTATAGTTGGTGGGTTTTGTTTTATGTTTGTGGTGAAGGAAAACAGTGACTTTCAGGGAGGTTTCCCTCTACTGGTTTATTTTGGGTTTTCTTTTGTAAATAGTAACTTTCGGCCATGGGAGGAGAAACAAGAAAATAGAGAAGAAAAACTATATGAGAGAGAAGTATGAGCTTGGGGAAGTGAGTAGAATGATCTAAGGTGGCGGGGAAGGGGCTTAACGTGTCTAACAAAGAGAGGGGGTAATCCACGTGGTGAGAAATATATTACCTTTAGCTTAGTAACTATTTTTACCCCTTTGAAGTTTCTATGCATCCAATTAACTTTAAACATATATGATATAAGTTAGGAATATAGCAACCAAGTCATGTAGACAATACATCATCCAGAATGTAATAGAACAAGGGAGAAGGTCCAATCTACTTCGTGATACACTATACTATCCACAACATGATCTTGCAGAGAGATAATTTCATTAAAAATTTCAGTTCTGTTTTTACTAGCTTTCAAACAGTAGTTCTAATACACAAATATTGATTTATAACACCCAAAATTAGACTTTATTAGTTACCATAATTATTCAATTGCATTATAAAATAACATGTTACATAAATATTGTTCTACTATTAATTATAGAAAAAAAATTACTCAAGAAATAGGAACATAAACACGAAGATAAATCATAAAGTTTGGTTGGGATATTTACACTAACCCAAACCCATCACGTAATCTGTAGGAATGGGTTGGGTTAGGTTGGGTCGATAAGTTGTGCATACATGTCTTATGCTTTGTAAAAATTGGAGTTTCATCAATTATTTAAATAATTTTTTCAGTAAATATTACAATTCATATAATATGCTTAAATTGTATCCCAAATTCATTCAAACTAATTCTCAAAGTTCCAAAATCAATCAATTTTTTTTAAAAAAATTTTTATACATGATAGAATTCTATTCTAGTTTAATCCAAATGTATATGTGTGTAAAACTCCTTTCTGAAGACTTGAACCTTGGTCCTTGCCCCCCACACTCTACAAGCATAAGTGTGGGTTAGATAGTTTTAAAAATTATCAATCTAAACCTAACCCAATCTGGCTAAAAATAAAATTTCAACCCAACTCTCCAATCCACGAAAACCAACGTAAGAGGTTGGGTTGGGTCAATTTCATGACTTCATCAAATTGGTGGATTTGATGCACCCCTAGTCATTACCAAGTTTTCGAATGCCATGGATGTTTTTGGAATTGTGAAATTTTATAGGTATAACTAAATACGTGAGATTGTATAGAGAGATGCTATTTACAAAGGAAGGACAAAGTATCTAGTCTATATCATAAAAGCAAAATCCTCAAGTAAGAACATCAGGTGCTGCTATGTCATGACTCGTGGCACATTCTTAGAGAAACTTTTTATTTAGCCATCCTCCTCACTCATTTGAGAAGGTATTTAGATATTTGGTATCAAATAATACCATATCAAGAAATTTATAGCTTAATTGGCACATCCACATGTACGAAATGCTTGCAAGTTTAGAGGAGAAAGGCTTCAAGCTGTAAAGATAGCAGCATATTGTAACTATCTCAAAAAAAAAAGAAAAAAGATACTAGGTCAGTCATATTAGAATCTAATAAATGAGAGATATGTGTGCAAAAAAAATTACCCAATAATACCCCTAAGATAGTGGTGGAATGTTGAAGTAGTTATTTTTTAAGCATGCATTTTAATTATTGGATATTGATATGACTAATGTGGTACCATTTAATACTAAATGCTTTTTACACTCTTTAGCTTTTGTTGGGGACGTTTTGTGACGAGCCAAAAATGCGAAAATGACCCAACTTTCCCATTGGGTTCTTTAGAGAGTGATTGTTTATGGAGAGTATCAAGCCCAAAATTCCAATATTTAGCGAATAGAGGCTATGATGCTTTAACAAGAGAAAAATCAAAATGCCAATAATAAAAATGCATAAAAACACAATAGGTCCGAAACTTCGACCCATAGTCAGCAAGGAGGAAATTGAGAAAGGTTGTGAGAAAGAGAGGGAATGTTCCCTTGTACCTATATTTCCGCCTCCATGCTTTGGAATTATGAGAATCAATTCTGGCTAAATGGGCTTTTGTTCTAAAGTTTAGTAATAAAAATGCAGAAAAATGTATAAAAATAATAGGTCCGAAACTTCTACCCATAGTTAGAAGAGAAAACTGAGAGAGGTTGTGAGAAAAGGAAGGAAGGTTCCCTTGTACCCATATATATGCCCTCAAGCTTCAGAATCGTGAGAATCATTGCTCGCTGAATGAACTTTTGCTCTAAAATTTCAATTATATGGGGAAATGTGGTTGGCCTCTTTTGAATCTGATTATGGTCTTTTATACTGAGTTTTGGGTGTTCTTAGTACTTGTTTTTAGGCTAAAAGATGAGGCAATGGACCTCCAAGTTGCTAAATTGATGATTGGATAAAAGGGTTGGCTTTCTTTCTACATAGTTTTGGAAATAAAGTGGCTGACCTTATTAGCTATTGTTACCCTATTAGCTATCGTTTCCTTTTTATTTTAGGCTTTTGGCAGCTTCATTAGGTGGCTACAATAGACTAGATAATTAGTTTAGAGTTAGTTATGTTTTTTGGGTAGAAAAGAAAGTATGGCAACAAACTTGGGCCACATACCGCAAGAGCATAAGACCTCTTTTAGGGTGGGAATTTTAGACACAAGGCCTCTTCCATGAGCTTAAGGTGCTACCTGCATCCCTAGCCTGCTTGGTAACACGCGTAGGTTGAACTCATGCAAAAGGCCAGAAAGGAATGACCCATTCCCTCCAAACCACTCTTTCAATTTCCCCAATATGTAAACATGGACTTGGGCTGACAAGAAAATCAGGCTCAGTGGAATTGGGCTTATAGTTAATGTGCCACAAAAATGGGTATAATAGCATTCCAACTAAGCAAAGCATTAAATGAATGTATCATTTAACCTTCCACCTAAAATTTTTAATGATTTATTTAATTTTTATTATACATTTTATACTCAACAATATATAATTTTATTACAAAACGTGTAAATGCGAATTTGTAGATGTCAACAAAGCAAATTAATAGCCAACATGTAAAGGTCAAGAGAGCAAAAGATGTTGGCTAGTGCTTTAATGTCAAGAAAACAAATTAATAGCAAACACGTAAATCCAAGAAAATAAACTAAGGTGTTGGATAATGTAGGCACTTCCTTATTCTGTCTCTCAATTATACAATGGACTTAACATCATATAATTGTCATTTGATCATTCCATTCCATTTCCCAACTTTGATATGAATATGTATTGATAAGCTCAAGGGAAAAATAAAAGATTCCATTTTTCTTTTATGAGCAACCGAAAGATTTTAGAAAATACAAGCAAAAACATTTTAAGAAGATACAAAATGGACTTGCTTCGAATATGTTACATCTAAAAAAGTCAAGGAGCAGATCCCTGTATAAAGATTCAATATTGGATGGGGGCCTATTATTGAGCAAATTTTTTTTAAGTAAAAATTTGAATTTATTAACAATCTCTTCTTCTTTTTTGGTCCATTATTTAGTCCACTTTGTTTTTAATTTTTAGTTTGTAAATGTGCAAAATGTCTGATGTACACGTCTGGTACATATGCAGGTATTCAACGATGATGACAAAGCCTAAACGCAAGCCCAGAAAGATTGGTGCACATGTTGACGGAGTGGGAGGTACTGATGTCCCAGAATCTTCGTTTGGGGGTATCTGCGGACTCAAGCTCCTTGATCTATCGAATACCGCTATTGAATCTTTGCCGGATTCTGTCCTTAGCTTGGACAATCTTACTGTATTAACGCTTAGTGGATGTAGAAACTTAAAGTTGGTGCCTTCGTTAGCAAAGCTTATATCATTAAACAAGTTAGACCTAGGGCAAACAGGAATTACGGAAGTGCCTGATGGTTTAGAAATGTTGGTTGACTTGAGATACCTCAGTCTGAATGCACCGGAACTAAAAATCATGCCCCTTGGGATTTTACCAAATCTTTCTCGTCTTCAGTACCTCACAGTTTTCTGGCATTCAAAGTCTGTAATAGTGGAAGAAAAGGAGATAGAAAGCTTGAAGAAATTGGAGACTTTTGGGGGCCATTTTAAGGACATGAACGAGTTTAGAAGGTATATAAAATGCTTGGAGAATAGGCCACTTGCATGTTACGAAATTCGAGTGGGAATGTCAGGGGATGGCAGCTATCTAATAGGTGAAATCTCTGGCAAAAGTGTAATTTTGGGAGACTGTTTAGAAAAGTCCTTTGAGCTACCGAAAGATGTTCAATACCTTGAAATTAAAAGATGTCATGATATAACAAGTTTATGTGATGTTCCATCTTTGAATGACACAAGTGAAATTAAGCATATAGGGCTTTTTCTCTGCTTAGGAATAGACCACATACTTTCTTTCGCTTCTTCTTCCTCTTCTTGTACTCACTCTCTTCAAACTCTCGAGATTTTAGAGCTTTATAATTTGGAAAACTTAATCGTAATGTTTAAGATAAGGGAAGCTGGATCGTCACGTGTCCCACTTGACACCTTTTCCTGTCTCAAGAGAATTTTAATATGTAATTGTTCGAGGATAAAGAAACTGCTTCCGCCTGGGTTGCTTGTACGGTTGCAAAAGTTAGAAGAGATTTGGGTCAGTTTTTGTGAGAAATTAGAGGAAATAGCAGAAGAAGATGAGGAAGAAAGGGACACTAACCCAATCACTCTCCCCAGATTGAGCATTTTGCATTTGTCTGGCCTACCGGAACTGAAGACCATCTGCAGTAAAGAAATTGTTTGTTATTCTCTTGAAAAGCTTGAGATACATGGATGTCCGAAGCTTAAGAGACTCCCTTTCTTTCGTTCTAAATGTCCGAAGCTTAAAGAACCTGTTTGTCCTCCAACCCTTCTTGGGTAGATTTTAAGCATGGGTATGTTCTCTCTCTTCCTCTCACATCCTTGGTTTATCTTTTAATGTTTCAAAAACTTAATTCCTTGTACTGATCCGTCAATTTGTAGTTTACCTACTTTCATCTCCTTGATATCTCTCTAATATCTTTCTTAAAATCCCTTTGATGCCCCAATTTGGATTGGACCAACCAGCTATTAATCACATCTTCCCTGTAAGTAAGACCAAAGATGTAATATGTTTTGCACTTGTACTAATAAATTGTAAGGTATATGCTATTTTTTTTTTTAATGATGCGGAACCTCACCAAGGTAAGGCCCTTTGGACCCATGTCCACCCTTGGGGATTGGGGAGTAAACCATAGATACATGATCGCATCCGCCAGAACTATGAATCAGGTAATCCACAGACATATGCTCTATACTCGTAAAATTGTTTTCACGGGTGGTCTCTTTTCCTGATTTGATCTGATATGTGGCCAAGTTGAAGCTAACACGAAATGTTTTTGTGGTGTGTGAGCAAAGAGAACTTCACTCTTAAACATATTTATGTATCATTTTATTCTTGTTCTTTTTTTCTTTTCCTTGCTAATTATTACAAACTTTTGCTGTGTTATGAATGTGTGTTCCTCTTTGACTAAGTGTGACAATCTTCTGTAATAATTGGTCCTCTCCCTAAGTTGTTTTGATAGTCACTTTCTATTTATGCTTTCCACATTCTCTTTTATCTTCTTTCTCTATTTATTTATTTTCCTCTCTTCTTGGATTGTGGATAAGAAGAAAAAAAAAGAAAAGATAGAGATAATTTTTTTTTGCTCAGTGCATTTAGTCCCTAATTAATCTTTTGCACTTAAATTAGGTGAAGATGATTGATCTTCTTTGGATATCTTGAAACATCGCTTTCATAGAGATCATAGCTCCAATTGATCTAATTTGTGATTTTTACTGTGGAATGTCAAATCTTGGATTCGTCCATATAACCTGTGCTCAATGTACAAAATTGGTGCACATATTGTCAATATCCTTTGTAACCATGCCTATCGATATGTTCTATTTGGGTGGTTTGATAATCTGGGAACTAGTTTGCTTATCAATTTTGCATACTTTTTTGCTTTCTTTTTTTTTTTTGGGGGGGGGGGGGGGGGGGGGGGGTGGTTAATCACTTGAGCTGTCTTAGGTGATCCACCAAGATGTAGCCAAGATCTTTTCCTGGCATCTCTATTCTTTTTTTGTTGATAACCAGCTTTCCTTTTGGATGATTAAATGTCGTTGAATTTATATTTCTTTCTTGTCCCTTGCTACTCTCTCGATTCCTCCCTCAAATAAAACTTAGTTCATGCTTTTAAATTATATCAAATTTGGTTTCATCACTAGTTAATAGGTGTAAAATCATTCTCAAAACTACCAGGGAAGAAATTTGGCATTTTATGGTGAGAATATATATGATCATTTCCATTAATAAATGCCATATGAGTTTAGTTCAAGGTTGAAATGAACAATCCAGTACACAACCCAAGAGACAGAATAAGTTGATCTTGAATCAATCAAAACTCAACTTGGCCAATTAATAATCTGTTAGAATCAATGCCAGTCCAGAAGCTGAATCAGTACATGGCAACAGATGAAGCCCAGTCTAAGATTGGCCGCTCTGCCACCAACTTGCATATTTGGCAACACTCCCTCTCTTATTGTCTTGTGATACTTTTCTACATAATTTATTAAATTTAATATTTACACATAAATATGACATGTATATACACACATTTGTATGTATGTACCTATATGGAGTATGTGTGATATTTAAATGGTTAAAAGGATTAGAAGGGTTATAGGTACCTTAAATTTTAGGTTGTGAAAATTTATACATTCACTTGGGAATTGTAGGATTTCTGGTTAAGTATTTGCTAAGCATACTGAAAAGATGCCCCAATCTTTCCTTTAAAGCTATAAGAAGAATTGTTTAATATATTCATTACATTTGAATTTATATACTGTATGCTATTTTTCTCTATTGAGTTGTTCTCACTTCCTGAGATCTGGGACTTTTGTACTGTCAAGTTTGGAAAAGTTTGAATGATGGTCTGTTTGGTTTGAAATGAAAGGATATACTAATGAGTCACCTCATGTGAGATGTGTAGCACCCATCATTTTGATAAATATTAGTTGAACTATTTTAATACTTGATAAATTTTATAAAAAAGCTGAAAGGGGAGACGATTAAATATATGTTCATGTTAGTAAATTTTGTTATTTACTTGTTGATGCATGTATTTTTGCTCCCATATATTCACAAATTTTCTCTCCTCTATTTTTGTGGAGAATGGGAAGCTTAAAGAGGACGCAAATAGTAATTTTCTGAATTTTTATAATTTTAATTCAGAAAATTTGCTCTTCAAGTTATAATACTTTCTTTACTAGAAACTATGTTCCATTGTTATGCACAAGATAAGGCTTTGAAAAATATTTTTCAATTGGCAACCTAAATGTGTTAAGTGTGGTTAAAAAAATCAAATGAAATATTTTCATCATGAAACATACTCTGTGCATTTAAATTCTGTTTACTATTATATGATGTAAGGCATTTCATTACCTTATAACGATATGAGTATTGAAGAGAAAGGTCAATTAAATTGTTATTCTTCCTTGTCTTTTGCTACTTTGTTACTTTTTCTTAATTTACAAGCTTGCAAGAAAACCTACTTGAATGTCTTTCTTTACATTTTGAGTATCCTCTTTCGTTCCCTCTAAATTCGATGTTGCTGCTTGGTTCACATTTCACACAATGTACCAGCCGTAGTGCAACATGCTCCATGTGTTACGAAAATACATAAATCATTCAGGATATTTTCATTTAGAATTATTTCTGATTCTGTAGATGTACATTAAATACCCTAATATTGTCTTTTTAACGCAGAACAGAAATGTGAAAATGCTAGATTTTGTTCTAGTATAATGAAACCCCTAAATACATAAGGGTCTATGACTAGGAAAACCGTTAAAACACCTAAAATCTAAGAAAATAAAACCCTTAATTCTAAAATAACGAAAAAAAAATTAAATAAAATTTTAAAAAATAACAAACGATAAAAATTAAACCTCATATCCTGTCCTATATTAGGCCCCTCTACTTGAATGAAACTTGATCTCAAGTTTTCGTCATAAAATTGAAATCTTTTCCTCCATATAAAAAGATACTTCGAATACTTCAATAACTTGATTCAGTTTTGAAACTTGTATCCTTGATATACTATGGCATAAAATTCTTCTCATTGGCTTTGAATTGATTGCAACATAAATCAACAAAGGATTGAAAAAAAAAAAATCAAAATTTTCTATTCCAAGAAAATCAACAGGCTTTAATATATCTTGGGACTTCAGGCTTATAGGCTCACTATCATATTTCACTTCACTTGGATTCTCCAAAGGATTTTTAACAATTTCCAACTCATGATTTTTACCATTCTCCCCAATCTTTTCCATTTATTCCTCTTGAGCCCTTTCAAGAATTTCTTCTCAAATATCATCTTTAATAGACAATTATTTTTTTCAATTTGTTTTTCTTCCAACTCTATGTCTTCAATTGAAATTTTCAATTAATTTTTCTTCCAACCCTACTTCTTGAATTGAAATTTTCAATCCGTCAATAACATCTAAATTTTGATCTTCACAAAATGTACTGATATTGAGATTTTCACTATAATCCCCCATCAGATAAATTCGTTTGTCTATGACTACAACTTGTATAAAAAAATATCATCATAATCACATGGGAAGAAAAAACTATGAACTAGAAATCAAAATCAATACATCATCTATACTAATGAAATTGTCATGAGTCATGAATCATGAATTTTCTTTGTGCTCAGTTTCTTATGTCTCACATTTTGCTGCTTTGTGAAATTATGGTTTATTTATTTTTTTTGGTGGGTGGGGTGAGGGGAACTTTAATGTTTGAGGAAAAGTTTTGTTCTTTTAGATTTATTGCATTTTTAAATGTAATAACTATGAAATAGAAATCAACTCAAAATTGATGACATATAGCATTTAGGATATTACTTGGTACTTGGAACCTTGCATTGAGAGAGAGAGGTTGGGGGGGGGGGGGGGGGGGGGGTGCATTTGGTAAAATAGTTAAAATATACAAGAGCAAGTAAGAAGAACAAAATAGCAGTGGAGAACAGACTTAGCAGAGGATTCAGATCACATCAAACTGTCTTCTAGCTCACACTATATTTATAAACCAACTAGAAGCCTTGTGTGCTATCTGACTCAAACCAACACCAATTGACTGGTGAATCTAAACCTGCATTGTTGTAACTGTGTTTGTAGGATCATAATGTCAGCATGCCCAGGTTCTAAACTGCACCTTCTGATTACACATAGCAGTTGCTTCCCTTCAGTATAAGTAGTCAAGAGAGGCACAGAGTGGAAGCCTTCCCTCAAACCCAAAGTTAATGCTTCCCCTGACAACCAAGCATAATGCCAGTTTTGGAGTCAGCAACCCAACTGTGGCAGCCAGCTAGCATCTTTCTGCCTTCTTTGTCTTTCCCAACAAAACTGGAATTTTTCTAAGCACCACCACTCACCTTACATGCTTCCTCCAGCATAAGCAGCTGCCATCCAACAGTCTTTTTAAGTGAGAGCCTATTGCAAGCCAGCTTGTTTGGAGCTCAAGCCTCATATGACACAGCAATCCCGTGGCTGCATATAGATGACTTATATGATAATACGTTAGAAAGTTGATGAAACAGCTTCTTAACATCCTAATTTTCCACGGCTTCTTAACATCCTAATTTCCATAAAAACCAGAGAATAGCTACAAAGATTATAGAAAAACCATCCAAAACATATCTTTCAATAGATTGCTAGTCAACCAGGTAGAGACCCATGCCCTAATAAGTTTAGGAACCAAGTTGCCCACTAGATTGTTAAGACAGAACCAAACCACACAACCTGAGCCAAAGAACATTTGATTCAAATAGGATCAAAAGTTTCCTCATGAGCCTTACACAGAGGACAGCTGGGAGAAACAACAATGCCCCTTCTGTTGACTTGAGCTCTAAGAGGCACAGCATTCACCAAGATTTTCTAAAGAAAAAAACGTAATCTTGCAGGGGATCTTAATTATAAGCTTCCAGATTCATCCAAACCTTGGAATCTAAATAAATCCCATCCTATCCTCATAAGAACCTGATTAGTGTAATGCCAGAATATTCTATCCTGCTGTCCAAATCTAGGGAAAGGCTGCTGCAGAATAGAGTTTGACAAAGGTGTCATATAAGGACAGACTGGTCGCTGATTCCACTACCAGAGGTTTTGTCCATCTGATCAGCCACGCAAGTTGCTCAGTCTCTATGCCCTTGTTCTCAGCTCTGGAACTAGCCCAAAGAAAATGGTCAATTGGAATGTTAATACCATCCCCAAGTCCGACTTAACCTCAATTGAGTCCCTCTTCCCCAATGGGATATTGCTCCAAGGCTAAGAAGAGCTGTTGGTAAATCTACACTCAAGTGGAATGTTGTAGTTAAAACAATTTTTTTTTACAAAACTTATTCCATTGGTTCCCCCCCCCCCCCCCCCCCCCCCAAAAAAAAGTGGTTTTTACTTCAGGGCATTCCATTTGTTTTTCCTGGGTTACTATCTTGTGCGTCATTTATTTCTGCCACTATTTCTTTTGCACAATATTGTTGTTATCTTCATTTATCGAATACTCAATCATAATTTGATTAGTTAATTACCTGGCCTGAAGTTGGTTTATTCATACAATCAGGGTCTATAAAACCCTAACAATTGGTATCAGAACGGTACACTTTGATTGGATATCTGAGTGTGATCCTTAACCCCATTGTGGTAATTAACTATTGGAAGGTGCGCATGAGTGTTCCTGATCCCTAGGTTAGGATGTGTGGATGTTTGTTGTGACATGATAGACTCTACCTCTATAGCCCTTTGCACAATGGAAAAAGAACAAGTGATTGTTGCCAAATTGAATAGTAGAGGCTTGAATGCGATATTTATGGTTGTTTCTCAGGAGGAATTTAAGAAAATTAATGTAGAAATTGCTAGGGAAGCCTAGACTTTTCTAGAAACTACTCATGAGGGAACTCAAACTATTAAGCACTTTGAAGAACTTAGGATGCAAGATGATGAAAATTTTGTTGAATTTTATGCAAAGCTCAATGATATAGACAAATCTTGCTTCAACCTATGCAAGAAGTATTCATAGCCCAAAATTGTGAAGAAAATCCTTAGATCCTTACATGAGAGTTTTAGGCCCAAAGTCATAGCCATATAGAGGAGAGCAAGGATCTGGATGTCCTTAAAGTGGATGAGTAAGTAGGATCCCTCCAGTCCTATGAGATGACCTCACCCCATACCTCCAAGAGTAGTTTCATGGCCCTCATAACTATTAGGGAGGGAGATAATGAATCTGAGGATGAGGATGATGATTTAGTTATTATAGCTAAAAGAATTAGGAGGTTTTTTTAGTATAGGAAAAAGGATAAGAACAGAGCTCCTAGGAAGACCAAGAGTGAGAAGTCAAGTAGCAAGAGTGAGAAGCCCCCTATGCAATGTCATGAGTGTCAAGGTTTTTGTCACATGAGGACAGATTGCCTAAACTACCTTAGGACTAAAGAGACTAAGGAACCAAAAGGTAAGGTGTTGGCTGCAACCTTGAGTGATTATGAGAATCATTTGTCTAGTGAGTATGAGGGAAAAGGTAGAAAATATATAGCTTTTACAGCTATGACCAATGAGGTGACAGTAGGGAGTGCTAGTGAGTGTGAGCATGATTTTGAAGATGAAATACCCAAGAAGTTGACCTTTCGAGAAGTTTATGAGGAGTTGTATACTGAATATATAAAATCTGAAAATACTTTCCATCTTCGCCTAAAAGCACTTAATGATGTAAAAACTAAGAAAGTTGATTTGTTAGTTAAACTAGATGAGACTACTTAATACTCTAGTTGTGGAGAATACCTTGTTAGTTGAGAAGGTTAAGACCCTTGAGGATGAATTGGGTCACAGAATTCAGTCTGACTAGAACTCAGTTAAAGAGGATGCCAAGTGTAACGTCGATGAGGTTTTGTGTGTTCAAAAGCTTAGTTATGTAAAATTGTCTTAGGATGATAGAACTGTCTTAGGATATGTAGGATCCTCTGACCCATCTCTGCCATGGCTTTTGGATCGAAGACTGTGTTTGTGCCTCAATTTGAGAAGGCTGAACAACCCCCTGTAGATAAAGTTAAGAGGCCCATAGGTAATATGTCTAGTTCTAAGACCTTTGTTAGACCTCCTATGGAAACCCAGTGGTTCTAAGACCACTCATGTTTGCCACCATTGTGGTGTTCCTAGTCATACTCATCCTAACTGTTTTAAACTGTATCTTTAGATGCTAGTGTCAAATAGATCTTCATCTCTATCTCAAGGCCATGTACCTTTGCTTGGTGAGTTATTAAAAGCCTTGAGCTTTGTAATCTAGTTTAGGGGAGTGCTATTTCCTCTATGTCTTCTGGTAGACGTGCTAGGACTCACACCTCTTCATTTTCCCAGCCCAAGACTCAAGCTAGTGGGTGAGAAAGGATTCCTAGGTGTAATGTCTTCCTTTCGTGTCCTCTATTTTCAATTCTTCCAATCTAGAGTAGCACTCCTCCCCTTTTTGTACATTATTGCATTCTGTCATGCATCGTTTTCTGGCTTTTAAGTTAGCATTGTAGCTTGATTTTGTATCTTTAAGGATAAAGGTAGTGATATTATAAATCCCGTAACTAAAATTTTGAGGTCAAGTCCGTGCAGAGCATTCAGTCCATTTACTGATAGCTCTTTGTGGTAATTCTTATTTAAAAAAAAAAAAGGAAAAATGAAATTAAAGCGTGGAGTCTAATGTTTTATTTCTTAGTGGACTGAGGTTCTATTTTTCATTTCTACCATTTTAATGTTCCAAATTCTTTGTGCAGAAATTGTCAAACTACTCCACTGGAACGTTTTTGAAGGTTTGCACAGGACGTGTGAACAGTGTTACTGCATAACATCCACATTTTCTGTCACAAATGTGAAATATATTGTTAGTGTGTTGGAGGATAACATGGTGAAAAAGTGTGATCTTCAGCAGAAGATTAGGGTTCATGACTACCACTCTGATTTTGTTATTTCTGTTACCTGGGTGAGAATAGCATTGCTTCTACAAGCCTTGATCATGATATAACTATTAAGGTATGGGTTCAAAATCCATGATTCTTTAAGAAACCAGAGGCTTTGAACATGATAGAACTGTGATGGTCTGGATTCAAGATATTCAAGATCCATGAATCTTTAATAAGTTGTTTTTGATTAATGTGTGCATCAATATTTTTTTTTTTTTTTTTTTTATTTATAGAATAGAATAGAGGAAAAGAATATATGTAGCTGACTCTAATTAATATGTTAAGGATCTATCGCTAACCTCAAAAGTTTGCGATTAAGACTTTGTTGTTATCGTTGATTTCAATATGTAATGTGATTATTTTTCATTGAGGAAGTCATTCACGTATTTTCTATATAAGCTCAAGGGCGAAGGCAATAATGCTTTAATTTTGTATTATATATTGTTAATAAATGGAACATTTAAACTCTATTTATTTTATGCCTAAAAGAAACTCATTTATCCTTAAAAAATCCTTTTTTTTTTAATAATTAGCATAGATGGCTAAACTCACTGTGTATATACAATCAAAGTTTCTCTAACTTGAATGAATGTTCAATGTTGCTAGAGACAAGGGTTTCTTGAATGTAAAAAGAGGCTAGTTCTTCTAAGGATGAAAATGTGGTTTTTATTGAGTTTGATTGAAGGTTATGAGAGAACTTTCTTAGTGATTCTCAGAGTTCTTTGATTTTTTTTTTTTTTTTTTTTTTTTCCATGTGATTAGAAGCTTGGAGACCTTCAATTTTCAAATTTTGTTGGTCCTTAAAATTAGGGGTCAAATTTTAATTATTATTTTTTTTTTCTTATTTGACTATGTCTCTTTTTCCCCTTTAGATTTTCTCTCAATATTTTGTGTTATAACCAAGGATGTCAAAATCGGGAACCTACGTAAGATTGTTAAAAGTGGGTGAGATTGCAGATCGTAAATCGTAGGATCAGATCATGAATCGTAAGATCCTATATATTTTTAGATTTAAAGCAAAAAATACATTGGTAATGATTTTGTATGTTAAATAATCACGTAAATTATAAATTCATCTATAAAAAAAACTAAGATTTGCATCATATGATGTAATTTGTATGTTACACATCGCTAAGTTTATACTAACGAAACAAATATATTTAAGTTTTGATCTAACGTATCTAAAAAGTTCAATAAATGTTTAACTAGCAACCAAATACCAAAATATTTATCAAAATATATGAAAAATAGCTTTCAAGTTCTAGGTTCTAAGTTTGAAATCCACAATAAATTTGCAAATGAAAACTAGCTAACTACAATATGAAATCTCAAAGTAAGATGAATATTAAGGTGAAGTGGACATATACTTATTCCTATTCTAAGGTTCTTATAACTACCGTCTTAAATTCTTAATCATCATTATTCATTTCATCATCTATGTAGATATTATATGAGCGTTTAGATTGCATTTTGTGAGGGGCGTCTGTGCATCTGCATATTCCCCCCCCCCCCCCCCTCCCTTTTTTTTTTTATGCACGCAGATTACACGGGGTCTTGTGCACTATGCACTGTTCAGAGACACTATGCATTGTTTGGTGAGTCTTGTGCACTGTTTACGGGACCCACAACCACTTTATTCAGAAAAAAATATTAGAAATGGGTCTCACGATACTATTCACACATTTAAAAATTATTTTGTTACAGTGTTTTCAGTTTTCAGTAAAATAAACGGTATCTAAACGGATTTTATATATTTGTATACTAGAGTTGCAAAAGACATTAAGATACAATTTCACACTCAACTATTCAAGTTATACCATTCAACAATTAAAAAACATGCTAAAAAATCAATCAATCAATCAATCAATATACAAATCCAAGCATAACTGATAAAATTATATATAAAAAAATATTTTAATAATATTAGAACACAAATTAGTATATTGATCAAATAAATTTAACAATATTATAGATTAAAAAACAGTAAAGTCAACATCAAATTCTTCATTTAGAAATGATAAAACATTTATTCATTTTGAAAACAAGTGAACTAAAAACTAGAAAACATTTGCTTAGGTTAACATAATTTTAGAAAAATAAAATAAAAAGTCATACCATCACAACATGAAAAAAATTCTTAAAACTTCATCAAAACAAAAAATTTATCCCAAAATAAAAATAAATTTAGCAAAAATTTATGTTTTTGGTAGGATCGATAGGATCCCATATGATCCTACACGATCTTACTTGCGATCCTACCATTTTTACGATCCTAGTGCGATCCTAAACGTTTTAATGAGGTGAGATTGTAAAATCATGCGATCCTACGATCCAGATCACGATTTTGACAACCATGGTTATAAGTTAAAAGCTATTTAAGTTGGGCTATGGCAAGTGTATAAGTTTGAGTCATATTTTTGCTAAAATATGGCTAGCTTAATGGGTCGAGGTAAAAGTTTTGGAGTAATTATAGTAAACACATGTGATTACACACATTTTAACGGTGCATATCCTTGGTTTGAACTATATTATTTTATTCACCTAAGGTGCTCTCCATCAAGTCTCCTTAACCCACCTCAACTCACTCTTAAAACATAAGGGGGTAAATATGTCTTTTTGCTCTCTTTTTATATCTTTGTCTCCCCAAAACATTAAAAAAAAAACATTATAATAACTATAAAAAAAAAATTAAAAAAAAAACAAGATCAAAGAGTTGGGGTTTATAAAAAAAACTTTATGCAATGTCTTAACATCTCAACCTTTCATTTATGCTTGTTATCTCAACTACATGGGAAATTATTGAATATTCTCAAAGTATCACAAATTTATACTCTCATTCTCACATAATTGTGGGTTTCATTAATTAAATTCATGGTGAGATCCACAATTCATGTGAGATAGGAGAATACGCATTTATTGTACTCCAGGAGTAATCAATAATTTTTCCAACCATAGACATACAAATTTACGAGAAATTATTGTATATTTCCAAAGTACCATAAATGCGTACTCTTTTCTCTCACATAAATGGTGGGTTTCACTAAATAAATTCATGATGGGAGCCACCATTCATGTGAGAGGGGAGAGTACGCATTTATGGTATTCCGGAAGTACCTAATAATTTTCCCAAATTTACACAACCATTTAAGCAAGCCAATAAATACAACCTTTTCCATATTTTCTAGCAACCGTATTTTCCTCTAGTCCATTTTCTATTTCGTGGGCACGGAAAGAAAAGGAAATAGAAAGATTTGTCCATAGAGTTAGAGAGGTCTGGAGAGGGTAGCTAAGGTGAGGTGGTCAACTTGCTTTCTTCATTTCGGGTGTGACTTGAAGTCAGATTTGCGGACTCAGCCATTGCCGAGCTCTATGACACCCACCAATGGCAATGATGCACATGACAGCACCACCACTAAAGGTGGATGTCGTTTCTCTCTCTTCCTTGCTGCTTAATTTTCCTCTTCTTTCTTTGATTGAGAGGAAGGAATGGAAAGTCTATTTTCTCGTTTGAGAGTTTAAATAAGAGGGAATGAAATGGTTATTCCTCGCTTTTTCCTCAGAGCCTCAATTTTTTGTTCCCCAAAATTGAGAGAAATATGAGGAAATGAATTTAGATTTAATGACATTTTTTATAAAACTCCTAAAATACCCTCAACCCGTTAACACATCATGGCAACTTTTCTTCTTAATTAGCCTAAAAAAAATAATAATAAAACAAAAACAAAAAAACAAAAACAAAAACAAAACAAAACAAACGAACAAAGCTATCATTCTTGCACTCTCTAACGTTGCTGCTGCCGTTTTCTTCTTGCTACTGTTGTTCTCTGCAAAGCTACTGCTAACTATTCGGTGAGACACCTATTCACTACAAGTCTTTCTTTTTCTTTTTCTTTGTCTACTATTCGGTGAGACACCTATTGCTTTGTCTTTTCTAGCCATGATGATTCTGCCATGAAAAGTGGTGAAGGGGATAAAAATAGTAAATGGACGAAGATAATGAAGACGGATCGACACCGTAAGTGACTCGGCTATGACGGTTAAGTGTTGCTGAATATCCGTCTTGTATAAATTAATTGTGGATTCCATGTGGCGTGTCATTTGATATATTTCAGATGAGCTTTTGCTTTATCCCCACGCAAGCGTGCACACTTGGACTTCTTGCGACACACGTTTGAGAAGACTCCTAAATGGAAAGGAACTTGAGAAGGAAATTGTATCCTAAAAAAAAAGGTAATTCCACTCAATATAAATACCACAAAAACCCTAGATATGAAGGTACGCATAATATTCTTTACTCTGGCACTCTAGGATAAAAAACACAAGATTCTAACTTGACCTTCGGAGGGTTTTTGGCCGGCACCACACCGGTGCTCTCTTTAGGTCCATTATTTCCTTTTTGCAGGTATAGATTTAGGCGGAGGGGTGCTTGCAACTCACTGGTGATATTTTCGGCATCATCAGTTGGTGCCGTCTGTGGGAAAGCAGAAGAAGAAAATCTTCTGATTATTGTAGCCTCGCTCTATTCCTGAGACAAAGAGTTGCATGGCACTCACCCGATCGATGGCAACGAACAACAATCAAGGCGACGAACCGCGCGCCACCGCTCTGGAGAGGCAGGTCCAAACGCTTGCGGCGGCGGTTGAGCGCCTCACTAAGCAGAATCATGATTTGGAAGAACAGTTGCGGCAAAGGACCGCACACCAAAGTGCACCACAGGAAGATCAGGAGGGCGCTAGTCCTGAAGGAAGGAACGCGGAAAGACCTGAGAGCAACAACGCTCCGACTAGACCCGAGCGACAAGAAACCAATCAACCGCTTGCCTTAGACGCTGTGCCGACTCACATAGCCACCGAAATGCAGGAGATGAGGGAACGTATGGATGCGATGATGAATGCCCTTAAAGGACGGGTATCCAGCAACTTGGACGACCTAGTCCATAGGACGGATTCACCATTCACAGCGTTGGTGAATTCATGCCCCGTTCCAGCAAAGTTTCGCATGCCCTATATGGAAAACTATGACGGATCCAAAGACCCGTTGGATCACCTGGAGTCTTTCAGAACCCTAATGCATCTTCAAGGTGTACCGGACGAAATCATGTGCAGGGCTTTCCTCACCACCTTGAAAGGACCTGCAAGGGATTGGTACAGTAGGCTGACGCCCAATTCCATCAGCACTTTTAAGGAATTAGGCGCGCAGTTTGTATCGCACTTTATTGGAAGTAATCGACACAAGAGGTCTATTACCTGTATACTAGGTATTAAGCAACGAGAAGACGAGACATTGAGGTTTTATATAGCCCGTTTTAACAAAGAATCACTCTCGATAGATGAGGCAGATGACAAGATACTTGTGGCGGCATTCATGAACGGACTGCGAGAGGGTAAGTTCTTGTTCTCTCTATGCAAGAATGACCCAAAGACTATGTCCGACGTATATTACAGGGCAACGAAGTATATGAACGCGGAGGATGCCTTGCTGGCCAGAGACGAGTATAAACCAAGGAAAAGGGAAAGACAGGAAGATACGAAACCAGATAACGGACGAAAAATGGCTAGAACTAGAGATCGACGAGAAGACCGGAGACCCAAACCACCTTCGGGGAGGTTTACAAGTTTCACCCCCTTCACAGCCCCAATTGACCAAGTGCTAATGCAAATCAAAGATGAAGGAAGCTTGACATTCCCGGGCAAGTTAAAGGGAGACCCGAACAAGAGGCCAAGAGATAGATATTACCATTTTCATCGTGACCACGGCCATGATACCACGGACTGCTACGACTTGAAGCAATAAATCGAAGCCCTTATAAGGCAGGGAAGGTTGCAGAGGTTCGTGAGGAAGGAGAGAACTGATCAACCCCAGGAACAGAATCCTAGACGGGAAAACGAACGTCCCAGACCACCCGTAACATACATACGAATGATAGTGGGGGGCAGCGCTTCAGCAGGATCTTCCAAAAAGGCCAGAAAGACCTATCTACGAACGGTACAAAATGTCCAGTCGACGAGCCTTTCACTAGAAAGAATACGACGGAATGACTCCAGTATCGAGTTTTTTGAAGAAGAGGCCCGGCGCCTTCACCACCCCATGACGACGCGCTCGTGGTAAGCATACAGGTAGGAGATTTCAACGTCCACCAAGTTCTAGTAGACAACGGGAGCTCAACAGACATCCTTTATTATCCTGCGTTCTAGCAGATGAGGATTGCAAAGGACCGCCTGATCCCGGCATGCACGCCCTTCGTTGGCTTTGGGGGAACCAAGGTCCATCCCTTAGGATCCGTCACACTAACGGTGACGGTAGGAGACTATCCACAACAGATAACTAAAGATGTCTCCTTTCTAGTGATTGATTGCTCCTCATCATATAACGCCATACTCAGACGTCCTACTCTCAACGCATGGAAGGCCATCACTTCAACCTACCATCTGATGATCAAGTTTCCCACTGAACATGGATTTGGAGAACTGTGCGAAAATCAGGTGACTGCACGGGAATGTTACGTGGCCATGATGAAGATGGATGACCATGAACAGACAATGAACATCGAAGAACATAAAATAATGGCAGAACCCGTGGAGAAATTGGAAGAAGTACAACTAGATGATTCGAGGCCCGATCGAACCACCAGGATAGGAACCTCAGTCGACCAAACGGTTCGACATGCCCTCCTATTATTCCTAAAAGAAAACCAAGATGTGTTTGCATGGAGTTATGACGACATGCCGGGAATAGATCCGGCAGTCATAGTCCATAAATTGAACGTGTCACCTTCGTTCTCTCCAGTCCGACAAAAGAAGCGCGTGTTCGCTCCCGAAAGGGATCGAGCTGCTGCGGAGGAAGTGCAGAAGCTACGGGAAGCAAACTTCATACGAGAGGTGTACTACCCAGAATGGCTGGCAAACGTGGTAATGGTCAAGAAATCAAACGGGAAGTGGAGAATGTGTGTTGACTTCACGGATCTGAACAGAGCATGCCCTAAAGACAGTTACCCACTCCCGCGCATTGACACCTTAGTGGACTCCACCGCAAGACATGAATTGATGAGCTTCATGGACGCCTTCTCGGGATATAATCAAATCAAATTGGATGAAGGTGATCAAGAGAAAATGTCATTTGTGACAAGCTAGGGACTTTTTTGCTACAAGGTGATGCCGTTCGGGCTCAAGAATGCGGGAGCAACGTATCAACGGTTAATGAACAAAATGTTCACGTACCAAATTGGCAAAAATGTCCAGGTCTATGTGGATGATATGTTGGTGAAAAGCGCGAAGGTGTCCGATCATCTGAGGGACCTCTAGGAGACATTTGACACTCTTCGGTCGTATAGAATGAAGCTGAATTCGAGCAAATGCGCATTTGGAGTTACCGCTGGAAAGTTCTTAGGATTCATGGTGTCCCAGCGGGGCATTGAAGTCAACCCGGAGAAAGTGAAAGCAATTATGGAGTTGTCCCCTCCGAGGACGGTAAAGGAGGTGCAAAGTCTGACAGGGAAGATAGCAGCCTTAAATAGGTTCGTATCGAAAGCAACAGACAAGTGTCTCCCTTTCTTCAGAACGCTAAGGAGATCTTTCGAGTGAACGGACGAATGCCAAAGGGCATTTGAAGAGTTGAAGGCGTATCTCTCTGCCCCGCCATTGCTTAGCCCGTCTATCCCAGGAGAGGAATTATTCTTGTACCTTGCTGTCTCATCGGTAGCGGTAAGTGCGGCTCTCATTAGAGAGGAAGGGAAGACACAGAAGCCCGTATACTTTGTAAGCCAGGCGTTATGAGGCGTAGAGGAGAGATACCCACAGATGGAGAAACTCGCCTTCGCACTTGTAACTGCAGCTCGAAAACTGAAGCCATATTTTCAAGCGCATACAATAATAGTCCTGACGGATCAGCCATTACAGAGGGCAATGAACAATCCTGAAACCGCCAGACGGATGGCTTTGTGGGCTATCGAGCTGAGTGAGTACGATATCCAATACCAGCCACGAACAGCTTTGAAATGAAAAATACTGGCAGACTTCATCGCGAAATTCACTACACCTGACGAGAAGGGGGAAGAAGAGACGCCCACATGGAATATCCACATAGACGGATCCTCAAATAAGCAGGCGGGAGGAGTCGGGGTTGTGCTCCACACCCCGGAAGGAGATAAGATTGATTGCATGATCCGTCTGGAGTTCCCCACGACAAATAACGAAGCGGAGTATGAGGCCCTAGTGGCAGGATTGGAACTTGCGATAGCGGCCGGGGCCAGGAAGGCAGTGATCTACTCCGTTTCTCAAATCGTAGCCAGCCAAGTTAATGGGAGTTATGATTGCAGGAATGAACGAATGAGAAGGTACCTCGGAGAAGTGAAGGGTCTAACGAGCGACCTCCAATTCACGATAGCTCAGATCCCAAGAGAAGAGAATCAAGAGGCGGACCGACTCGCAAAGGCAGCTTCGGCTGAACCCATGATCGTTCCAGAACAGGTATTGTCCTTCGTCCAACATTCATCGCTACTAAATAATGTTCGAATGCAGGAATTAAGCGCTAAGGACAATTGGATGATTCCAATTGTGGCGTACCTTAAGGACGGCAAGGTGCCAGACAGCAAGGTAGACGCAAGGAAATTGAAGGTTAGGGCTGCCCGATTCATACTGATTAAAGGCCTCCTCTACAAAAGAGGATTCTCCCGACCATATCTAAGATGCCTGGGCCATGACGAATCAGACTACGTAATGAGGGAAGTTCATGAAGGAATTTGTGGAAACCACTCAGGATCAAGGTCTCTGGTACACAAGCTACTCCGAGCAGGATAATTCTGGCCGACGATGCAGAAGGATGCCCATATGTATGTTAGAGCCTGCGATAAGTGTCAATGGTTCGACAATCTTATTAGACAGCCAACGAAGGAACTCACACCCATGACGGCTCCATGGCCGTTCGCGCAATGGGGGTTAGATATTATGGGTCCATTTCTAATAGCGGCAAGACAACTGAAGTTCTTGGTAGTTGGTATCGACTACTTCACCAAGTGGGTGGAAGCAGAAGCTCTTGCTACCATCACGGAGAAAAACATTCGCAACTTTGTATGGAGAAGTATTATTTGCTGATACGGGATCCCGAAAGTGCTTGTGTCGGACAACGGGAAGCAATTCGACAACGGTGCATTCCGAGACTTTTGTTCTCAGCTGGGAATCAAGAATCACTACTCATCGCCCGCTCATCCACAGGCTAACGGACAAGTTGAAGTCACGAACCGGTTCTTGTTAAAGATCATCAAGACCCCGCTCGGAGGGGCAAAAGGTACATGGCCAGACGAACTACCGAGTGTGCTATGGGCGTACAGAACAACGGCAAGAACACCAACAGGAGAGACACCATTTCGATTGGCGTTCGGTGCTGAGGTCCTCATACTGGCAGAGATAGGATTGACGAGCTACCGCGTGGAAAGCTATGAGGAAAGCAAGAATGTTGAAGCATTACGTCTAGGGCTTGACCTTGTAGACGAAGTCAGGGCAACAGCAGCCCAGAGACTGGCACGGTACCAAGACATGATGGCAAAACATTACAACTCCAAGGTTCGACACCGGGACTTCAAGGTTGGGGATCTGGTGTTACGAAAAGTGCTTGGCGCTACGAAGGATGCGTCCCTGGGAAAACTGGGTCCCAACTGGGAAGGCCCGTACAGATTCATTTCCTGACGCAGGAAAGGAACCTACTACTTGGAGACATTAGACGGAGCACCTGAAGAAGTACTACCAGTAATGCAGCAGTCACAAGACGATACCTACTGCCTTATTTTTCAGTTTAATTTAAGACAATCATAGCTTTTATTTTTCAGAACTCAAGTTTTCTTTTCCATTAACAGTTTGGTTTATTGAACTTATGAGAGGAATTTTAATTTAGAAAATACGAAATGCATGCTGATGAAAAACCTACAAGTCCACAAAGTGGACGGATCATCCAAAGGATGAAAAACCTACAAGTCCACAAAGTGGACGGATCATCCAAAGGATGAAGAACCTACATGTCCACGAAGTGGACGGATCATCCAAAGGATGAAAAACCTACAAGTCCACAAAGTGGACGGATCATCCAAAAGATGAAAAACCTACAAGTCCACAAAGTGGACGGATCATCCAAAGGATGAAAAACCTACATGTCCACAAAGTGGACGGGTCATCCAAAGGATGAAAAACCTACAAGTCCACAAAGTGGACGGATTATCCCAAAGGGATAAAAAATCTAGTGGACGAGCCTTAGAAATACATTTGAAAGTCCAGTCCGAATAAAGGAACGGACGCTTAAAATTTTCTTTGAAGACGGATTATCTGAATAAGATAAACAAACAGACAATATACGACGGATAATACGCAAGCAACAAGCAATGAAAAGATCTGATAAGTCAAATTTAATAATTACAAATGACGGATCAAACAAAGTTCTCTTAACAACGGTAAATTTTTTACAAAAAGGAAAGTATTCTACTCATTCTTTGGAGATGAGTTCCCGACCAATGGACCGTCGTCTGGCTGAGTAGGAGGAAGAGCTTCACCTTCGTCGGCTGGAGCAGTGACGGCAAACACTTCGTCTGTACTTTCTAAACGGACGATTTGTGCGAGTGTTTGCCCTTGAGCATCAATGTTAATATGAGATACGTCCAAGTCAAGATACGACGACTTCACCTGACGGATAGCGTCATCGAACCCGTCTGCAAAGGAGTTCCCAAGCTCCGTCAGAAGGTGCTCAGAATCGCGGTATTCCTGGACGGCTATCTCCTTTGCGTTGTCAAGCTTGGACACTGTCTCAGTCAGCTGCTTCTCCTTGTCCTTCAAAAGTTCGCGTAGATGCCCATTCTCTTTCTCCACTTCACCTCTGACTTGCTCCGAGCACTTGAGCTTCCTGTCCATATTGATCTTGTAGGTCTTCAGCTCATGTAGCTCATCCTCCATCGCCTTGTTTTTCTTTCTCAGACGGTCCATGGATGTCTCGTGATTGAGGCAACGGTCAAAAAGCCCCTTCATTATCACCATGGCCTGGAAGCGAAATACAATGTCATGATAGTGACGGGTGTGAAGGAACTTAGCAACAATACTAGACGGATTCAAAATTACCTGTGCAAGAGTGAAAAGGCCCGTCTCACCCATCGCCTCCGTCGAATGGTTGCCAAGGTCTGCGTAGTCGTCAGCTGTCAGCATAGACGACATCTTCTCGAGGGCATAGCTTGAATCCTCCCGGAAGAGAACGGGTGGTTTCTCCCCTGAAGGTGCTGGACCCTTGATTAAGCCTTTTCCTTTTCCATGTTTGACGGGCGTTTTCTCAGCTTGCAAGGCCACGACGGGTTCGAGGGAGGTCTTTTGTTTCTTTTGAGGATGGTCCGTCTTTTCATGTTGAGCTCGTTTTGACGGTACCGGCGGACCGTCCCCTTTGTTTGACCCCCCTCCTGCTTTTTCTTCGCTGCCTGTTGTTTAATAAGGGCTCTCCTCTTGGCGGCATCCATTTCTGCAAATCAAAGACGGTTGAGAAAGCAAAGGTAAGGAAAAAGACGGACATATTTTCAACAAACTTACGTTTTCAAATTCTGTTATCGTATCGACGGGCAGCAGATGAAGGTTTGGGTCCGTCACAATACCAATTCAGAGTATCAAGGGTGACGAGTTGAGCCCAAGTTCTCTCCTGCAGTTTCGTCTTGTTAAAAATTTTCTCCAAAAAACTCCACTGCTCCAGGTTAACCTGAGGACGGTCCCGAGCTGCAATAAAGGACGGTTAGACCTAAAAAATAAATTAACTTCAAAGACTGGACGGAAGCAAAAGGGATACACATACCCGACGGAGGCATTATGCCCCATGTTGTGTCGACGGGCATGTTAGTTATATCTCCTGGACGACACATCCATTCGTCCCCTTCCAAAAAGAAATAACGACTCTTCCAGTCTCTGTTCGAGTCTGGAGTGTCACTGACGAGCCTCAATAATGGGCTTCTAGCTGCAAAGCTATACATCCCCTTGGACTTGACAATCTCCGTTGGACGGTAACAATGGAAAAATTCTTCCACAGTCAACCTTCGGGAACCGTCAGACATTGCCCCATACAAAACCTCAACCCCAATAAACACTCTCCAGGCGTTTGGGGAGATTTGGGTGACGGACAGACCAAGGTATTGAAGAAGTCGACGGTGAAGAGAACTTAATGGAAATCTGAGCCCCGCCTTTAAAGCTTGCTCGTAGATCCCAACACCGTCTACCCCCTTGTAGTAGCATTTCTTGGATTTCTCGGGAAGGCGTAGACGGATGTTGTCTGGTATTTGGTACTTGGTCCTAAGTGTGTTGAGTTGAGATTCAATCATGGACGACCTAAAATCATTTACCGTCCAAAGAGGCAACATGACGAACTCTCTAAGGCCATCTGGGCCAATTACTGACTGGACGGGGGGATCCACATCGTCCAAGCTACTACTGGACGACTCTGAACTCTCCGTCTCCAGACCACCATCAAGGGAAGAAGAGGTACTTGACGGATTCCTCTCTTCACTTGAAGTGTCAGGATCTCTTGGACCTGACGGAAACTTTTCATCGTAGCCCGCCCCCTCGCGGACAAACGACTGGTTACTTGACGCACTAGACATTACCTACATTTATGACGGTATAACCTAAGACACCGACGGATCTAAAGAAAGTGCATATATTTGAAACAATAAAATTAAAGGAAAGACGGAGAAAGGTTTGGAATACATACCGGATCGAGATGGTTTCTGACGAGGAACGATGGACGGATCTTCTGAACAACAGGAAGGCACAATAGATGTGATGGTTGCGCTCTGCTCACAAGTTTCTGATAAGAAGAGAGAATGAAGGGAGAAAAATCTGGCTTTTTATAGAACAAAGGGCACAGGATACGAAGCGACGCCTCGTTTTGGGGAAATAGCCAATCCACGAGGGCCACGTGCTCTTAGTCAGAAATGCAGGCCACGTGTCATCCGTTGTGGTATACCAAGGCCGTCCCCACTTAATACATTGCTTTTAGTCATTCCATGGATCCGTCAGGTTCTAAAGACGGATCCAAGGACTGAAGGGGGCAACTGAAGGGGATAAAAATAGTAAATGGACGGAGATAATGAAGACGGATCAATGCCGTAAGTGACTCGGCTATAACGGTTAAGTGTTGTTGAATATCCGTCTTGTATAAATTAATTGTGGATTCCACGTGGCGTGTCATTTGATATATTTCAGATGAGCTTTTGCTTTATCCCCACTCAAGCGTGCACACTTGGACTTCTTGCGACACACGTTTGAGAAGACTCCTAAATGGAAAGGAACTTGAGAAGGAAGTTGTATCCTAAAAGAAAGGTAATTCCACTCAATATAAATACCCCATAAACCCTAGATATGAAGGTATGCATAATATTCTTTACTCTGGCACTCTAGGGTAAAAAACACAAGATTCTAACTTGACCTTCAGAGGGTTTTTGGCCGGCACCACACCGGTGCTCTCTTTAGGTCCATTATTTCCTTTTTGCAGGTATAGATTTAGGCGGAGGGGTGCTTGCAACTCACTGGTGATATTTTCAGCATCATCAAGTGGTATATATTGTCATTTATATTGCTACACTTTTCTTTCTTTGTGTGGTAGTCTTTCAATTCTGGCTTTGTCTCACTAATTAGTTTCTACTATTTTTTTTTCCTTCTTTTTTACTTCTTCGTCCAACTCCAGTCGCTCATGACTTTTCTTCTTTATTTCTTAGTTCAGGACAGTATGGTGTGTCAAATAGTTGTTTCTTTGCATGTTATGGTTTGCTCTAGGTTCTACCACGTGTATTGTCTTCAAAAGTAAAAGTAAAATTCTACTTTCCTGGTATGATTTTTCTTCACTTCTTTATTTGTTATTTAATTGATAAATAAGATTTTTTTAAAAAAAAATTTTAATTCACTAATTAATTAAACTGATAATTAATATTAATATCTACACAATATTTTATATGTGTTTTTTGTTCTATTAATTATAACATGGGTAAGATGTCAAAGAAGAATGGTGGAGAGATCCAAGCAAAGAAGTACAATGGATTAGTGTTTTTGTCCTATTAATTATAGCATGTGTTTTTAGACAATATTTATTTTGTTGAAAATAAATATGTGATGTGTGAATTGATTTACAACATAAAAATATACATAATTTGATTTTTAGCTACAATAAATTTTTCTTTTTCCATAAACTAGAATAGTTTTTTATGTGATTTAAAATAAGGGGTATAATAGTAACGTTATTATAAACTAATTTCATTCCATTCCTTCCAATGTCACTTCCAAACAATGTTACTTACATTCTATTCATTTCCATTCCTTTATTTTATAACATCCAAATAAGATTTTTAAATTCCATTCCATTCCATTCCTTTAATGATCATTCCAATCTATTCTTTTCTAAACTCCCAAACGGAATGTTAGGGATTGGGTTTCTTTTGGTTGGTAGAGTTTAAATGATGGGATTTAGGGCAAGGTTACTGATAGATTTGTGGGTTTGGATGTGTGTGGATGCGTTGTTGTTTGTATTTTGATTTGGGTTTCTGAGGTTAATTTCAAAATGGATTCGTATATGGGTGAGTATAGATTGGTTATTTTTATTTTTATCCTAGTCCTAGCTTTCTTTAGCTAAGGTAGAGATAGGAGATATTGACAAAGTATTCTTCAAAGGATGTATATATACTACCATTATCCCAAACCTTTCCTAGTCACTTGAGTCTTGATGTCGGTGTACTCAACCATTCCCCTTCCTTCCCAAGCCTCATGCTAGGCATGTATCCCATTTTCTTCATCATTGCAATCACCTCATGGCTACAATAGGGGAACAAATTAGTGGTGTACTTCTCATCCTCAACCCATAGTCAGTCGTGTTTATGAACTCAAAGCCACTCATTTGAAGCTCACTCGCTCCTTCTTCAAGTCCACAAAACAGTGTTAGGATTTCATTATCTCTAAATACTATAGCCACTCCTCATTTCCATGGGATCTTCATTTTTTGGTGTAGGGAGGAAGGAATTTCCCCAATAGGATGAAGCCAAAGTTCTTCCCAAGAGAAGGTTGTAGTTAGGGGTGATATCCATGACATAGTACTCCACGATTATCTCGATTGGGCCAATCTTGCAAGGAGCCATGAAAGTCCCCATGACCTTCCTTGAAGTGTTGTCATATGCCCTAACAATCAAAGGAGAAGGTGTGATGGTCTTCATGTTTAAGCCAATGGCAAGGGCGGTCATAAAAGGACAAAAATTCAATGCGGACCCATTGTCAATAAGCACTATGGAAACCTTGGCACCCATGCACTCTATGGTGATTTGCAAAGGTCTAGTATGGGTAGCTCATTTGAGAGGGGAATCTTCGTTGGAAAAGGCAAGGAGAGGATGTAAGGCACCCTCGACTCCCATGAGAGACAGCACTTCTTGGAGTGCAGTTTCTATGGGCACTTCTTTCCCATTTAAGGCGTCCAAGAGAACCTTGCGATACTTTGGGATGCCATGAGTAAGCCTTACACGGACACATAGGCTTGGGTCTTCTTCAATTGTGTCAAGACCTTATCCTCTTCTTCTTTGTCTTCCTTTTCTTTTGGCTCCATGGGTTTGGACCCCTCTCCTATGTCTCTACCAGGATGATCCTTTTCTAAAAAGGATGGCTTATAATACTTCCCACTTCTAGTGATGTTTGCCACATTGTCTTCTATGACTTTTTTTTCAATTCGGTCACTCCTTTAGGAAGTATTCCCCAAACTTCCACGGCATTGACATTGACATGGGGAGTTTCTATGAACTTGGAACAATCCTATTCAACCTCATCTATTTGCACCCAATTTTGATATGGAGGAGGAGCCCTACAGTAATTGGGCAAAGGGTTCTTTCTAATGTTGGGTTTGGTGATGATAGGATTGGGGAGGATTCCATTGTCTATAAGGTCTTGTATCATGTTTGAGGCAGAACCAATTGTCGGTGTTGTGGCCAATTCACAGTGAGCTTTCTTTTGGTAGGTTATTGTTGGTTGGGGCATGATGGCACTTATATTTGCAGAATTGGGTGCTTTGGTGGTGCTTGCTCCTCCTCTATATGTCTTCTTGGTTGGAGGCTTACTCTCTCCCTTCTCCAATTGCCCATTGTTGATAGCATCTTCAATCCTTGTCCCACAATCATAAAGTTCCCCAAATGAGCTAATAAGGGATGACAAGAGCCTACCATTATAGGTTGGAAGCAAGTTCTTGATTATCATGTTGATTTGGTCTTTCTCGTTTGGCCTATTAACCATCCTAGATGCTTCGGTCTTCCACCTAGTCATGTATTCAGTAAAGGTCTCCCCTACACCTTGCTTAGTAGTCTTCAAGTCTCTTAGAGTCACATCAATCATGGTGTTGAAAATGAATTGATCCACAAACAACTCCACAAGCTCATTCCACACCTTAGTTTTGCTTGGATCAAGCCTATAGTACCATCTTGATGCACCTCCCATGAGTGAGAGGGAAAATACATGCAAGGTTTGCTTCTCATCTAACCTCTTCATTTCAGCAAGGCTCAAAAACCTTCTTACATGTTGCTTCAAATCTCCATTACTATTAAACTTTTCCGCATCAGAAATTTTAAACTTGGGAGGTAGTACAATAGGAGCTTTGGAGCTCACTCCCCCCATATTGTAAAGGTAATCATCCATCACTTGTTCCTTATGGAAGGCAAGTTGCATCTTCTCCATCTTCTCTCTCATAGCCATGGTTTCTTCGATGAGCTTCACAAATTGTTTGTTTCTTTCATATTCAGCCTTGTCCTTTTCATCCCATTCTTCCATGCCATCTTCCTCATCGTTGATCTCTATATGTGAAGGCTTCTTAAGTTTAGCCTCCTCCAACTTAGTGAGACGCCCCGTAATCTTCTTAAGAGCTTCTCTATGTTCATTCAAAGCCTTGAGGATTTGATGTGACATTGGATTTTCCGTGGAGGTAGACATTGGTGATTACGAAGCTTCTTCCTCTTCTTGGTGTGTTTCTTCAATTTTGATCAAGTGTTTTCCCTTTTCTCAAATCCAAATGGGAGTGGGGATGTGTTTTCTTGACTTCGATGGTGCAATGATGCCTGAAAAGAAGCCCCATTTTATTAAGTTCATGTCTTAATTGAAGGTTCTTTTCTTTTTTAGATGTCCTTAGAAAATTTTAAGTTCATTTTAATGTAGGCCTAATTACAAGATCACTCTTTTCCCTGTTAAGGACCTTCGCCCCTTGTATCATTGGGCTTGTGTCCATTTACAACAAAGCTCTCATCTTACTTTCATGGGCTTTCATTAGAATGTACTTAGAATTTTCAACCTTTTGTCTCAAACATGGGCTTACAATGTATTCATCACCTTTGGGCTTTTCATTTTTTTTTTATTCATCAACTTTTATTTTTATTTTTTTGAAATAGCCCTCTAGCTAGAATATATTATAGCCTTCCTCTCAAAGTCCATGAGATTCTCATCATTTTGGGCCTAGTCATACAACAAAGAGGCCCAAAATTAGATAATTTCACATTGACTTCGTAGGATGTTGGATGGTAAGTCCATAACATACTTGTCATCTTAGGCCTAAAGTCCTCTTTTTCCAAAAGGGCTTTCTCCACTTGGGCTTAGGATGACAATTAGGCTATGGTCATATGAAACTTTCAAGTTAAGATATACCTTGGGATTTAGGGACAAACCTCTTATATGTGAAAACTTCTTTTCTATTATCCCATAACAATCTTCGGTATACCATAACTTTAGGGTCATCATTTCCTTTTTTATGTCTCTTATTTGTTCTTTAGGATTAGGTGAACACATGATACATGGTTGAACAAACAATATATATATATATATATATATATATATATATATATATATATATATATATATATATATAAGAATAGAGAAGATATAACATATACTAAAAGGGAGGGGGAGACTGAAATAAATGTAAAGTAAGATAAAGGGGATAGGGGACATATAATGTAATTAAGGTGGTTAGGGTAAAGAGAAGTAATAATTAAAACAGGTAATTATAAAGAGTTATCAAGAGAATATATAAAAAGATAAGAACATAAAAAGGAAGGGGCAGTGTTAACATGGAATAGGAGACATAATATTAAGGTGGTAAAACCAGCCAACTTATAATATATATATATATATACATATATATGCTTGAAAATAAACACAACTAGATAATGTTTATTGTAATGCTTAGCTAGTAAAAATAAACCTTACAATGCTTATTATTGATGGCTAACTGAAGCCATTATGATTTGCTGAAAACTTTGATACATTTTAAAACTGGAAAAGATTACAAAGATTTTGAAATAGACTAAGAGGGATTCTCCAAGGTGGTTTCCTTTGGGGGGAACTAAGGCCTCCTTAAATAGACTACAGGAGGTCTTGCCCAAATTCCAAAAAAGGAGGCAGTCTAAAAAAGGGAGGCAAATAAATAGTGTACACGATAGGACTATTCACTTCCGTCTTTTTGTGTCAGTATGACTGTTCACTTTCTGTCTTCTTGTGTTGGCAGAAACTACTTCTATCTTCTAGTGTCGGTAGGGAATATTTTTGTCTTTTAGTTGCAGAGACTATTTCGTATAGTAATTTTTACTATACAAAATGGCTATTCACTGCCTAGGTCATAGTCATCATATGGGTCCTGAGCATCTTGGGAAGGACTGAGGGCTAGATGGCTGGTGGAGGCTTTAGAGGAGGTTGGTGAAATTTCTTCATCTTCCATTTGTGAAGCCTGGACCTGAGTTGGTTGGCAAGATCATTGATTTCTTTTTTGGATTTTCCAGTAGCTGAGATGGATTCCAAATTCTTCTGAGATCTTGTTTTAATGGACCTGGGGACTGGAGGAGGAAAATCTTTATTTACCTGACTGAGGATTGGATCAATCTTAAGGGCATCCCACCATTTGACTGAGTATTCTCTTACCACCAAATTTTGCTGGATAGAATAAGACCACTTACTTATCCAATGGATTTTGTACTTAGCCGACATGTGCAGTATGGTAGGAAATTGAGATGCGAGGTTATCCACAATGAAGACTGAGAAGAAATACTGGAGGATATCCTGTAGAGCTGGTGGAAGGATTTGTGGAACTGATCCAAATATTTTCTACCATTTAAGGAACCATGTGGGTATTTGACTATCAAAATTCTTGTCGAACATTAAAAACCATGAATGGTCAAATGTTCTATTTTGGAAATATAATACTTTTTCAAAGGCATCCACATAGTCATAATCACTATACTAGAGTACTATGCCTTCAAGTGTCCTGAGGATAGAAGGGTGCTATCCCCATTCTTTGCAACTAATGAATTTTTTGATGATAAGCTTGTGGTAAAGGACTACTGAAGGGTCTTTTTTTTTTTATCTCAGATATTCTCAATTAGGGCAGATTGCTCTTGTTTGAGGATGTTGGAATAAAACTTGATGGACTCTAGGGGGGTCTTTAGGGATAAAGTGCCAATTTGGCGGCATAAAATTCATGGCAAGAGCTAAGGGGTCTTTAATGTGAGCCATATGGGGCTCCATGTAAAACAAATAACTAGAAAAAGTCTTCTTAATGTAAGGAGTCTTTTCTATTTTATGTAGAGACTGAGATGATCTCTAAGGCTGACTAGAGGCAAAAGGATCTAAGAATGCATAGGGGGTAATTGCTCTTGGTGCAGGGGATACTAAGGTTGAACTATAACTAGGTTATCCGTAGTTGGGCCAAGGTATTGTGGTAGAACCCATAAAATGGTTGACTTGATTGGCTGGAGAAGTGGACTTCATAGGACCCTAGTCGGATGACTGCCACCTAGCCAGTCTAGGGTTTTGGCTGACTGGGTTGGCTAGGGGGCCACTGTTTTAGGGCTTTTGTGGGCTGAAGCTACTATAATTGGGGCTTCTTCTCGGACATTTTGGTTCTGCAAGAATTCACTCATGAGAAAATCAGGGATATTGTTTTAACTTCCCTTAATGAACTCAATTTCAAAATCGAAAACTGATAGAATGGCTTGCCATCTGGCAAAGACTTGTTTTGATGCAATATTTTTAACATCTTTTTCTAAAACATGTTTTGCAGATTTGCAATCTACTCTTATTAAAAACTTTTAGTTTAATAAATCACTTTGAAACTTACTGATAAGTAAAACTATTGATAAAATTTCCTTTTTGATAGTGCTATAATTAATTTGGGTTTGATTCCATATTCCAGAATGGAAACAGAAAATTTGCTCAGGAGAGGTTGAACTGGTCTTTTGAAGAAGTATGCCTCCATAACCTATGTTAGAGGCATCTATTTGGATAATTTTAAAGGAGTTGGGTGAGGGAATACCTAGACATGGTAGGGTGTTGACATATTTCTTTATTTCTTGGACGACAGAAGTATGAACACCAAACCAAGCTGGAGGATTGCTATAAAGTCTGTCAAAAAGGGGTTTGCATTGTTTTCTGAGATCTTGGTAGAAATCATAAATGTAATTGAGTGACCCAAGAAATCTTTGGAGTTGTGTTTTGTCTTGGATTTGATCTGGGAATTTATCTGCAAACTGGATGGCCCTGTCAATTGGTTTGATTAAACCATGATGAATATCAAAACCTATGAATCTAACATGTGTTTGGAAAAGTCTGACCTTTGAAGCTAATACAACTAGCCCATTAGTTTTGATTGTGTTGAGAAATGAGTTCAAATGTTTCTAGTGTTGGTCAATGGGCTCAGAGTAGATAAGAACATCATCAATATATACAATAGAATGGCTGGAGAAAGGGTTAAAAATCTCATTCATGATGTTTTGGAATTCACTAGGTGCATTCTTGAGATCAAAAGGCATTACATTCCACTCATAATGACCAAATGGTGTTGTAAAAGCAGTCTTATATCTATCAGACTCTCTGATTTGTACTTTCCAAAATCCATTCTTCATATCAAACTTATTGAAAACTACTGCCTTACTGAGGTTGTTGACTAAATCCCTTTTATTAGGAATTGGGTACCTTACCCATTCTAAGACCTTGTTGAGGGGTTTGTAATTAATGACTAGTCTAGGGATACCTCCTTCAATCTCAGCATTTTTTTGGACGTAGAATGCAGAGCAAGACAATGGTGATTTAGACTTCCTGATGATATTTTTAGTAAGGAGGTCTTCTATTTCGATTCTACAACAATCCATGAGCTCTTGACTCATTTGGATAGGTCTAGCTTTGGTTGGGATTTCTTTTTCCTTAAAATATTTGACATAAGGAAGGGAGATGACATGTCTTTTCCTATGCCAAAAGGTTGTAAGGAGGTCTAAACAAACTTCTTGTTTGAGTTTTTCTTCAAAGTGAGCTATCCTTTTGATGAGGGTTTTATTTTCAAGTTGCTCTTCAATCCTCCTATAATTGAGATCATCTTTTAGATACTCAAGGTGATGGATTTTCTTGTTGGTCAGTTTCAAGGTTTTTGAGATAGAGATATCTTGGAGGACATTTATCTCGCAGGGTTCTAGACTCCTTAGGAAACTAAACTTGACTGGCTGCCTAAAAGGATGGGTTGTTATTCCTTCATTGTCTGTGGCAAAGGGATATAGAAGACACATAAACGGGTTCCCTAAGATAACTTTATCTGTCATGTCTTTAACAAGGACAAAAGGTGTTTTAAAACATGTGTTGTGTTGGCATACATGTGCTTTAGGAAACTTGTATTTAATCTTCATTTTACTTCCATTTGCAGAAGATAGTCTTTCCCTGGTTTTAACAAAATATTTTGTAGGAATTATGCCTTCTTGTATGCAATTGAGATCTACTCTTGAATCTATAAGGGCTACAACTTCGAACTCAAATTCTTTGCTGATGACAATCTTGACTTTAGAGTGCCATTTTTAGAAATTAATCCTACTAATGGTTTTAAGGGATGCTTCTGAAGCTTCTAAGTTAGCAGGTTCTTCTTCCTTGCCTGGAAGATCTTGGAGGTCATCTTCACCATCACTGTGATGTGAAGATCCACTTTGGTGCACCATCTTCTGGTCAAGGAAACTATGGTCCATTTTAAGAATAGTTAGATCTTGACTAAGTTTCCTAACTTCTTCCTTGAGGGTTTTAACCTCAGACTTGGTCTGTTTTATCTCATGTTGGTGATCCTTGACTATGACTTCCTTATTGGATTTGGTGAACCTAGTCAGGATTTTCTCAAGGTTGATTGGGGGTTCAGAGACTCTGGGTTTATCCTCTTTAGTCTCTCTAACTAAAACATTCTGAAGTTTGCTAAGGTATTGTGCTTTAACTATGGGATCTTCTACTTTTTCTATTAGATCAAGAAGAAGTTCCTCTTGTTTGCTAAGAACATTTATTGCCTTATTCTGGCAACAACTATCCTTGCATCCAAGTTTTATCTATAGGCTACTGGAAGATTCTATGGAGGTAGACTGATAATCATTAGAGCATGATTGGTTAATCCTAAAGATATCATTGTCACCAGAACTATCTAACTCACTATCAGTGCTTTTAAGTTCTAAGATCTTAACCAATTATTCTTTATCTTGTTGGTCACCCTGGAGAGTATTGATTAGAGCTTTTACTCTACATTCAGATTTGAAATGTCCTTTCTTGCCACATTTGTAGCATTTGACATTTTTCTTTTCAGGTGCTGTTTTGGTAATATCCTTTCCTTTAGGACTAGTTCTATGGGTTTTTTAGTCTTCCTCTTATAGAAGTCATATTTGTCTAAGTTATTGGACTTCTTGAATCTTCTATGATTCCTAGAGTAAGCCTGGTTACTGGGGTGTCTATCTTTGGCTTTTCTCTTGGAAGGAGCAATCGATGGTAAGCTGTACTGTATATAGAAATCTCCTATTTCATATTTGGCTCTCTTCTTATTCTTAGTAGCTTGGTTGCTAATCTTCATATCAATGCACATCTTTAAACCTTCTCTTCAAATGACACTAGATATATTCCCATAGGTTAGTTTGTCATATTCTATGACTCCAGTTGGGCTACTAAGTGTTTCTCTAATCTTATGGGAAAAAAGTCTAGGGAGGCCATTGATAAATTTTTTTTTTCCAAAAGGGAGAGTTGCAATTGTCTCTAAGCATGACTCTAGTAGCGAAGACATCTTCATACCATCTAAAATCACTAAGAGTAGGGCACTTAAGATTGCTCAATTAGTCATGTATCCTAGTTGTGATGTTACTGGGGGTTCCTATGAAGTGATCCATGATTGTATAGATTAGGGTATTAACTCCATCAGGGGTCCCTCTTCCTAAACGCACATCAAATATGGGATTACCATCATCATCTTGTTTTACTGCATGTTTGATGAGTTCTCTAGAATCCTCAGTGAGGTACTTATCCCACCAAGATAACAACTTTCCAGTGAATCCTAGGACCAAGAGTTCTACAACTTCGGTATGGGTATGGCCATTATTTAGGTAGTTGTTGGCTACCATAGATATGTGTTGGATCTTATTCAGTATTTATTTTTCTGGCAAACCATCTATATTCCACTCATACAGCTTATTCGATGATACTGAAAACTAGTTGCTAAGGTTCCTCTCTTCAAATTGATGGTCAAGAGGTGTGGGTCTAGGGTACCAATTCTTAGTAAGACTGGTCGGGGAAACCTTGGATTTGTGAAGTTTATTCACTTGCAAACTCTCAAATTGGGTTTCTAGGTGTTCATCATCTTTTTCAGATTCTGAGGAGTTTCGGCTAGAGGTTGAAGTTTTGCCTAAGGTTACTATGGTCCTCCCTTAGGGAATTTCTTCAATAACTTTAGAGTTTGAAGAACTACCAAGTTCTTTTTTGACTAAATTTTCTAATCTCTAATTAACAATTTCTAGAGATGTCTTATCTTTAGACTTAAGGCTGGCTTGCCTATTGGCTGGAAACCTGATTAAAGGTTTTTCTAAATTCTGGACTGAGCTGCTAGGCTGAATGCCAGCCTTGTTTTCTATTCTATCTAGTTGTTTTCCTATTACATCTAGACACTGGTTGGTATAGTTATTTTGCACGATGACTTTTTTTACTGGCTTTTCTTCATCAATTGAAATCTTAAAAGGGGAAGCTACCACTTTAACATTCTAATGTTTGATAATGATAGTTTCTTGGGGTGGATGACTGGATTGGACTTCTTCCCTATTTTCTTTAGTCCAATTGGTTTTTGTGAGAACACAGGATTTCTTGTGCCACTGAAAATGATTTTCAAAATATTCTAAGAAAGGTATTTTTGCTGATATTTCTTCCATAAAATCTTTCCATCTGGTGAGAATTTCAATTTTCTCTTCTCTTGAGTGGTTTTTCCTACAAAGTTCTCGTTTGACTCTGTTTTCTTCAAATTCAAACATATCACTTAAAATTCTCATATTTGGGGTAAATCTTTTTTTATAGTGTTAAGCTGGTGGCTAGGCTCTGGTTGCTCAAAATCTGTTGGAGTTGGGGAGGTCTGAGACTGGTTTTCTTCCTCATAGTCTACTGACTCTGGCTTAGCTATGTAACATGGAGTGCTAACTTGGGATGCTATTTTAATTCCTTGTAATTCTAGGTTCAAATCTCTCCTAACTAGTATAGATCTGGAGGAGCTAGCTATCGACTAGTTTGCTGACCTATCTCTAAAGAGCATGCATGAAATAAGCCTAGATGGGATAATGCTTGGAGGGCTGGAAAACTAGATTGATCAAAACTTAACTTGACAGTTCCATCTGCTAGTTGTTGAACAAAATCTAAGTTTGTGGCTTGGGTATTTATTTGACTAGAATGATTTTCATTTTCTAGGTACCATTTTTCTGGAAAATTTACCTCGTTCCATTTGATAGTTTTGGGGACTTTTATCTGGGATCTGGGGGCACTAGTCTGGATGAGGGTAATTTCTCCATCAGGATTCTTTTTTAGGGCTTGTACATTAAGATTTGTTTTAATGCACTTGTAATAAACTCTGTATATCAAGGCTAACTGTTTGGTTCCTTCTATCATAGAGGTACCAGAAGTCTTAATATTTAGAGTTAGGGCTTTCAAAACATGAGGATCATGGAGACTTAGTGTGAAATTAGGGAAATAGTCAAAATGGACTGGTCCACTACTTAAGTTGGACTGGACAACTCCTAAAAGGCTTTAGATGACATGTATCTCTAAGGGCCATGCAAACCGATGAATTTAATCCTTCCCTTACTAGGGGTTTAATTCCTACTTGGCCTAACCCTATGTGAAGGAAATTGAACCCTTTCTTTTTGTGGGCTTTAATGGCTGATGAGGTAAACAAATAACATGTTTCATATTCTCTATTTAGACCATAAACTTGTTCTACTGTTTTCACATTGTAATCTTGATGAAGAATTTAATAGACCAGGAAGACTTAGAAGTCTGGTTGGTGGGTACTTTAGGGATATTCCAATCTCCTAATCCTAAATCAACATCACAAACCTGATAGGATTTAGAACTGATAACTCCAGATTCCTCTAGGATATCTGGCATAGAGGACCTAGAACTAATGGAAGAGTTTGATCTAAACAACCTATTCATATTCAAAACATAAGGATTATACAAATCCTAAATACTTGTATCCTTAAGCTTGATTTGTAGCTCTAAGCTTCCTGTGGGTGGTGTATTCCATGACAATGCCTACCAACTAAGTTCATTTCACCTAATCTCCCAGCTACTTGGTAACTTCGTTAGGGACAAGACTTACAGGTCAAAATCACACCTACCTAGAAGAAGCTTGGAAACTGAAACAAGAGTTGATAGCAAGACAGATATAGAAGGAAATGACAACATTTATGGCTCTGATACCAAGGTGGAGATCAAAAGAATAAAACTATAAATGATTCTATATAGTGAAAGATAAGAACAAAGAAGATATGACAGATATAAAAGATAATAAAAGGGTGAGGGAGAGTGAAATAAATGTAAAGTAAGATAAAGGGGATAGGGGACATATAATGTAATTTAGGTGGTTAGGCTAAAGAGAAGTAATAATTAGAACAAGTAATTATAGAGAGTTATCAAGAGAATATATAATAAGATAAGAACATAAAAAGGAAGGGGCAGTGTTAACATGAAATAGACATAAAGTAAGATAAATGGAATAGGAAACATAATATTAAGGCAGTAAAACCAGCCCATTTATAATATATATGCTTGAAAATAAACACAACTAGATCTTTCTAATTGTGTTTATATATATATATAGGGTATTCTACATATGAGGATCTAGAATCTTTCTAGTGTGGTTAGGTTCTTTAGGGCTAAAGGGATAGATAAATAGGTTACTCATAACTAGGTAGGCTATGATGGAAATCGAGGGCTTAAGTGGACCCCATAGTGCATTTGTAGCAAACCATTAATGTACTCAAAGCCCATTATAGGCGATGGCACCAATTGTGAGTTGGAGGGATGAACTCCGGAAAATTTGGGCCCAAGTGGAGCCTTCCATCTTCCCACTCATCCACAACTGAGGTTGAGGGACAAAAGTAACCAAGTGATGTGTGTGCAAACAAGAATTGAACAAGTTTTTATTAAGGTTAAGAAATGAGGCACATAGGAATTAAACTCATCTCCAAGGGAGTCGCCATTATGGGCACAACTGAGGACTCGTCACCTAGTTTTTACAATGGCCTAGGAACCATATCTATAGTGTTTTTCGCGGAATGACCATTGGTCTTACTACTAAAGATTTTGGGTTCAGAGTTTAGGTACAGACTGAGAAGGTGTTAGGCACCCAAGACCGCCTAACTATAAGGTTGGCCTCTCATCATTGTATCTTATGGCCTTAACCGAAAGAAAAACAAATTCAAAACTTGGTCCTAACTCACATAAACACACTCTAAGCATACATCTAGCATACATCATGGCATATATCATCCCAAAACACACACACACCAAACACACACACAAATATATCTCCATAAAGCCAAACAAACCACCACAGTTATATGAGAAAATCCTAGCATGCTCCTAACATATGAAAACTACCCTAATTACAACATCTTAACCAACCAAGGCAGCAGCCACATCATGTTGTCACCCAAAAGCATCAAGAACATGTTATTGATTTAAAGCAAAACAAACTTGCATATATACATCGAGAAAAGGTTGAATAAAAAAAATGCATGTTCATAGCGATATGCATGACTTACCTTCACTTACCTTGTAGCAACACAACACCTATGGCATCAATGCATGAACATGTGAATGCATGAACATGGCATTGGAATCAAAGGAAGCATAAAATAACCCTAATCTAATCATATGGTAACAAAACCCTAAAGAACATATGAAACAAAGGCACCAGAACATAAATGATACATAGAGGAAAGGTTTAAACAAAAAGGAAACATGTGAAGCACACAAAACAGTCAAAACAGAGACGTTTCTAGGCAGACTCAGACATATGTGAGAACAGGCCCACATACGTGTGAGTATGACCCACGTACGTGGGGACTTGCCCAAAAACTCAACACGAGACAAAAACAAAGCAGGAAATGGAACTAAACTAAACACACAAACATGCTTCTAAACATCAAACAAGCATGGAACTAAACTAAACAAACATCTAAAAACCTGAACTAAGCAAGAAAAACATATCAAAACAAGAAACGGAAACAAAACTGAAAAGGAAATGGAAGAAGAAAGGAAAAGAAAGATACTTCAAACAAAGCTATCCAAGCTTGATTTTGACAATTCCCCTCAGTCAAATCTATCACAGACCAATAAGAAGGTGATTAGTAATGTTAAACTAAAAGGATTAGGACCAGAATAAGTCCCAATTAGAAAAAGATGGACTTAAGGTGTTTTGTGAAAAACTCTCTTTTTGATTCATTATTTTCTAGTAAATCATAGGTTTTTATATGTATCTTTGTGTTTTGAAAATATACCATGTTAGGCATTTTATAGTGGGAGAAATAAGGTTTGGAACAGCTCTTAAACGATGTAAGATTCATTCCAAACCTTAACCATTATTGCAAAAAACTTGCCTTATTTTATTTTTGAAACCCTAGCCACGTAAATGGGCCTTTTCTCATGTACATGAGCTAGATTTTCTATTTGGCATTTTTACTTCCAAAAATAGCTTTTTGCTCAATCAAAAATTTATTTTTCTCATTTTTAACACCTTTCAAGTCAATCTAATATCTAATCAGGCTCTAAACTAGCCTTGGGCCTCAGAATTTAGACATCACTAGAGAACAGGGGCCCAAGTTGTATGGGGTACAAAATGCGGTGTCTACAAAAGGTCGTTACCTTTAGGTGTATGACAAGAATCTTGGTCAATTTTAAGGTATTACTAAAGGTACGTGAAGTCGTCACCAATCATTGGGTTTTTCTAAGGTGTGATTGGTTACCTAACTCTATTTGATTTTATCATCAATCCTAGGCTAAGGAAAAATGTCATTTTCCTAATCTAATACGGATGGCAAAAAATCATGACTCTTGAGTTCAGAAGTTTGGTTACGTGTGGGGAAGGTGTTAGGCCCCCCACAACCCCTGTCCAAGGATAGTCCTTTGTTTTGGTAAAACCTTAATTTTCAGACATTGGCAATTGAAAAACAGAATATTGGCATTAACGTTCGGGGCTTTGAACGCGTTGGGCTTTGAGCTTTGGATTTGGAATGGGTGTGGTCCTAATTAATGTTTTCCTAGTACATTCAGGATAGGTGCCAGATTTCCACAGCAAAAATCCGGCAGTGTTTTGCCTTATTTTCATGGCAAAATTTGGCAACGCTTTGCCTTAGGTAACATGGATCAAAACAATCACATCGTGATGATTATGCCCACAGTATAGCATGAATATGCACCTACAGAATTTGCCTTGAGTACATACTCACACTACAAGGTCAGGATTGCTCATGGTCAACCAAGGTCGCTCACGTAACCATGAGAATCCATCATACAAAGTATATAATCACCCACACACACACACACACAAGTAGGTATATATATATATATATATATATATATATATATATATATATATATATATATCATGCACAATGCTAGCGCACAGAGCAGGAAAGTAAAGGGATACATTCCTACATCCCTAGAGTATGGCCCACCAAGGAAAATAAATAAGGGTCGCCATCCCCTAGAAATGAGGCCTATGAATGGTACATGGATGATAAGCCTAATACAAACAATCTAGAGAAGGGGCTAAGAGAAAGGGATAAAAGTACATAACTAATTGGGGAGGTTAGGCCTCTAATCTACTGAACATTGCCCTTTTTGGGTTTGTGCCTTCATGCTTGCATCATTGCCCTTTTTGCTCACGTTTAGGAGGTTGTGCCCTTACTCCAAGCATCCTCGCTCCATGTGGGTACATGCAAAGGCAAAGACAAACAAGCCAATAGACGAGCAAAGAAAGAAACAAGGAAGACAGAAAAGGAATGTAAAGAAAATGTAAAGGAAGAGAGCCTAATGGAGGCAAGCAAGCATAGCATAAAGCAAACAAGCATAACAAGCATAGCATAAGGCAACAAGTGTGATACACATAGGATAAGGCAAACAAGAATTTTATCAAACAAAAAGGGAGTGTCCTTGAAGGACAAATGTAGGTTTGGATCAAATGTCCATAGTTCCATTGTATTGGAGCATGGACGACACACGAGCAAGCAAGACTCATGCATGAACATGAAGCAAGCGTGTAAATATGCATAGAAGCAAGGAAAGCCAATGGGTGGCACAAGCAAGCATGACAAGCATATTATCACATGGAGCGGAGAAAGGGTAGGCATAGAGCAAATCGGCATCGCAGAGATGCCTCTCGCAAGTGGTTATATCCAAACAAAGCCACACAAAAGTTGGATGTAACCACACAAGATCAAGCCCACGGAAGGCGCCAAGCATGGTAAAGCCTAAAACTAGAGAGGCTAACATGGACATAAAGCATAGAAGCAAGCAAGCATACACATGCAAACAAAGATGATCCAAACCCTTTAATATAGGCCTAGGTGTGTGGATGTAAGCCTAGACCACAAGATCTAGATCTACACCCCACCATTAACAGCCAAAGCACAAGAATGAGAGATAACAAGGAACAAAAGGGCTATAATAGCACATGACAGAGCAACCAACACATAGATCTAAGCACAAAAACATGGCACGGAGCATGTAAACACATAGATCTAGACATAGGCACGTGGATCTAGATATAAGCATATAAATAGGCATGTAACATGTAGATCTAGCTCTAAGCATGGCCAAGAACATGAAAGCTAGCATAGAAACTTGTAGATCTAGACACAAGCATAGAGATAAGCATGGAAAACATGTAGATCTAGCCATAAGCATAGCCAAGGACATTAAAAAAAAAAAAAAGCATAGAAACTTATAGATCTAACCATAAACTAAACAAACAACACATGCAAAGGATAGATCTTAACATAAACACATGGCATAAAGCATGGAAACATGTAGATCTAAAAAAATAACATGAAAACAAGCAGAGAAGCATATGGATTTAAACTAAGAACATGCTAAAAGAAAAATAATACAAAAGACATGCTAAGAAAAGTAATAAATCATGTTATTTGAGCATAGTTAAGAAAAGGGTGTGGATTGTAGCTAAAAAACTACAATTTACACCCCTAAACCTCAAATTGAAGGTAAGAAACCAAGGAGAGAAAGATTAGGTGCAAAAACACTACCTTGTAATTTTGGTGAAAAAAGAAAAATCAAAGAAGCTTTGATGTGTTTTTGGTGGAGAAATGTAGAGAAAAATGCCCAGCAATTGCTCCAGCCACCCCCTAGAAGATTCTAGTGCAAAAATGAGGGGCCAAGGGTCATTTATAGACCCTCTCACGATTTTCGAGGCGCGACGCACATTGTATATGTATCAAGTTGGGCTGGCGGCCAATGAATGTGCGCCGGATTGGATCCGGTTGACACCAGCAACTTCGTCTCTTTTCGCTTTTCGATCTTGACTTTGATCGCGTATTTGAAGGTCTTCCCAGACTCAAATTGGGCTGATCTTGGTATTCTTGGAAATATTTGAATGTTTAATTTCTAGAACACTAAAGAAATTGGAAATCCAACACTTGGATCAAAAGTTATGACCTTTGAAAGCGTGATGAAGAGCTTTTCACGTTTTCTCGATATCTCAACCGTTTTAACTCTGATTTTGACCCATGAATAGTCGTTGGAATGAGAATTTGACAATCTTCGCAATGGCATTGGTCTTAACCTGTTCAGACAGTCGAATCAAAATTAGGATTTCTAGAGCCCATTAAGGATCAACTCCGAGTTAAACTTGGTCAAACTTGACAGAAGTCTTCCAGTTGCTCAAGTTTGATGTAAAACCATGAAAAATGTTGTTTTGAGAAGATTTTGGCATTGTTTGACTTTCGGTCAACTTAGGGTTGACCAGGGTATTTTGGTCATTTTGACCCAAAAATGCACTTTGAGTGCTTCAATGCCTGAACGGGTTACACCAAATCACTCTAGATGTTCCCGCGGGCCTATGGAGAGAAAATATTATTTTTGAAATTTTCAAGGTCCGATATGCAAATCGAGGGCGGACAAAATACGGTATCAACAATACTGTATCTGTTATCGAAGATGAAAATTGAAGAATTCAATGGAAAAACCTCTCCGCAACCTGACAAGATGAAATGATCCGCTAAAAGAATGAATTAGAGTACAAAAATAACAAGAATACCCTCCAAGCCTAATCTACCTATTGCACTTAAGTCCTCCAGTCCTCAACTACCAATAGACTTCTCGAAATCTTTTCTTCTCTAACTTTCTATATCCCGCAAGATCGCTCAGTTGCACTGCCAAGCCTTACTGGCTGAATTTGGCTAAGCTTCAATACTTCCCAATGGACCAATGATGCGAACCTCAATCGACACGCTTTGAGACCCAACAAACAATATTGGAATATTTGCCCAAGAAAGCTAAAATTCATATTTTTTATAGAAACCATGACCCAACGTTTATAATCGAAACGCGAACCAAAGGTATAAGTTGACATTAACCCAATGATTATAAAGAATCACGAACTGAAGGTATAAAATTTGAACGCCACAAGGAAAAATCTCAGATAAGTTCACAGTTCTTGAAGAACCAAAAGAAGAGCAAAGCCTTACCTTTTCTGATTTTTATTCAATAATCTATATCAACGTTTACAGACTTAAGGGCCTATTTAAAGGGCTCCATAAAACTTGACAGAGAAGAAAACATATTCTAAAGTAACTCCTAATTGATATTGTACTATATCAGGAATCAAATTTAACCTAAAAAGTATTAAATGCACCTAAAAACAAGGAAATAAATCACCTAAATAAAAAAAAACGTACTAAATAATAAAACCCTAAATAAAAGTTGATTTGGTCTGAAATTAGCAGATCCAAAATAGGAAAATTTCTAAAAAACGTTCTAAATAATAAATGTCCTAAATTCAGGTAGATTTGGTCTGAAATAGCAGCTCCATAATAGGAAAAAATCTTCATTAACTGACATAGAGCTGAAAAGTCAATCAATCATTAATCTAAGCCATAAATCACTCCCAATTAAGCCAAATAAGTCCTCAATAGCTTGAATTAAGTTACGCCTTCATCTTCCTTTGGGCCAAGTTTGGAATGTCTTGCGTTAGAATCAGCCCAAATCTCTTGAAGCCCATCAAGTGCTTCTTTGATTTTCTTAGATCTTGCTCTTGTAATAGGCCCAACTGGAACATGCACTAGATCCTTGAATGCTTGTTGATTCTCATCATTCCCCCTCTCTTCAAAAGGATTTGTCCTCGAATCGTCACCTATATGCATTATCATTGATTCTCTCAAGGACTTGAAATGGTCCATCCCCTCTAGGATGTAGCTTAGACCGCCTACGAGCTGAAAATCTTTCTTTTCTCATATGCACCCAAACCCAATCACCTGGTTCAAAGAAGACTTGTCGACGGCCCTTGTTGGCTTTGATCACATATTGTTCATTTTTCTTCTCTATATGTTGCCATACACTTTCATGGAGTTTCTTCACCATCTCAGCCTTCTTTTGACCATCCAAACTAGTCATTTCATTAACTTTCCTTGACCTAGGCAAGCCTAAAATAAAATCCATAGAAATATTGACCCAAGGTGCACTAGGTACCGACACCACGCACGGACTCATGCTCTCTCTCACATGTCCTTTGGTCAGCAACCCCTCAACTTGCCTTTGAAGTTCCTTTGTCTCCTCCGGATTACTCATATAGGCTGGTCAGTTAGACATTGTCGCACCTGGCACAAAATCAATTTGATGCTCTATTCCTCTAATAGGTGGCAATCCACTAGGAACATCATTAGGAAACACGTCCTCATATTCCTGCAACAAAGAGATAATAACACTAGGCAAAGATTTATCAAGTTTGTTAGTATTAAAACACACCACTTCGTACAAGAGTACAAATATAGGTTGGTTTGTATAAAAAAGCACTCTTGACATCACTCGCCTTAGCATAAAAAATCCTCATTTTTTTTTTCTCATTTTTTCCACCCTTAATTGTCTTTTCACTCTCTTTTTTCTATCCACTCTCTTTTTTTCTTTCACTCTCTTTCTCATCATCTTTTTTTGAACTCTCAGTCTCACAATTTTTCAAGTCATTCTCTCTTTTCAATTTCACTTGACCTCCATACACTTGTCTTGGAGTTAACAGTACAAGAGTAATGGTTTTATTATCTTTTACAAATGAATGCCTATTTTTGAACCCGTCATGATTGACCTTCCTATTAAACTGTCATGGCCTGCCCAATAAAATGTGACCCGCTTGCATTGGAACAATATCAGAAAGTACTTCATCCCTATACCTCTCAATTGAAAAAGAAACCAGTACTTGCTTATTTACCTTAACCTCTCCACAATCATTCAACCACTGCAACTTATATGGTCTAGGGTGTTTCAAGGTAGGTAAATTCAATTTTTCAACTAAAGTAGTGCTAGCCACATTAGTACAGCTCCCCCCATCTATAATCATACTACATATCTTGTTGTTAACATGGCATCTAGTATGAAAAATGTTCTCCCTTTGTTGTTCCATGTCATCCTCTTTGACTTGGGCACTTAAAGCACGCCTAGCCACAAGTGACTCGCCCTCCACTGGATACTCCACTTCATCATCACAAGCATCCTCAAGTGATGGAATCTGGTCATCATCTTCATCGCTTTCAGTTTTCACCTCTCCATCAATACGTGCGATCATGGTTCTCTTATTTGGGCATTGTGAAGCAATATGACCTACTCCCAAACAACAAAAACACTTAATATCACGATTACGAGTTTGGGATTCATTTTTACCTTTGTTGACACTAGGAGCTTCATCTCTCCTTTTTGGTGGTTCAGTTTTGGACTTGAAAACAACCACTTCTTCTTTCCTCCCATTTAACCTCCATGAAGCAGAGGAACTCGGATTTTGAAATGATCGAGTTCCTTTCCTTTTAAGCTGTCGTTCCACCTTTATTGCCATGTGCACCATGTCCTCCAACTCCACGTAGTGCTACAACTCCACCACGTTGGCAATGTCCTGATTTAGCCCATTCAGAAACCTTGCCATGGTAGTTTCTCTATCCTCCTCTACATTTGCACGAATCATGGCAATCTCCATCTCCTTGTGGTAGTCATCCACGCTCCCATAGCCTTGAGTAAGACTCTTTAATTTCTGATACAAGTCCCTATAGTAGTGACTAGGAACAAACCGCCTCCTCATGATGGCCTTCATTTCCTCTCAAGTCTCAATAGGTCTCTCATGTCCTTTTGTTCATCACAAGTTGATCCCACCATATAATAGCATAGTCAGTAAACTCAATGACAGCGAGTTTTACCTTTTTCTCCTCGGAGTAGTTGTGACACTCAAAGATTAACTCCACCTTCTTCTCCCACTCCAAGTATGCTTCTGGATCATTTTTCCCTTAGAACGTTGGTATCTTCATTTTTATGTTTCCCAAGTTTTTGTTAATCCCTTCTTGCCATCTTGGATCTCTTCGAAAACCTCTACCATGCCTTTCTCTCCTTGCCGCAAATCTGCCCTTATTGTTCAATAGAGCTTGATCTTCTTCATCTTCAAACTCATCCTCGTGGTAATCATCAGAATCATCCATGCGCGCACGCCTTTCTTGCCTTCTAGCATTAGGGCCTCTTTGGGGATGTTCCTCACGCAAAGTAGTAATAACAGTGTCTTGCCTATCCATCCGATCCCAAATCTCGTTAAACACCACATTCATGCGTTCAAATTGTTATTGCATGGCCTGCAAAATGATGGACGTCTCCTCCCCTCCTTCCCTATTTGATGTTTCGCCCCTGGAAGACATAATTTTGAAACTACAGAAGATTGTTAGAAATAATTCCTCACAACACTCCCTCACGTGTTTGCACTCAAATTATGTCACTCTCACTCGTGTTTCACTCTTAAATTGGCTTTTTCCCGATATTAGTCTCACACTCTCTTGCCTTTTTTCACTCGTAGCTTTGCCTTTTCAGTTCTGCATTAAACTAATAAACTTGATCAAGAAATTCAACTTGTAGTGTTTAAACAAATACCAACGGCAAGAAAATATGACAGAAACACTAAATCAAAGGAAGAGGAAAAAAGAAAACGAAATTCTAGTCTGAGAGAATTGAAACTACAAACAATTTTTTTTTCTGTTTTCTATTTCTTTTTTTGTCTTTTTTTTCATCTTTTTTTTTCTTTGGGAACTGGGTACATGATCTTAACCTAGTGCACTTCAACAAAAACAATAAAAATAAGAACGATGAATGAAGAACACAAAAGAAACAAGATTGGATGATAGCGGGAAACAAAAGATAAAGGGATAGAAAACTGATTTTAGAACCTGTGCTCTGATACCAAATGATGCGAACCTCAATCGACACGCTTTGAGACCCAACAAACAATATTGGAATATTTGCCCAAGAAAACTGAAATTCATATTTTTGATAGAAACCCTAACCCAACGTTTATAATCGAAACGCGAACCAAAGGTATAAGTTGACCTTAACCCAATGATTATAAAGAATCACGAACCGAAGGTATAAAGTTTGAACACCACAAGGAAGAATCTTTGATAAGTTCACAGTTCTTGAGAAACCAAAAGAAGAGCAAAGCCTCACTTTTTCTTATTTTTATTCAATAATCTATATCAACGTTTACAGGCTTAAGGGCCTATTTAAGGGCTCTATAAAACTTGACAGACAAGAAAACATATTCTAAAATAACTCCTAATTGATATTGTACCATATCAGGAATCAAATTTGACCTAAAAAGTATTAAATGCACCTAAAAACAAGGAAATAAATCACCTAAATAAAAAAAATAAAAAAAACGTACTAAATAATAAAACCCTAAATAAAGGTTGATTTGGTCTGAAATTAGCATATCCAAAATAGGAAAATTGCTAAAAAACGTTATAAATAATAAATGCCCTAAATTCATGTAGATTTGGTTTGAAATAGCAACTTCATAATAGGAAAAAATCTTCATTAACTGATATAGAGCTGGAAAGTCAATCAACCATTAATCTACGCAATAAATCACTCCCAATTAAGCCAGATCAGCCCTCAATAGCTTGAATTAAATATATTACGCCTTCATCTTCCTTTGGGCCAAGTTTGGAATGTCCTGCGTTAGAATTAGGTCAAATCTCTTGAATCAGCCAATTAAGTGCTTCTTTTATTTTTTTGGATCTTGCTCTTGTAATAGGCCCAACTGGAACATGCAATGGATCTTTGAATGCTTGTTGATTCTCATCACCAAGACACTCTCAACACTCAAATAATGTGTAGATTGTGTTTGGTTGAATCTCCCCTCAAGGTAAATCAATGGGAGAGGGAAGAGAGTAGAGAAAAACTAAGGGAATTGGGTAGGAATTTGTAAGCTCAAATTCACTAACTCTCCGATGGTGTTTCTAGGGTTTTCTCTTAGAAACTCTCCTTATAATTTCGTGGGAAATAAGGATATATAAAGCAAAGGAAAAAGGAAGCACAAATATCTCTCAAAAATGAGTTGTTATTGTAACTTGCGAGTCCCTCGCAAGTGGGCTCACCCGCAAGTACTCTAACTAACTTTTGAGCTCCTTACATGCAAACTCATGGGTACGAAAATCATGAGCCACTGGCGAGTCAATCAAAGTTCTGCTGATCTTGCAATTCTTCATCAACTCTAACCCAACCGAAGTACATTAAACTCCCACAAAATGCAAGGAAAATAAGCATGAAATTACAACAAATTTGGTACGAAATAAAGCAAGTAAAATCACTATGGAAAATCACAACTTAACCAATTTTTTTGTTTATTTATAAGAGTTCAAAGTTAATTTTTTGTAATTCTTACTTTTGGAGAAGGCGTTCAGGAGCCCCAATGAATTTTGAAGAAAATGTATTTTTTTTAAATGGTTTTATCATATTGAAATAAATACTTCTTCAAAACTTTCTAAAATTTCTGATGGTTTCCACATTTGTTTCCTTAAAATTCAAAGTATTTGTTTTTAAGCTGGAATGACATCTAGTCGTGTTACATCTTCGTTCAGTTTTACTTTGTGATAAGCAGGGTAGATACAATAAAATCCATATTTTACCCTCTCTCTTTTTTTTTTTGACCAAATCCATATTTTACCCTTTACTGTCCTTGGTTAAGTGATAAGATTCTCTTATTTATTTTAATGGCTGCATCAGGTAAGTCAATGTTTGTATATAGATTTCATTGATAGATCAATAACAAACTATAAAACGTTATCACTTAATCTAAAACTTATTTTACAAAAATAAGGTAATTCAAAGGCAACTAGAGCCAACTAACAACGACGTAAAGTCAAGGTAGAACCGACATGTGCCTTCTGTTGCGAATATGATACCCATTTGCACATAATTTCTGGGCTCTTATTCCACCCTACTTTTTCAAAAATTCCAGAGTTATACACTCACACTCACACCTGAATCCGGAAATGCACCTGTGCTTCCTAGATTCTACATTCAAACACGCAAATGCTTAAAACTGTCTGGATTGCAATTAATTCCAAAAGTATTTCAAAATTGCCATGAACCATTATGTAAAACCAAAAATAATAGAGAAACCTCACCTTTTAAGGAGCAAATGACTGCGTGACTTTTTCGACATTTGCATTAACCATGACTTTTTCTGCAAATCCATCTGGCATATCCGTTAAAGTTACTTGTTCCAGGTCTTTCATCAGCTCTAATCCGACTGTCTGCTTCAATTGATTGCAGCATCTGATCTCTAGTTTTCTAAGGCGAGGCATGGCTCCCTTCTTCACAATCCACTCCTCCAAACCATTTAGCATCCACAATTTCAGAACACGAAGTTTAGGAAATTCCTCACAAATTATTTGTTTTCCTGTGTAGGAATCACGGAGAAGCCTAAGGATGTTTAGTTCAGGCAACTGCCCAAGAATTTGCATTGGGTCTTCCTCTATTCGTGATGCTGACAGGGTGAGAATTGTGAGCTTTGAAGGAAATTGATCGTTAACAATAGCTCTTGGTAACTGTCCCAGCAAATACAAGTCACGTAGCTTGTCGAGTACTGCCATAGTCCCCAAAGTAAGAGTTGAAGGTTCACCAAATTCATTAATTGATCTCAACTTTAGGGACTCAAGATGGCTCAAATGTGAAATCCAGTCAGCTATTTCACGTTCTTTTTCTTTTTTTTGAGAAAGAGCTTTTTCACATTCTGACTCTGAAACACATGTCAATTTCAATTTCCTGAGGCCAGTTAACTTGCCCAAGCAATTCTTCACAAGACTCTCATTGCCTAAAGACAGCCCCCATAATGTCTGAAGGTTGGTGAGAGACTGGCTATTTGGCTTCTTGACAGACATATCGATATGAATCTCGTTCAGGTAGAGATGCCGAAGGTTCTTTGCCTTCCAGATAGAACTTGGCAAAGCAAATATACTAGTGTGCTTCACATCTAAAGTTTCAAGGTATTGAAGATTACCAACTGACATTGGAAGAGAATCTAAGAAAGTCCGTCTCAAGCCTAGGTATTTTAGGAGCAGCAATTTTCCTAGTGTCTCAGACAGCATAGGCTTGTAGACATATTCAAGGTCAAGCACTATGAGCAATCCAAAGCCTCTCTTAGTGACAATCGTTTTAAGTAACATACGTACTTGTTGGATAGGCGAGTCTTGCCCCCGAGTTTCTAATGATACAAAACAACGCAGATTTTGTATGTCCAAAGAAGAATATTTCTTGATGTATACACTGCCTAATAGCCTCCGGATTTTGGGAGAATCTGCAGGTCCTTGAGTTGTACTTATTAGATTCACAGCCATTGGATTGAAGTAATCCCATATAAAACCTGGCATATAACATCTTTTTGGGCTTCCATCCAATCTCCTGGCTGCTACTTCAATCAAGTTTCTTTTTAATAGTTGATTGAAATATTCCTCTACAAGATCTTCGGGGGCCTTTTGTTCCTCAGGCAAGGGAATAAGCAATCCTTCTGCAAGCCAAAGATGAAATAACCTCCTAACAGGGATCTCAAACGCTCTGGGGAAGAGCCCAAAATAAAGAAAACAAAATTGCGTTCGAGGAGAAAGCTCCTGATAAGTCAAAGTCAAGATACTCTCTGGATCTGCAGGCCCAGTCACACTGGATGAGTCTGTTACTTCTGCGGTAGACAATTGTTTAACTGCAGGCTCAATCAAACTGGATGATTTTCTTAACCCTGCAGTAGACGATTGTTGAACTGCAGGCTCAGTCCCACTGGATGATTCTCTTATACTGGATGATTCTCTTATAGACAATTGTCGATGTTCATCCTTAATCATGGTGGATGATTTGCTTAAATTCGTGTTTCGCAATTGCTTAATCACATTAGACCATTCATTTAAATTTTTCTTTGACAATAGTCGTCCCAATATGATAATTTCCAGAGGTGAACCACCACATTTTTTCAGGATCTCCTTCTGGAGATTGATTAATGCTGGATTGTTCAAGTTACCTTCTGCTATTTGTGCCTTCTTCAAGAACAATACCCAGCTTTCCTCATCGGTTAAGCTTCGTAGCATGATTGGGTTTCTCCGTGGATTAGCAGCACGTGCTACATCTATGTCGCGTGTGGTGAGAATTAACCGACTCCAACCACCTATGCATTTCAAGACAACAGAAAGTTTTTCCATATCAAAGGGTGTCCGCACATCATCTACAACTACCAGACAACGCTTCTCCTTCAAGAAACTTTCTAGCTTCTGCTTCAAGTCATTATCTGGTAAATTTTCATACTTACTCTCCCATCTAAGTTGTCTCAAGATGTTTAGCAAGATTTCTCGAGCTTTAAAATCCTCAGAAACATTGACCCAGGCACGGTGATTAAAAGCACGCCTAACATTTGGGGCATTATAAATAGTTTTCGTCAGAACTGTCTTGCCAGAGCCTGCATTACCAGTTACTGCGATGACACTATCTGACTCTTGGCCTTTTGAATTGAATAATTTCTTTAACAATTCATCTCTTTTATCCTCAAGACCAACAAAGTCTGAATCACCTGGTTTCATAATTTCTTCTATGGTGGTTCGGCCTTTGGCATGAGTAGCATGCGGATTGGTGGTGGTTGTTGATTCCATAATTTCTTCTTCAGAGGGGCTGCCTTTGGCATTAGTGGTATGCAGATCGGAGACAGTTTTTGATTCCATAGCATGCAGTTCGGTGGCGGTTGTTTCTGTAATTTCTTCTTCAGATGAGTGGCCTTTGGCATAAGTAGCATGCAGATTGGTGGTGGTTGTTGATTCCACAATTTCTTCTTCAGAGCGGCTGCCTTTGGCGTTAGTGGTATGCAGATCGAGGACAGTTTTTGATTCCGTAGCAGGCAGATCGGTGGCGTTTGTTGGTTCCGTAATTTCTTCTTCAGAGAGGCGGTCTTTAGCATAAGTAGTTAATTTATCCATCTTCTTCCTCAAATGGATTTGGTCCAGCAGAGATGCCAAGTAGATGAGCGGGGGCATGATCTCAATAAATCTATTCCGTCTCCGCAATTCTGTTTTCGCAATGAACGTGTCGATGACGTTTTCTATTTCGTTAAGCATACTCAAAAAACCATCTTTGCGTAGTTGAACAATATCTTGGCTAGCATGGCCTCTCTCTAGACCTCCTATCTTTTTGCATATTGACTCTAGCACTGACTTGGTTGCGGTCATTCGGACTAGCGCTGTTGATCTTGAATAGACATTTCTTTCATGAGCCAACAGGTCGCGTAGTTTCTGTAACAGAAGTGGAACTCTCACTTCGATTTCCTTGGACTCCATGAATCACTTAAATTACTTTTCTTGAATTCTTCTTCACCTGTCAACCAAAGATCCAAGAGTGCAGTGAGCATGGGTTTTTTAAGGAACAAATCTTTCATGGTTTCATGAAAATGCAATCTTGGTCTTATCAACTGTTAATTCCTCGATGTACTTAGTTCAAGGCCACTGGCTGCGTGTGCGTTACCTACCAGTAATTATTAAAAGAATTTTTTATCTGATTCTAACCCAAGCCAAACCAAAACAGAATTTAGATAACAAAAATTTTATCTAATTCGTTTTGCTAATTCTGATTGAAATTAAACTTTTCTGAATTCATGTTGCTAATTGCAGGGGTGGTGTTACGTGCTGGCCAGGGGGTTCAACCCCGTCACTTGGCAAATATTATTTTTATATATAAACTTTTTTACAAAAATTGTTTTGACTGCCCTAAAATAAATATTTGAACATTCTGACCATAAATTTTGTTTAAATCTAGCTAAAATAAACTTAAATACGATCATTTTAATGTTATTTTCTCAATAGAGGGTAACTGGGTAAGTAACAAGTTGCAACTAATTTTTATTTTAACCAACAACTGACATCACTTTTTTGCTAATATATCACCTTTTTTTTTTTTACATACTTTTAACAACTTGCCACTTATATTTTATTGTGAAATTTTTGTGCAAGTGTTGTGTTAACAGCACTACTTTTAAAATATTTAATTTTATAATAAAGAAAAAAATGTTTCAAATTTTTGCTCTCGTTAAAAACAAATAAATAAACCTTCTATCTAGGACTTTAGCTTACTTTTCGGTTGACAACAAAATGAATTTGTTTTTCCCTGCACTTTTCTTCTTTATCAGCAAAAAATATTTATATCTGTGATTTCTTTCTTCATTCTCTCTATCTCTCTTTCTCCGATCTATGTTTTCTTAGCTTTTATCTTTGTTTGATCAAGAAGTTTTCCTAACTTTTTTCTTTTTTTGCTCCAATTCTAAGAAAGTGACCATGTGTTTGGTTAAAAACCATACACTTCAAAAGCAAAAATTTATATCAATTTTTTTTTTCTTAGTCCACATTTACTCCTAGCCCAACTCCTAAGTTTGTTATTATTCTTCTTTATCATGTATTTTTATTTAATTATTATTACATATAAAGATAATAAATTATTATGCATTCAATGGTTGTTGTTTCACTGATCTTTAAACTATTAGTAAATTTTTTAGACTATTACACAATATAGTTGTATTGTATGCTATAATATGGAAGTTGTATATAAAAAATAATAATAATAACATTTTATTTTTTAATCCTCTGACCAATTCCTAGCTCCGCTGACCTCCCCAGAAAAAAAATTCTTGAGCCGCCACTGGCTAATTGAGACTTAAAACTATGATTTTACCTCATTAACACCTGTTAGTCTTAGCCATTAGCAATTGCACGACCAACAGGAAAGAGAGATCAGAGAACACTTGAGAAAAGGGTGCGCATTCTCATTAAAAAGCAGGAAATAAAAGCTTTAGTAAAGGGAAAATATTGAAGAAAAAATGGTGAGAAAGAAAGAAAGAAAGAAATTAAGGTTGTATTTGGATTTGGATTTGAGGACTTGAACATTAAGGGATTTGAATAACAAATTACTCGGTATGGATTCTAATAACACAGGATAGATCTGAGTCTTGAGGATTTTTCTTTATAAAAAAAAACACTTTATAGTTTATACCATGAATTTGAAAAGGGCATTTCAAATAGAAACCATTCTCTTCGGATATTCCTATCCAATTGTACCCATTGTGATAAGCGTGTCAGATCAAAATAGACAAAGGTGTAACATGTGGTGTGTCAATATGTCTTCATGTTTTACGAGCAATGTTCAACAGATATCAACTAATCAATAAACTTTTCAGCAAAACAAATGTGTTCAGATGAAAAATAAAAAAAAAAAGCTGTAAATATCTTTTCACAAGAATGACACCTCACCTATTCACAGGCGGAAAGGCCGACGGAGTGCAAGCGGCAGCCAAATATACAACTATACCAACTGTGGAAGCTACTTTCATAGAAGGGAAGGTGGCTGAGGTGTTTGGTTGTAGTGGTAGATCTTTTTCTGGGATCAAAATTACTTTGATTATGATAGATCTTGATCTAGGGGTAGTGGGGTTCTATCTGTGAGTCTCACTCTCAGTGCAAGACTTCAAGACAGTCAAGTCAACTCACAGTCGTCACCTCGACAATCAATGAGGAGCTTTAATCTATAATGTTTAACCCTTTTTTTACTTTTGGAAACAAATTTGAATTATACTACTACTAGCCTTATCATGTCCCACCACCATGTCCTGCACGGCTACACCTCACCTAACGTTCGTATCCCCACCACCACACATTTTAGATTATTCAGTAGTTAAGAGCATTTTAGTAGTGGTGTTGGCATTTCACTATAATGTTAAATTTCCTATCAAAATATTGCAAAATTGGATTGTATCACTAGAGCAAAATCTTTTTTTTTTTTTTTTTTTGCTACTGAGCTACTGGGTACAGCCAAATATGGTTGTAGAATGTAGTTAAGATGGTAAGAAAAAATTTTATTAAAAGATATATTATTATATTGTGTTAGTGATTGTAATTGTTGTTTATTGTAGTAGATATATTATTATATTGTGTTTTTATATTATTTTATTGTGTTGAATGCTAAAATAAAACTGCTGATGTTAAGTTTTTTTTTTTTAAAGCATTTCACTAAAATGTTAAATTTCCTATCAAAATTTGCAAAATTGGATTGTATCAGTAGAGCAAAATCTCTTCTTCTTTTTTTTTTTTTTGCTACTGAGCTACTGGGTACAGCCAAATATGGTCGTAGAATGTAGCTAAGATGGTAAGAAAAAAATTTATTAAAAGATATATTATTATATTGTGTTAGTGATTGTGATTGTGATTGTTGTTTATTGTAATAGATATATTATTATATTGTGTTGAATGCTAAAATAAAACTGTTGATGTTAAGTTTTTTTTAAAGTGAAGTGGTAAAATAGATAAAGTAACTTTTTATGGTGCCAAGTTGTTAATTTTTGGCACCATCAATGCTGATGCTCTTAATACTTTAGTTTTCATAAAGTAATACTACATTCATAATATTTCCTCAACAAATCTTAAATAGAAGACTAGTATTGGTTATAATCAAGCTACTATTGAATTACTTTTACCCACCAATAACAATATTCTCACTATAATTTATTGTGAAATTTGTGTGAAAATTTTATAAACGTTGTATTACTCGTTCTCAAATGTCACTTTTCAAAAAGTCTATGGACGGAACATTTTTCATATACTTTGCAACAATATGTGCCATTTCAAATGTGGATTAAATTACTTTTCACAAAGTGTCAATGATAATTTCAATTGTAAGTGAAATAATCCAAAAATAAATTGATAATAATTGACAAATGTGAAAATTGTAACAAAGTGAGGCAAAATGTGTATCCTCTGAAGAATTGCTTTATTTTTGCTAAATTTGATTCTTTAATGCCTCTCCTCTTTGTTGATATGTGCATGTGCAAGAGCAGCATGGGTTAAAGGTGTTAAGGATATATTTTATGTAGTTGGCTAATCCTTTGACAAAACATACTTTACTTGTATTTGGATAGATCTAGAATGTGTTTAATACTTCAAAGAACATGTTGTTCAAGTCTAGTATTAAAGCCGTGAAGACTGGACCAAGAAACAAGTGAAGAAAAACTGTTCACTAAAACTGGACAGATAGCTCGACACCTGCTCGATAGATAGCTATCTATCGATGTTTAATGAGGATCGACAGATACTATCTATCGAGGTTACAAAAATCCGAATTTTTAGATTTGATTTTCAGCCCATGCTTATGTATTTGTGTAGGGTTTCTTTTCTCACAACCCTAGACATATATAAGACTTATTTTAAAGGTCATCACATAAGAGAATACAAGGAAAACATATGAAAAAGGTGACTGAAGCCTTATTCTCTCTGAAAAAAGCTACTGCGTCTTTGTGCCTTAGGGTTTTGTAACCAAATGCTTTTTAATATTCATTGTTGATGAAGTGAAGAACTTTGCAACCAACATTCTTCTTCCTCAAGTTGGTGAGTGAGTCATATACTGGGATTTATGCAAAGGAGTGAATCACGTACTGAGATTCGTGCATCAAAGGGTGGCGTTCATATATTGAAGAGTTGCGTTCATCTACAGGGATTGTAGAGTCTAGGGACAACGGTTTTGTACTATATCTAAAACTTCTCTTTACTATAGTGAATTGTTTTTCGAGAAGGTTTTCCCCCAGGTTTTTTACTGTGAAATTGGTTGGTTTCATTAGTTTTCCTAGGTCATCATATATTGTCTTATTTATTTTTCCGCTGCATTATTTGTGACATGATATTGATGTTTGTTTGTTTTAACAAATTTTATTCATAATAAATTTAATTAACAACTTGGATTTAAAACTTGTTAATTCTACCAACCAAGGTCTAAATTTCCCAACAAAAAGGCAGAGCCCTCAACCAAAGCAAAAATATTGTAGTCATACATGACAAAACAAGCAAGTTGGGTCGGGTTAGGATAAAAACAAGTCATTTTAAGTGGGTTATAGATGGTCGGTCAATCGGGTTGCGGATCAATTCAGGTCGACCATTATTTTTTTGCATGATTTTTTTTTAAATGTGTTTGCAATTTGGTAAGTCATCCAGCAAATTACTTAGTGTAGAATGCATTACTTTAAATTCACCACTTATATTAAGAATAAACTCAACTCAACGAATTAATACTTATTCAATAATTATAAAATTATACAAATCCCAACATTGCTAACCAAAACAAAATAGCATAAACACAAATGAGTCTAGTTTACCATTTGAAAATCCAACTTCTACACAATATCAACATCTCTCGAAACGTAAAACAAAATTACATATGCCCTATTAGATAGCTGAATTGAGAAAAAATAAAAACATGTAAGAAACTTACAATCTTGAATGAAGGTAGCTTGGTTGCTCTCAGCCATTTATAATCTAATATCAATTGTGGTTGGCACTATGTTTCAATATGAGAATATACATCAAAGTTAATTGTGGTTGGCACTATGTCAATTTGAGAATATACACTAAAATTTGATTTTTTTTTTTTTTTTTTTACTTATTTGTACATGATCTCTTTTATGAATATCATATCATTGTTAAGTAATATACACTTTAGAAAATATCGTCTTTTTTTTGGTTGAAAAAGTCATTTTATTTTGGCCATGGATTGTTAAAAGATAGGCCTAAGCATCCATATTCTATGCCAATTTTATTGATATATTTCGGCTTCACTATTTTCACACTTATGAATGCTTCTCATACATGTTTATAATTTCAAAAAAAATTAAAATTTTACTTCAGCCAAATTATCTTGGCACATACTTTGTTATTTGATATCTACAAATCTTTACTTATCATGTTATTCAAGCAAGAGAATGCTTCAATCATTCATCCTGCAGTTGTAGGGATTTTACTATTCACAGAGAAAAATACAAAATGTGGTAGTACAATTTTTCTCTCTCAAAAACAACACTAAACCATAATCTCCAAAACAACAGTTTTTCTATCCTACGCACAAGATTTACAATGAGCTAAAAACGAGCTAAATTTTTTTTCCCAAGGCCATTGCCCCTAGACCCCTAAGTCTCTACTCAATGGACTAAGCCTCAAAATAAATCCCATTAAAAATCGTAACACTTTTATTTTCAGGTCGGGTCATAAAGTCTAGATCAAACACAACTAAGTTCTACAAAGCCCAACGTGTGTGTGTTGCGTCATTTAAAAAATGTTTAAAATATTGATGTTATATTTATAAAAATAATAATAATAACATGCATTATTTTTGTCAATTGAGTTTATGTTATGCATCGTAAATCTAACAACAAATATTAATATCAATACTGTCTTTTTTTTTTACCAAAAAATATAAAATATAAAACAAGTAGGGTCAAGGGTTAGCCAAGGCTGGTTGGGTTGACTAAAAAAAAAAAAAGATTGGATCATGGGTCAACTCATTTTTAGTTCGGATAAATAAAAAAAAAACTTGGGTTCAGGCTGGTATTTTCCTACAGGTAGGGTCAGCAAATCCCAACCTATTTTGCCATGTCTAATAATAATTTGCTTCATATTCGGACTTCATCCTCAATTTTATTATGATTTTTGTAAAATTTTGGTTTTTGAGTATAACCAAATTGAGTTAGTGTTTGGTTCATTGTGGGACCAATTTGATTAGCCATTTGCTTCAGTTTTTAAAACCATAACTATCACTACTAATATTAAAGTGAGTAAAGTCTCTTATCATTGAAAAAGAGATTTGGAGTTCAAACTCTTAGACCAAAAATTGATTGATGTCTTGATCTGATAATAAAAATCAATCATTATAGAGTATACATCATAAATTGAAATTCTATCTTATATATCCAAAATAAATATATAAATAACTCCTCTATTTGGTTTTTTGTTTAACATTTTGAGCCTAAATCAATCATCAACAAATGATTGAAAATCTAATTAAAACAAAAAAAAAATGATTGAAGGAAAATTTTGTAATGTTTAATTGTAATTTGCGTCGTACTTGGACCTCTTTCTCATGTCAAAGATCATAAGTTTGATGTTTTTAGGGTCACTATGGACGCCTTAAGCTTCACTACTTCATACTTGAGAGCATCTTTAAAACAAAAATTTCTCTTCTTTATAAATCTAGAAGGAAAAAAAAAAAAAACTCCTTTCTTTTTGTCAAATACACACCAGCTGAAGTGTTTATGAATGAACCACTTAAAACCGGTTCAATTGGTATAATTAACAATTTTACTGGTTGTGTTTTCGATTTTTTTTATGATTTTTGTAAATTTCGGTACTTGAGTATAGTCAAATGGAGTTAGTGCTTGGTTCATGGTAGGACCAATTTGATCGGCCAATTTGCTTCATTTTTTAAAACCATTACTATTGATGGGCCAAAAATGTATTAACCCCTTGTGATGAATTAATCAAGTGAATTAATTAGGTTCAATTACATGCAATAAGCGTGGCAGCACAAACAAATCACCAAATAACTAAATATGCAGCGGAAATTAAATGATACGGTGATTTGTTTACAAATGGGGAAAACCTACACGGCAAAAACTGCACCGGATGATTTTAAGGTCACCACTCCCTAAAAATCACTATTATCAAAACAGGCGGTTACAAGTAAAGGAATTCCAGTACCTTATACCAACCTACAGTTGAATCATTACCCAAATACCCAATTGAACTTGTTCTGTAGTGACAATCTCTCCTTGTATTGCACGGCTCCTAGTACATGACTAATCAATAGATACGCTGATCCTAGTACACAACTTGATCACCAACTTGAAAAGGATGTTGGCTACAAAGTTCTTCTATTCTTCAACCGATGAAGATCACGAAATTATTTGGTCACAAAATCCTATAGTGTACAAATACAGCAGCTTCTTCAATAACTAGGGCAAACTAGGTTTTCTGGTCACACTTGAGGAATTATGCTCTTGGGCAATTGTGCTCTTGGTTGTGTAACCTAATTCGGCCCTTAAAATAATCCTTATATATGTTTAGGGTTATGAGAAAAGAAAACTCAAATACATACTCACGGATTGGATGAAAAATAGTCTTGAAAAACTGAGTTTCATAAACCTCGATAGATAGCCATCTATCGAGTTAGCTGTCGAGCCACGGGTTTCAGCAGCTTTTAAACCTCGATAGATGCTAGTTGTCAAGCTAGCTGTCGAGTTTTAAAATTCAGTACTTTCTCACTTGATTCTTGGATAGACTTGCTTAACTTTAACACTTGAACTTGAAACCTTGTTTCTTGAAGCATTAAACATATCCTAGATCTATCCAAATACAAGTAAAGTGCGTTTTGTCAAAGGATTAGCCAATACATAAAATGTTGACATATGTTCCTAACATCCAATCACATATGTCGTAACAATCTCCCTATTTAGCAATCCGTGACAAAACCACAACAAACAAATGAACATTGAGAGAGGCCATTTCAATTCTACTTACTACGTGGAGGAGGTCATCACCGTTGGCGGATTTGGAATTTGGCTAGCAAGAAGAAGCATGTCCTCATCTTTATTTTCTTCTTTTCAAAAAAAAAAAAAATGTTTGTCTTGATTGTGGTACAAACAAAAACAAGGATAATCGCTACATCTATATCACTACTTGATCTATACTATGTTAATGAAAAAATTTGATGTGGCACTCATTTATTGGAGGGTTTTACATAGGTACTTTTACACCACATTCTTATCAATTGCACACTATTCATCAAATGCAAATCGATTCTAACTTCTAAGCAAGGAATGTACAAACTAAAGAACAAGGTGGAGTCAAGGGAATCTTTTAAAAATAGAGTCATTTGTAGCGTATGGAATATGAGTTTTCAATCTCTGGTTAAGACCAACACCAGTGAATGGATGGTGTTTTTTGTTTTCCTTGATAGCTGATAGTTCAACACTGCTCATTTGTACATATTCCTTATTCTGAAATAATATTTTCATTCTTAATGAATTAAAAAATTAAGAAGAAGAAGAGGAGAGACAAGAGACTGACTTACGGGATTAGGTAGATTCAGTGGACATTGGACATAGATTTTGCGTAGGAACCAGATGCGTGGGATATGATAGAGAATCAGAGATGCAGTGGACGGAGGAATTTTTTTTTTTGTTTTTCTCTTTTGGGGACTATGTTAAGATATAGCCAAGGAAAAAAAAAAGGTGCATAACAATCCACAGCAGTGACATTAAAAGGGAAATGTTAACCAATGATCTAACCGTATTGATTTATGAGATATTTTTAAAAACATTTCATTGGGAGAATGATAAGGCAATAAATGTTGTTGATAACTTTTATTATTTTAATGAAAGTTGTATTAAAACTTTCTTATTATGGTTTATTAACAATTACCCTAATGGCATCCATTAATACATATTCTTAGGGCATATATGGCATACATTAATAAACCATTTTATGAAAAAAAATGAAAAAGTTATTAACGTTTTTTACAGTTTTTTTTTCTTCAATTCTCTATAAAATGTTTTCAAAAATGAATGATTAATGTATGCCCTAAGAGCATACATTAACCGGACCCTTAAAAAATGTAGCTTTAAGCAACTCAAAAAACTATTTTATTTATTTTACCATCTCACTTTATTATACACTCAGTATCAATAGTTTTATTTTAGCATTCAACATATTAAAATAATATAAACAACACAATAAAATAATATATCCAATATAATAAACTATAGCCACAACCACCCATAACAATCACCGCCATAGCCATGAATCATGACGTCAACCCACAACAAAGACTCACAAACCACGAAGTTGACCCACAACAGAGACCCACGAACTGTGAAATCGACCCACAATAGAGACCCACGAAATTGATGACAAGAGAAAGGAAAGTGAGTGAAAGAGTCAAAGAGCTAGGACGAGAGAGAGAGAGAGAGAGAGAGAGAGAGAGAGAGAGAGAGAGAGAGAGAGAGAGAGAGAGAGAGAGAGAGAGAGAGAGAGAGAGAGAGAGAGAGAGAGAGAGAGAGAAGGTAGTGTATTAAAAATTAATAGCAACAAGCTATAGTAAGTTGCTAGTAGCATGTTTGTAAAATGTGTTAGATATAGCACCAGTAATGTTGGGAGGTTTCTAGTGTTTTGAGGGGTTTTAGCTATTTTACCACATTCATTGTGAATTCTCTAAGGATCCTACCTAGTTAGTGATGGTTGTGAAATTAAAACTACTAAATAGCTATTTTTAACACTTCAAACACCAAAATAAATGCTATATTAAAGGTACTAAAGCTAAAAAAATTTAACAATATACTATAGCAGATCATTGTAGCATGTTGCCACTATTATTTAATTAATTTATTTTCATGAGTTGGAGAGGAAGAGAGACAAGAGAGAGGGAGATATTATATTGAAATTAATATGTTAAGTTGTTTATATTATGTTAATGAGTTATATGTAAAAATAGAATATTTGATGTAGGTTATATTGTGAATTGAGATGTTAAAATAGATAAAATATAAAATAGTTTTTTCAGATGCTAAAGTTTAAATTCTTTTAGCATTTTTTATGTGAATGCTTTTATAGGTTCCAGTAGATAGTAGTCCACCTCTTTGTCCCAATCCTCGTCCTTCTCTTACTTGTGTTCTCTAACCCTTTATTCATTCCTCTCTCTCTTCTTTAGCACCACATTAATATGATTGATTAACATCCAAAACATTATTTACACTCTTTTACTCTTTCACATGATTTCAATATTGCAAATTTGTAATGGATAATTGATTTTAAAGCGTGGATATTTGAGTAGGGTTGTGCAAGGATTTGGACAAGTTAAAGGGAAATATTTTCAAGTTAGACACATTCCAAACTGCTTCCAATCTACCAACCACAAAAAATGATAGGTTTGCTAAAACTTTGGATGGTTTTGATTCGACAATTGGCTGGGTTAGCTTTAGTTATGTGTTGTATACTAATTTTGAAAATCATTTTACCATTTGTGAATAAATTTAAAAATTTGTAGATGATGCACGAAAATTAGTAGGCTGAATGCTTCAGGCTATGGTGATGACTTGATGACCTGAAGAGAAAGAAAAGACTGTCAAGGGTGACTAGTGTGAATCGGCCAAGAACCCTCCAACAATTAAGTCAGTTTTTCTCTCTATAACACAAGGATAGTGAATTGTGAATAGTAGAACTTACCTTGGTTGAATGAGACTTGATCCTTTTATAGAGTGTTAGAAGTGAGTCTACTTGCTCGGATCCACTATCATCATGGGAGATGTGTGGAGTTAATGGAGAAAATGGAGCGGATTTGGGGGAATCCTCCCCGCGTTCTGGAATGACAGATCGTGGTTTGATTGCATAGAGCTTTTAGAGAATTTCTCTGAAATTCACTAAGTGTCATATGGTCGTCCATACCCTTGTGAGCCATGGACGACCATCCTGATTTGGACGGTTGCAATATCTTATGGAGGGATCTTATTCATGTTTGGGGGTGCTTCTATTAGGTTTCCTTTCTTGTAAAACCCTCTGGACGTGATTTGGTCATGGACGACCATCATGGATGAACTAAGCTTGGTTTGGACCCCATCAGTTGCCCTATTGTCCTTGTGTCATCCATATCACTGTTGCCTTTACACGTGGCAATTTTTCATTGGTTGAAGGATTTTCCAGATGGCATGTCAAGGTGGTTCAAGATCAGGTGTCCTAGATGTTGACACGTGGCTTAATCCTAGTGGTCCATAGGTCACGCCATTTTGTTCTTTGAGAAAAACTGCCACATGGTGTATTCTCATTAGCTCGCACCGCTTCAATGTCCACTTCTACTGCCTATAAATAGTCCAATACCTTTCTTACCCTCTTAGTTTCTCATATTTCTATTTTGCCATTAGTCGTACTCTACACCTTGTCTAGAAGTTTCCTCTCGTCCTTAGTCCTCTTCGTCTAGAATTAAGTATCCTCCTTTTCCAGTCTATAAGTTTTCTTCTTTAGAAATCTTTACAAATGGCTAAGATTGTAGTGTCCTCACCTAGTGATAGGGACGAGAGAGAAATAGACGAGTATCATTACAAGAGTAATGGTAATGGTAGTGGTAGTAAGAGTGATAGTAGCAGTAGTAGTAGTAGTGGAGTAATACACGTACGAGCAACTGGGGTTCCTTTAAAGGCCTTTCAAGAAGAAATGAGGATGAAGGTTGCTTCTGGGTCATCTGTTGGCCCGTCCACAAATGTTGAACCGTCCATACATTCTCCTAGTGAAGAGGTGGACATCATATATAGTTGTGCTATGAATATCCCGTCCAAAGTAGATGAAAAAAGACTCATCATTCTCAGAGACAAATACCAAATTCCCAATGAGGTTAATCCTTATCTTGCTGCCCTTAGGGAATGGTGTTGTACTCCTAATTCTCCTGGGATTGGTATGTATGAGGCTTATCTTCTAGGGGGACTTAGATTGCCTTTGAACGTCTTTGCTAGAGAACTCCGTAATAGGTTAGGTATATGGCCAAGTTAGCTAAACCATAATGCTTGAAGAACTATAGTGTTAAGGACAGTTTATGTAATTGGCTAATCTTTTGATAAAACACACTTTACTTATAATTGGGTAGATCTAGGATGTGTTTAATACTTCAAGAAATATGTTGTTCAAGCTAAGTATTAAAGCCATGAAGATTGGACCAAGAAACAAGTGAAGAATGGCTGTTCATTAAAGCTGGACAGATTCCTGACAGCTCTCAACAGATAGTTATCTATCGAGACTTAGTGAGTCTCAACAACTCTTGATAGATTCTATCTATCAAGGTCTCGACAGCGCTCGACAGATTTCATCTATTGAGAATTACGAAAATTAGTTTTTCAGATTTGATTTTCGGCCTATGCTTATGTATTTGTGTAGGGTTTCTTTTCTTACAACTCTAGAAATATATAAAACTTATTTTAAAGGCCATCACATAAGAGAATATAAGGAGAACACATGTAAAAGGTGACCGATGCCTTATTCTCTCTAAAGAAACTACTGCGTCTTTGCACCTTAAAGTTTTGTAACCAAGTGCTTTTTGATCTTCATTGTTGATGAAGTGAAGAACTTTGTAGCCAACATCTTCTTCAAGTTGGTGAGTTAGTCACGTTCTGGGAGCCGTGCATCTTTGGTTAGTCACGTACTTGGATCTGTACAAAAGGGTGGTGTTCATATATTGAAGAGTTTAGAGGTTCTAAAGCGGTAGAAGGTTTTTGCTGTAAGTTCATCTACAGGTATTGTAGAGTCTAGGGACAAAGGTTTTGTACTAGATCTAAAACTTCTCTCTATTATAGTGGATTGTTTCATTCGTTTTCCTAGGTCATCATATCTTGTCTTATTTACTTTTTAGTTGTGCATGATATTGACACGATATTGATATTTGTTTGTTTTAACAAGTTTTATACATAATAAATCTAATTAACAACTTGGGCTTAAAACTTGTTAATTCTATCAACCAGGGTCTAAATTTCCTAACACATAGTATTTATGTAGGCACTATAGAGAGAGATTTTCAACGGGAACCGTCCTTTTTCTGTGGATGAGTTCTTGTATTGCTTTAAGCCCTTTGAGATAAGTCAATCTATTGGTTTTTACCAATTTTCATCTAGGGGCTCTAGTTGTAGGTTAATTAGGTCCCTTCCCTCATCTAATAGGAGGTGGAAGACAGAGTTCTTCTTTGTCTCTGTGTATTAGGCTGGCAACCCCATTGAGGTAAATAGGGATACCTTCCCTCCTTACACCGGTGAAATGAGTCGTCTACGTCCTCAGGATCTGCTACTTACTTTTATCTCGTCCTGAATATCTCTTTATCTTCGTCTAACCCTTTATTGTTTCTTTTTCAACTGTAGCTCATCCTTTTCTCTGTAAATTTCATTTGAATCATGTCTAACAGGCACGCTCTTTTACTGACAGAACTTTCCATTCCTTGGTAACGATCCATCATCTAGCCACTTAGGGGCTTGGGCCTATTCCTACAGAGGTAACACTAGCCTACGAGCTCACTATTTATAGACGTAAGCTATTTGTTTCCTTACATTTTGCTTATTCATTTATTTCATCTAGATTTTGATGATCTTTTTTCTTTTATGTGGGAATGGAAACAATGAAGGAGAACAAGGGGAAAGGTTTGGCAAACAAAGAATTCGTCCAAGATGGGGAAGACGTCCTTACCCAGTCTCGTTCAGCTGCTTCGGAAAAGAGAAAGACATTGTCTAGAACTCTTGATACTGAAAGTCTTCCTAGCCATCGAGGCAATAAAAAGTCAAGACATGGCCTGTCCAAGCCTATGGTCATCGAGACTAGCCATTCTGTTCCTCCTGTTGTTGTTAAATAGTCGTCAACGGTGAAAACTCCTCCTAATGATGCAAGCCTGTCCAATCCCTCTCTTGCTGGGCCTCCTAACAGTGGCCCCATGACCCTTTTAAGGAGTGAAGGTATTGCTTAGGATAGGTTTAAGTAGGTAGTGACTGATAAAGACATCTCTATCTGCTATGACATGTCCGTAAAGGAATTTGAACGATCTACAGTTCATGATCTCTTCTAGGTATTTTGTTTTGTCCTTAGCCATACAAAAATTGAACTTTACTCTTTTATCTCATGTCCATGTTTCTTGATACAAGCTATGTCCAAGTTTATGGCGGCGTCTAGACAAGCCTATGTGTTGGACAAGGAAAGGATCATGCTAAAGATAAAGATTAATGATATGGAGAAGGAATCTAGCCTCAAAGCCATGGAGGTTTTAAGTTGGAGGATGAGATAAAAGAGTTGAAGAATCTTGTTGAGGAGCTGAAGGCAATCACCGTCGGGAAGGATACTTGTCTAAATCACATACAAAAGAGAAGTGACGAGCTCTCTTCTTCTCTGGGCAAGGCTAAGGAAGAAGCTATCAGAGAATTTAGGGTGTCTAGAGTGTTCACTGACCTCTTGGACAAGAGCTATGCCGCTGGTTTTGAGGACTTTCACATGGACACTATTGAATCCTTTCCTGGGGTGGATTTTAACTCCATCAAGCTTCCCATCGTGGCTGAAAGTTCTTTACTTCAGACGAGCTCAGAGGACATGAATATCGAGGATGATGCTTCTACCCCTCATCTTGCTAAGGACGACTTAAAGTTTGAGGGCACTACCCCAGTGGTTTTTCCCTAAAGTTAAAATTTACTTTTGTCTTTATTTGCTTCTTTTCTCAATCTATCTTTTTTTAGAGGGGGGGGGGGGGGTCCGTTGTTTTGAATCATTTAAGATTTTTTTTTCAAGTACATTACTTTGTCCATGTTTAAGGACAGGGGTTTAATACAATTGCCTTTTTAAGCTTATTACTTTAAAGGTTTTTTGGACGATGGTCGTCTACCCTTAAGTTTATTTATAAATATGTTTCCATCCATATGTGAACGTTTGTAACCAAGTATTTTCTCATCCATAGTTAGGACTTTACTTTGGAATGGCTAAATATTTCCTCGTCCATAACTTGGACTTAGTTTAAAAATTTTGAAGTGGCTAAGTTTTCCCTTGTCCATAATTTGGACTACTCAAGGGTTTGGACATATGTCGTCCTTAGAGAGTATTTATTGCATGCATGCCTTTCCTCTTCTTTAATTGTTGGACAAGTGTGCAGGAAGGTGTCTGTTCCTTCCCTTTGCATTTTTTTGTTTTTACCTTAAGGTTTTATATAAGAGAGTTTGCCTTTTCCTCATCTAAGGATGGCTCACGACGATACATCTCTGTGTCTAGAGATTTTACATGTCTATAACATTTTATTGATTTTAGTTTCATAGAGAATCATCAACACTTAAGTTAGAAAATTTAAACTGCTTAATATACAATGGAGAACTTTGTACATAACATCGTCCATAGACAAAAGAGAACTTTGTACATAACATTGTCCGTAGACATTGCTCTTGTTGGTGCCTAGTTATTTTTTAGGGAATTCAAACTACTTTATATACAAAAGGACTTTGCTCATGACGTCGTCCATAAACATTGCACATAATAGTAGCTAGTGTTTTTTAGGGAATTCAAATGCTAAAAACATAGAATACTGTTAGAAAACATAAAATACTGAAATATAACATAAATAGACTGCTAGTGGGAACCAATAGTCATTACGCTCATCCGTGCTGTCCTCCTTGACAGATCTTCACTACTAGTACTTCCTCAAGTGCTCCTTATTCCATGGATGCTCTAGACTTCGTCCATCTAAGGCTTCTAGATAGTATGAAACTCGTCTTTTGTAGTTAATGATTATGTATGATCCTTTCCAATTAGGTCCCAACTTTCCCTGAGCAGTGTCTTCAGTATCCAGGGAAACCTTTTTTTAGACGAGGTCCCCAATGTTGTACTGCCTCGGTTTAACCAACACTTCATGTTGCTTAGTCATCAAGTTCCTGTAGGGCGCCACCCTTTATTATGCATCCATCCTTACCTCATTAATGAGATCGAGGCTTAGACAGAGTTGTTTTTCATTCTCTTCATCCTTATAGTGGGCCACCTTATAGCTAGTCAAACTAACTTCTTTGGGTATCACTACATCACTTCCATATGGTAGCTTAAAAGGAGTCTCTTCAGTAGGGGTCCTCACTGTCGTTTTATATGCCTAAAGGATGTTGGGTAATTCATTTAGCCATATCTCTTTTTCCCCTTCAAGCTGAGTCTTGATGATCTTTAACAAGGATAGGTTTTTCAACTTTTGCCTGTCCATTAGCCTATAGGTGGGAGGGTGAGTAATGATTCTAGACTTCCAGCTACTCGTAGAACTCTCTGAAGGGTGTATAATGAAACTGGCACCCGTTGTTTAAGATGAGCACCCTAGGGATTCCAAAGCGGAAGATAATGTTCTTCCAGATGAAGCTTCTGACATTCTGCTTAGTGATCTTTGCTAATGGCTCCGCTTCCACCCATTTAGTAAAGTAATCAATTTCTACTACCAAAAACTTCATTTGCCTTGTCCCCATGGGAAATGGGCCAAAGATGTCAAGTCCCTACTGGGAAAATGGCCTCGGAGCCACCATTGGAGTGAGGTATTTTGATGGTCGAGAAGGTATATTGCTCTAGCATTGACACTTGTCACACGCTTTTACATAGGCTTCGGTGTCTGCTTGCATGGATGGCCAATAGTATCTTGCACGGACTATCTTATGGACGAGGGACCTGGCCCCTGAATGATTTCTACAGGCTCCTTCGTGGACGTCCCTTATAACATAGTGGGACTCATCTGGAGTCAAACACCTCAAGTACGGTTGAGAGAAACCCCTCTTATATAGTATCTCGTCCATAAGGATAAAATTTTCTATTCTTACCCTTAGTTTTCTTGCTTCTTCTTTATCCTTGAGGAGGAATCTGTCCTTAAGATAAGACATGATAAGAGTGGTCCAGTTGGCTACTCCATATATCTGATGTACTTTTGGAACGTTTATACTTGGGATGTACTGGACTTTAACTTGATCATCAACCAACTTGTCTGCAGATGCCGCCTTGGCTAGGATGTCAGCTTCTACATTTTCCTCCCTTGGGATTTGCTGAAACTGGGTCGTTATGAAACCCTTGATGCCCAAATACCTCTTCATTCGTTCCTCCTTAGCTTCACAAGTTCCATTTACTTGGCCTATCACTAACTGCGAGTCTCTCTGGATGAGAACTGAATCAGCACCAAGTGATTTAGCTAAACCAAGCCTTTAAGGAGGGCTTCATATTTAGCTTCGTTGTTGGTTATTTGGAATTGTAGACAGATGGCATATTCTAGATGATCCCCCTCTAGTGGTTACAACACTATTCTAATTTCTCTCGCATGTTGTGTGGACGAACCATCCACATGGATGACCCATTCTTTTGCCCCTGGTCTCTGCCTTGTTGATCATGGGTAGGAGTAAATTTTGCAATGAAGTCTGCATGGGCTTGAGCTTTTATCACTTCCCTTGGTTGATATCTTACATCAAACTCACTAAGTTCAACTACCCACTGAACCAGTCGTTCAGAGGCTTCTAACTTATTCATGGCTTTCTTGAGCGGATGGTCTATCAGGACATTGATGGTATGAGCTTCGAAATAAAACCTAAACTTTCTTGCTATTGTTACTAATGAAAATGATAACTTTTCCATTGGTGGATAAGTTTTTCAGCTCCTCTTAAGGCCTTGCTGGAGTAGTAGACGGGCCTTTGCACCTTTCCTTCTTCCTTGATTAAGGTTGAGCTCACTGCATGAGCGAACACCATTAAGTACAGATATAACTCTTCACCTGGTATGGATGGGCTCAATAACGAAGTCAAGGTGAGATAAGCCTTAAGGTCTTCAAATGCTCGTTGACACTCGTCCGTCCATTCAAATGCTTTTCTTAATGCTCTAAAAAATGGTAAACACTTGTTAGTAGCCTTTGAGACGAACCTGTTGAGGGCTACTACCCGTCTAGTGAGATTTTGGAATTATTTAACGTTCTTTGGGGGCTCCATGTTCAGTATTGCTTGAATTTTGTCAAGATTTGCTTCAATTCCCCTTTGTGAAACCATAAAACCAAGAAACTTTCCTGATGAAACTCCGAAGGCACATTTGCTCGGGTTCAGCTTCATGTTGTATCGTTTAAGCCTGTGAAATGTCTCCTGAAGGTAGGGTATGACTTGTGATGGACGCAATGAAGGGAATGTTAGTTCTGTGAACAAGGTCATCCACATGATTTGCCCTCCTAATGGAATCCTTTATCTCCTCCATGGCTTTTTTCATCTGGTCCATTTCTCTCTCTAAATGTAGTACCCTACGAGTGACAATACATTTAGACTGATCTCCTCCTTCAACGCAATTCTCCGCCCTTCCATTCTCTGGATTTTTCCCATGTTCTTCGCCACGCCACTATCGACGTTGTCTATTGACTTCTCTAGTTAACTTCTGATTTTGTTGTGTTAAGTCTGCCATCGTAGTTGCCATTGACTGCAACTATTGCTAGACGGTCAGTGGTGATGCAAGTGCATGATTTGGGTGACTGGGGGCGTTTCCATTCTCCTAGTGTTCTAGACTGTTGGCCACCGACCTAGTTCAAACCATGTAGTCTTTTTGTCTTGGAAAAAAAGGCGGTTAACACTTGGAAACTTTGCTCACTAACCTTCCCATAGACAATGCCAACTAATGATGCGCGAAAATCAATTGATTGAATGCTTTAGGCTACGGTGATGGCTTGATGACTTGAAGAGAACGAAAAGACTGTCAAGGGTGACCAGTGTGAACCAGCCAAGGACCCTTCAATGATTAAGTTAGTTTTTCACTCTAAAACACAAGGATAGTGAATTGTGAATTGTGAATTGTGCAAAGAAGAATGCTAATGGACTTTAAATTTACAAGGGCCATGATGAAGTTAAAGAATGGCAACCCAATTAAATTTAAGTCCAATTGGAGCAAGGATCAAAGGAAATTTGCACCAAATCCAAGTCCAATTCGGATTAGGATTTCAGCCTGCACACCAGTTAGTATTTTTGGCATAACTTTCGGCTTAGATATTCAATCGAGATGGTTCAAGATGGGATGGAAAGTTAAATTAAAGGGATACAACTTTTTAGTTTACCAAAAGTCCTAATTATAACGTTAAATGGGCCAAAATCATCGGTTAAATGAAGCCTAAAAATCTGGAATTTTCTCCAAACGGGAATTCAACTTGTAATAGGATTTCTTGACCTATTTAAAGACTCTTTAGGGAAAAATTCAGGGAGGCGAGAGCTAGGGCTAGAACTGAAGTGCAGGCAGCTGCATGTGGCTTCCTTTGTGACTTTTCTCTAGCACTGTGACTATTTCTTTCTCTATTTTATTTGTCTAGTTTAATGTTTAGTATTTTATTCTTGTGTTTTAGTTTAATTACTATGGGTAACTAAATTTATAATTAGGGTTGAGGATGAAACCTTGTTAAGGATTATCGGTAATATTTATGTGATTTGATTTTTTCTATAATAGTTGTTCTTTAATGATTTAAATTGTTCTTGCTTCATATCAATTGACTAAGATGAGATTCTAGATATGAGTTCAATCTTGTTCTTCTCATGATTTAGGATTTATCTTAATTAGTTGAATGCTTGGTTTATTAATTCTTAATTATAAAATTGGATATCGTTTGTGATTTGTCTGTCAATGGATACAATTTATGATTCAAGTTTTAGAATTAGATATATCTTGTGATTTGTTTGGCTACAGATACAATTAATGATTTGATTTTATACTTAAGAAGCGAAGAAGAACATGCTTTAGATTTTTGAACATGAGTTTTAATGATGATATTTTCCATGATAACAAGATTGATTTCTAGATTATCAAGTAGTGGTTGGGAAAATTTAATGATCATAAATAAATGCTGATATGACTTACAAGGCGGATTCCAAAACCTTAATTCCTTTCCCTTGATTGTTTACATCTTTTTATTGCTTTATATCTTTTGCTTAGTTTAACTATTTTCTTAGTTTATTTAATTTCAAAACAACCAATTTTTATTAAACTAGATTAGGATTAATTTGGTTAAGATTTGATTAATTTTCCTATTCATACAAGTCCCTGTGGGTTCAACCTCGTTCTTGTCAAACTATACTTCGGTACGGTTCGTACACTTGCGAGTATTTTAAAATTTCACAACAAGTTTTTGATGCCGTGGCTGGGGACTTGGTTAGGAAAATAAATTAGGTCTTAATTGAATTTTTTCTTCTACTAGTTGTGGTTAAAGTTTATTTTAATAAAAAAAATTTCTTTGTGCTTGGTGTATGAGAACTTGGATACATGATAAGGAAAATCATCTTGTTAGTTTTGATTATTCATCCACAATGGGAGAAATAGGAGAAGATTCAAAAACTCTTAGGGAGTTGTTCTCACCCATAACCACCAACCCTTCATCTTGCATAGTATTGCCTGCAACCATTGCTGCACATTTTGAGTTGAAGCCACAAATAATCCACCTTCTTCCTACCTTTCATGGATTGGATAGAGAAGATCCTTATATGCATGTGAAGGATTTTCTTGAGATTTGTGCTACTTGTAAGTTCCAGAATTTCACCAATAACTCTGTTCGCTTGCGTTTATTCCCTTTTTCCTTGAAGGATAAGGCAAAAGCATGGCTTAATTCTCTGTCACCTAGATCCATCACTTCATGGGAACTGTTGGTCACAAAATTCCTCTCTAAATTTTTCCCAATGGCCAAGACCAATGCTTTGAGTAGAGAAATTGCATATTTTTATCAAGATGAACAAGAGAAATTTTATGAGAGTTGGGAGAGATTTAAGGACTTGATCTTAAAGTGTCCTCATCATGGTTTTGAAACATGGAGACTAGTACAATATTTTTATAATGGTTTGATTTAGGCAAATCATAACATGATTGAGTTTATGAATGGTGGAGGATTTTTGAGTTTTGTAGATGATGAGGCATACAAATTTCTTGAGAATTTTTCTGAAAGTTCACAACAATGGGATTTTTCCAACCATAAAGAGAGATTTAGCCCTGCAATTAAGAAAGGAGGATTGTATGAAGTCAGTGAAGATTTAGACATAAAAGCTAGGTTGGACAATCTCACTCGTAAAGTTGAGGCTTTAGCTTTAGGTAGAGCAATGAATTCTGTCAATCAAGTTCAAAGTGAAACATGCTCTATTTGTGCAAGTCCTATGCATACAACACAAATGTGTCCTTCCGCAGCTGGGTACCCTGATTTTTATACTGAGGAAGCAAATGCACTAAATAATTATGGAAAGCCATTTTCTAGTCCATTTTCAGAGACATACAATCCAAATTTGAGGAACCATCCTAATTTCTCATGGAGGCAAAATCAGCCTCCCACAAATGTAGGTGGACAACAAGCGCATCAACAAAGTCAATTTTGTCCACCTACGCAAGAATTTCCTCCCATTCCTCAATCAACTCCTTAGTTTGTTGCACCACCAAGACAACAATCATCTTTGGAGGAGTCTCTCAAAACTTTCATGCAATCAACTAGTTAAGCCATTCAAGAGATGAAAAGTTCCACCCATTTGAATACTCAAGCTATTTCAAAGTTGGAAAATCAAGTTGCCCAGTTAGCAACCCAAGTTGGAGAGAGGGAAAAAGGAAAGTTTCCTAGTCAACTTATACCTAAACCAAAAGGGCAGTATGCCATTAATGGTTCTTCTAGTTCTACTCATGGACAAGAACATGTTCAGTCGATTACTACCCTTAGGTCTAGTAAGCAAGTTGATAATCAAGTGAAAATGCCAGAAGTAGAGAATGATGAAAATATTGTGTTAAAGGAAAAAGGAACTTATAGTTGACATGATGATCATGGAGGAAAGAAGGACAACCCACCCTCCATTCCAATTCAGGATCTTAGTTCTCCCCTTGATAAGAGGTTTGGTCATGGACGACCATCGTGGACGAACTAAGCTTGCTTTGGATCCCATGATTATTAATTCCTCTAAATCTTGTAAACCATTGAAGGAAATTATAGAAAGTGACCCACTTTCCAATAAATAAAAGTACACACATCTAAGTGATCTAGAACATACAACTATTGCCTTCTTGGAACAGTAAGGACACTTGAAATCACGGTGCAACGCAAAAAGGTACTAGTAGTAGTAGACAACATCAGGGCTAGAGACAAAATTGTATGAAATTTGACATGGTAGAGAAATTGTCTTCTAATCAATAGCCATAGCTTTGCAATGAGGTGCATCTTAATTTTGGCGAATTCCTTCGTTTAGGCCCCAAAAATAGTAATTTTGTCATTTTTAGCAATTTTTGTTTCTTTAATAACTTTTTGGTCAAAATTTAGAATAAGGTTCCATTTGTTTTGGGATAATCTTTAAGATCAGTAGTTTATAATTTTGCATTTAACTCAATTTTACCATTTTTGGTTTAATTCGGTATTTTGCCACCTAATCTCATGATTAGTGCAAATTAGGGTTTTGAATGATTTCCCAGTCATCCTAGGGTTTTATCTTTTCAATATTTATATGTTTTGTAGCCTCCAGCGTTTTTCTCTATTGTTATCTCTAGTAGATTCCAGACTTATCACCTTATGGATTCAAGGAACCTTTTGTAGATTTGACATTTACTACCAAAAACTAACAGTTTAGTTTTGGTTTTGTCAAAGAGAGTATTGTGTGTGCTTTCTTCAAACTTCCACTACATACTAAGTATGAGTACTTTCTAACTTTTTTTAAAAGAGAGCATTAGTTTTTTTTCCCTCTTATGTGGTTGGTTCAATTTTAAGTTGTATTGAAAAACTCAATTCTCCACCCTAGCCGACCAATCTTTTTAATAGTTGAAACCACACAACTTACTTGAAATGTAATATCACATTTATGTGGGGGATGTGCAATGTGAAGCAGGTTAGATAGTTTAGGTGGATTAAGCAGGTTTATGCAATGGACAACATACAAGAATGTGTAACAATAATTAACTTTTACATATTGACTCATTAACCTCCAAGACTTTCTCTCTTCTTGTAAACACCTCATTTTGTACCTGGATAATAAACTTTAGTCCTCGATCACAATGATGAGCTTGATATTTCTACAAAAGGTTATTGAAGTTATTTTGATAGTTTGGAATTAATCATAACTCAAAAGTGCTCAAATCGCTTTGAAAACGATGCTGAAAAATGACATTTACTCACTATTTTGACTATAACCTTTGATCCACAAGGAAATTATTAGTGGGGTTTGTTTCATTGGAAATTAGACATCATGGGATTCAATTCGAACAAATTTTGCCTAAGTTGGACTTAAATTGAGTGAGTTATGATTGTTTGAAGTCGAGCCAACCTAGCAGTCAAAATCAGCTTTTTTTTTGGGAGCATGCATACGCATAAATCAAGTGTGCATGCACATCCTCAAAAGATGTGTATTCACACTCATCTCCAAGTCTCCAAAACTTCAATTTTTGGGGCCTAAAACATCATTCTTTGATGTAGGCCGGCCCCTAGATTCTTGGTAACATCTAAAGATGTCTAAAAGACCCCCCGAAAACCCTACTTTGAGCATATAAATACAATCTTATACCTCCAAACTTGAAGGCTAGCTAGAAAGTGGGTATGTTCCACTAAAACTCTTCCAAGCACACCATCTCACCTTGATTCTTTTGCACACACAGAGCTAGCACGTTTTTGGTTCTTCAAAAAACCTCTCTCTAGTAGATTAGGGTAGAAACTATCTAATCTCTTTCAAAACATTTTTCAAAGAATCTTTTCAATAATATCATTATATTTTCAGTTGTAATTACCTATGAACTATTGAATCCTTTGATTTTCTTGATATTTCATTGAATCTTGTTGTGTAGGCATTGAAGTGTTGGTTAAATATCAACCAAGTTGTGTTCCATAAGCTTGGTGAGTCTCTCTTCATGGCTCTTCCTTAATTTGGATCTTTCATAACTTTTGTTCTTGTTGTTCTTAATTGATTTATATGTTATGCATGCTTAGAAATATGATTTGATTTGTTTGGTCTTGTTATGTTATGTCTCTTCATGTTTTGAATGAAGAGTTGAATTAATATATTAGAAGCATGCTAGGTTTTGTTTGATTGCTGTTTGGTTGTGTTTTAAAACTGTTATTTTGGGTGTGTATGCGTGCACATGCTTTATGCATGCGTATGCATACTCGTGCCCAGAAACCCAGATTTAGGGTTCTTGCTATTTTGTATGTTTTGATTAGTTTTAATCACATTTTTACGTCCTGTTGACTCTATTTTTCTTGTGTTTAGGTCTAGGGTTAGTAGAATAACTTGTTTCACATGCTTGGATTGATAGATTAGTGATTAAGGTTTATGCTTTGACGAGCCACATGAACATGCATATAAACATGAAAATACATTGATGCATAGGTGTGGTGATGTAGTGAGGTAAGTGAGGTAAGTCATGCATAATTACATGAGCATACGTTTGATTTGGATGAGTAGCATGATATGGTTGATGAACATGATCAACTTTCTTAATTGATGATCATGATGAATATGCTTGATGTTAATGCCTTGTTAATGTTACTGCCTTGTGATATACTTGCTGCCCTTGGATATATGTGTTAGATTAATGGTAGGGTTTTATGCTATGGATGAGTGTGGGACATATGCCATGTTTGGATGTTAGATGCATATTAGCGTGTGTGAGTATAGAATAACCTATTAGAAGACCCTTTCCTGGGATTAGGATTTGGAACACAATAAGTGGAGGCCGACCTACGAGTCGGGTGGGGTTGTATACCTAACACCTTCCCATCCCATAAATAAAATCTGAACATGTGCTCTGGTAAAGATCAGTCCTTCCACAAGGGTACTATATATATGGTTTTTAGACCTAATCTAGGTGGTGACTCCATTTGCACACTCCGCCTGGTCCACCCTAGGTTAAGGTGTACTTTTCACGAGGAAACCACTCGTTACAAGCGCTTGCACTCACACTCCCATAAAGATTCCACTCTCTTTTAAAGGAATCAAGTATAAAAATAAATGACAGATTGCAGAATTCAATTCTGGTTTGTAAAATTAAATCCAACATAGTAAAATGCAAAAAAAAAAGTCAACAAATTTTTTTGAGCATCAATTGACTAGATGTGCATTTTAAGGGAGATCGGTGTAAATAGTTTGTATTTTAGGGGATTTGTTGTCTTATTCCAAACTAGATGGGAGGTGACTGTAATTACAAGAAATCTTAGGGAGAGGTTAGTGCAATTGTCTTAAGTTGTATTAAACATATTGTCAATGCCTCGCAGTAGTTCAACCACCCATCACGACGAACCTCGCGCGCCTTGACATACAAGCTTAGAGCTTGGGTGCTATGAAAAAGGGTAGACCTCCAATGTGTGACTGGAAATGAGTCAATTTTAATGAAGTTACCAAAGATAAGTGAAGTCGCCTCCGATCATTAGGTTTTTTCCAAGATGTGATTAGTCACCTGACTCTATTTGATTTTATTACCAATCCTAGGCTAAGAAAAAGTCATTTTTCCTAATCTAATGTGGATGGATTAAAAATCTTGATTCTTAAGTTCGGAAGTCTGGTTAAGTGTGGAGAAAGTGTTAGGCACCCCACAATGCCTATCTATAGACAGTCCTTTATTTTAGTAAAATCTTAATTTAATGACATTGGCAATTAAAAATCAAGCCATTGACATTAGCTTTTGGGGCTTTAAACGGATTAGGCTTTAATGTTGGTTTCAAAATGGGTGTTGTCTTGATCAATGCTTCCCTAGTGTGTTTGGAATTGTTGCCAAATTTCCACAACAAAAATCTGACAACATTTTGCCTTATTTTCATGGTGTAAATCTGGCAACACTTCGCCTCAGATGCATCATAGCACACAAAACACTATTCTCACCAAGCTTTTGCTGTGAGAATACGGCAATAGAAGTGCCCCATTTTCACAGCAAAAATCTGGCAGAGTTTCATATTTGGTGTGTTATGGTGCATTGGCAAGGTTGCATGCCTGTGTATACGGCAAATGCCAAAATGCTTGTGCTAAGACAAGCCGGAGTCCTTCAAAGCATCAAGCATATTGATGCGTGTCGTATATATGGGGAAATCAATGTCACTTAGGTGACATAGATTGAGACAATCACACCTCAATGATCACGCATACAATATACCATGAATATGCACCTATAGCAATTGCCTTGAGTGCAAACCTACACTACAAGGTCAAGAGCACTCATGACTAGAGAGGGTCACTCTCTTAGCCACGATAGTCCATCATACAAAGTGCACGATTACCCATATACAAGCATACATAGATATACATACATCACAATGCTATCACACAAAGCGGGAAAGTAAAGCAAACATTGCCAACATTTCAAGGGTATGGCCTAAAAAGGTACAGGAAATGTAAATCAGGTACTGCCATACCCAAGGAATGTGGCCCAAGCAAAGTGCAGGAAAGATAAAAGATAAAATATACATGCCTACATTTAAAGTTGGCCCAACAAGGTATAGGAAATGTAAAATAAACATATGACATACCCTAGGAATACGGCCTAAAGCTGGATATAAGGATGAGAATGCTAAAACAAGAATCTAAAGAAAAGCTAAGAGAGAGAGAGAGAGATAACTGCATGAGGAGGCTAAACCTTCTAATATACTAAACATTGCCCTTTTGGGCTTGCATCTTCTTGCTCGCATTTTTGCCCTTTTTGCTATTGCCTAGGAAGTCACACCCTCACTCCAAGCATCCTTGCTCCAAGCATGTACGTGCAATGACAAAGGAAACAAGCCAATAGACAAGCAAAGAAACAACTAGAAAGAAAGCATGCAAAGGGATGAACTAACAAAGAGAGCCAAATGGGGGCAAACAAGCATGTTATCAAACAAAATGGGGTATCCCGGGAGGTGTCCATAGTTCCATGAGATTGGAGTATGGAAAACATACGTGTCATCAAGCAAAATTCCTAAAAGGGACTTAGGGTCTTGTCTATTACGGACGAGTGTGAACTCGCACGAGGTCGTAGAACTAGACTTGATGACACAAGCACACACAAGGACTCATGCATGAACATGTAGGTAAGCATGCAAATATGCAAAGAAACAAAGAGAGCCAAATGGGGGCAAAAAAGCAAGCAAGGCAAGCATAATTTCGCACAGAATGAAGAAAGGTATGCATCAAGCAAGCCAACATCATGGAGATGTGTTCTCACAAGTGGTTACACCCAAACAAGCCATAAGAGGGATGGTTGAAACCACATAAGCGAAAGGCCCTAAAGACCAACAAGCATAAGCCCACGGAGGCATAAAGAATGGCAAGAACCTAGATCTAGCCAAAAAAACATGGATATAAAGCATAGAAGAAAACATGTAAACACATGAATAAAGGAAATGATCCAAACCCTTTGATGTAGGCCTAGGTGTATAGATGTAGGTGTAGAACACAAAATCTAGATCTACACCCTACCTAAGGGCTAAAACACAAGAAACAGGCATTAGCAAGAGATAAAAAAGCTACAAAAGCATAAGGCATAGCATCCAACATGCAGATCTAAGCACAAACGTGGCAAAGGGCATAGAAGCATGTAGATCTAGGCATAAACATGGTATAAAGCACATAGACAAGGCCAAAAACACATAGGCATGTAGATCTAGGCATAAACATGGCAAAAAACACCTAGGCATATAGTTCTAAGTACAAACATAGTATTTAGGCATATCCTAGCCCAAGAAAGCTAGGCTAACATCATCAAAGCTATAAAACATGTTAGAACATATGTGAAACTTGTTAGAACATATGTATATTGGCTAATCCTTTGACAAAATGAACTTTACATGTATTTGGGTAGATCTAGGATGAGTTTAATACTTCAAGGAACAAGAGTTCAAGTCAAGAGTTAAAGTAATGCAAATTTGTTCAAGAAACAAGTGAAGAAGTGCTGTATTTTAAAGCTTAATAGATAGCTCGACAGATTGTATCTATTGAGGTTTAAAACGCAATTTTAGCCCGATGCTTGACAGTAGCTCGACAATAACCTATCTATCGAGAATTACGAAAATCAGATTTCCAAATCTGTTCTCACTCATATCCATGTATGTTTGTGTAGGATTTCTTTTCTCACAACCCTAAACATATATAAGGATTATTTTAAGGGCTGTCACACAAGGAATGAGAGCATCCCTTCATGCATTGTGTGACCAGAGACACAATTTGCCCTAGTTCATCAATTTCTTTGTAGAAGCTACTGTGTCTTTGTGCCAAGAGTTTTGTAACCAAGGAGCTTCTTCATCTTCATCGTGTGGATGAACTAAAGAGCTTTACAGCCAACATCTTTCTCAAGTTAGTGTGTTAGTCATGTACTAGGATCCGTGTATCATTGGTTAGTCACGTACTTGGAGCTGTGCATTGAAAAGGAGAGATTGTCACTACATTACAAGTCCAATTGGGTATTAGGGTAAGGGTTCAACTGTAGGTTGGTATAAAGTACTGGGATTTCTTTACTTGTAACTGCTTTTTTTTTTAAAAAATTTTATAATAGTGGATTCTTGGGAGTAGTGATCTTAAATTCACACGATGGAGTTTTACCTCGGTGGTTTTTCCCTCAGTGGTTTTTCCCATCCGTAAACAAATCACCTGTGTCAAATTTATTTTTCGTAGCCTTTAACTTATTTGGTGATTTGTTTGTGCTACCACGCTAATTGCATGTAATTGAATTTAATTAATTTCACTTGGCTAAATTAATTAATTAAGTGACCAAAGGGGTCAATACATTCTTGGCCTATCAAGAGAGAATTTATAGAGAAAAAAAGAGAGCATTTGCCCAGAAAAGTACTCCAAAATGCCCAAAATCTTTTTTTTTTTTTGGTCTGAAGGAGGTCTAGGGGTTAAATAGCTGGAAAAAAAATATATCTTTCAGCTTTCGGCGGCCACTGTCACGTCCAATAGCCCTTTAGTGGCCACCAAGTCTAATGTTGACATCAGCAATCATAGCTTCTTCCACAGTTCAACTTCAGACGCATATTTGAAGGCTTTCCTAAATTTCAATTGAGCTGATCTTGGTGTTCCTAAAAAGATATGGATGTCTAGTTTCTAGAACACTAAAGAAGTTAAACTTCCAATAGTCGGATCAAAAGTTATTGCTTTGAGAAGCGTGCTGATGTGCTCATCTTGGTTTTCGAGATATCTCAATTGTTTTAACTCCGATTTTGACCCATGAATAGTCATTGGAAAGGGAATTCAATAATTTTTGCAATGACATTGGCCCTAAGCCATTTTGATGGATAGATCAAAATTAGAGTTTTTGGTGCCTCTAGGAGTCAAACTTGGTCAAAGTTGACAAAAATCTTCGAGTGGCTTGGATTGATGTAAAAACATAAAAAAAATGTTATTTTAGGATGCTTTTGACCAATTTTGACTTCTAGTCAACCTACGGTTTATCGGGGGTATTTTGGTCAATTTGACCTGAAATGGCACTTCAAGTGCTCTGATGCCCAAGTGGGTTACGCCACATTAATCTACATTTTTCCGCCGCCCTATGGAGAAAAACTAATATTTTTGGGGTCTAGCATGCAAATCGAGGGTGGACAAAATATGGTGTCTACACATATACCTAGTAGTACAACAATAAACAACGAACAAAACCTTAGTCCCAAATTTTGGGGCCTTCTATGGATCCTTGACAAATTATTTAAGGTCTGCCACATGTATTTTTTTTCCTCCATTATATTCTATGTTAATTCATGCTCTCTATTACTTTCCTAATTGGCATTTAAATTTTTTATTGCTTCTACTAATGTGATTTTGGCATTCCTCGACCTTTTTTTTGTTCCCACAACTTGGATTAACTCACTCTTTCTTACCAGTTAGAAGTGGTCAGATTCGTACCATATTGGTTGATATGATCGATACTTACCACATTGGTGGCTAGGCCTATATAAAAATCCAATTGTTTCAAACCACTCCAAATACCAGATTATTCCGGTCATACCGAGAAAATTTTTGTATTTTAGCTAAAAAATGAAATTCGGCCAGTACATAAAATACCAAATTGTAAGTCTAAGAACCAAAAAATGACTCCATGAAGGTTTTTCTACCAGACAAGGTTCGAAGTTAGGAACAGGATAGGAAGAGGTTAGGTACCCCAAGCTTGTCTAGCCGTAGATGACCTTCATATATTGTTGCTTAATTGGACAAAAAGGTATATTTATCCTAAAGGCTTAAAAGGTGTGCACTTGTATCTAGACCTAAGTGTAGTCTATGGGTCATGTGAGATAAATATGGAAAGCAGGGTAGACATGTGTGTAGACACCGCATTTTGTACCCCTTACGACTCGGGCCCCCGTTCCCCAATGATGTTAGAATTCTATAACCTAAGGTTAGTTTAGGGCCTAATCAGATTGAAATGGACCTGAGGAAAGTGTTTTTGGAAAATATAGCTCTTTTATGAATCTAAATAAGCTATTTTTGGAAAAGAAAGGCCACAAAAACCTTAGGACAGACATACGCATACATGCGTATGCACACGCATGCTCAAGCTCTATGTACGCATGCTTCATGCATGCGTACGCATACACGGGCATGCATGTGCATACTAGAGTTCTAGAAACTATGAAAGACAAGAATTTTGCATTTAAAGCATGGTGCAAAACAAATCTCACATCGTTTGGGAGTAGTTTCAAACCCTTATTTTCTTACTGTAAAAGCCATACATGGTTATAGAAAATCCAAAGGGAAAACACAAGATTCACTAGAAATATTGAATCAAAGAGGGAGTTTTTCACAAAACATCCTCAAGTCAATATTTTTCTGATTAAGACTTTTTTTGGTCTTGATCTTTGAGTTTCAAGGTTTAACTAACTTAATTTAGTTTGTTTTGACTAGATTGATTGAGGGGAACAGTCAAAATCAAACCAAGGAGCCTTTGTTTTGGAGGTAAAGGTTCTAGTTCTTCTTGCCTCTCTTTCTTTGATTAAATATATTTTTCTCTTGTTTCTTTTGTTTTATATATGTTGAATACGTTTGTTTAGCTTAGGTTTGCTTTGTTTTATTGTTTTAAGCATTCTAGGTTGCTAGATTTAGTTTTTGTGCTGTTGTATTCTTGTTTTTTGGATTAAGGTTTAGGGTGTGTTTGCGTACACATGCTTACTGCATGCGCATGCATACTTGAAGTATACGTACGTAGGCCCTATGTATGCGCATGCATACTTGTGCCTAGAAACCCTAATCCGAATCTTTTGGCTTCTATTTCTTTGTTTTATTTGTTTAGCATGTCTATGTTTTGTCTAAGTTTTCTATATGTATATGTCTTTGCCTCCATGTTTTGTTTGTTGTTTGTTCTTTACATGCTAGATTAGGGTTTATCTTCAATCTTGTTGATGTGCCATGAACAAGCATACAATATGATCATGCATTGATGCATAGGTGCTTTGGTGCAGTGAGAGGTAAGTCATGCATTCATATGAACACACATTTGTTTGGAATATGCTTTTGTTGATAAGTATGAATATGCTTGCTTGGATTCCATATTTTTTATGTTTAAAGTGCAATCACATGTTTGTTTGATGCTGCCATGTTCCTGCCTTGGATGTTGTTAGGACATATGTGGAACTTTTAGAACATATGTTATGTAAATTGGCTAATCCTTTAACAAAACGTACTTTACTTGTATTTGGGTAGATCTAAGATGGGTTTAACACTTCAAGGAACAAGAGTTCAAGAAAAGAGTTAAAACCATGTAAATTTGTTCAAGAAACAAGTGAAGAAGTGTTGTATTTTAAAGTTCGATAGATTGTATCTATCGAGGTTTAAAAGGCAATTTTAGCCCGATTCTCGACAAATACCCTATCTATCAAGAATTACGAAATTCAGATTTTCAGATATGTTTTCACGCATATCCATGTGTATTAGTGTAGGGTTTATTGTCTCACAACCCTAGAAAGATATAAGGATTATTATAAAGGCCATCTCACTTGATGCAAAGATTTTTGCAATTGTTGTTACACATATATTATGACCGGAGACAATTTGCCCTAGTTCATCAAATTCTTTGTAGAAGCTACTGCGTCTTTGTGCCAAGGGTTTTGTAACCAAGGAGCTTCTTGATCTTCATCGTGTGGATGAACTGAAGAGCTTTGTAGCCAACATCTTCCTCAAGTTGGTGTGTTAGTCACGTACTGGGATCCGTGCATCATTGGTTAGTCACGTACTTGGAGCTGTGCATTGAAAAGAAGAGATTGTCACTACATTACAAGTCCAATTGGTATTGGGGTAAGGGTTCAACTATAGATTGGTATAAGGTATTGGGATTCCTTTACTTGTAACCGTTTGTTTTGATAATAGTGGATTCTCGGGAGTGGTGACCTTAAATTCACCCGGTAAGGTTTTGCCTCAGTGGTTTTCCTCATTTGTAAACAAATCACCCATGTCAAATTTAATTTCCGCTGCATTTACTTTAGTTGGTAATTTGTTTGTGCTACCATACTTACTGCATGTAATTGAATCTAATTAATTTCACTTGGCTAAATTAATTGATTAAGTTACCAAAAGGGTCACTACATTCTTGGCCTATCAAATGTAATACGATGCTATGTATGATAGATGTATGATAGGGTTTAGGATGAAAAATGTCATGTTGTTTGCTTAGATGTATGCTAGTGTGTGTGAGTCTAGAATGATGAATGTTAAATGTGCCTTTAATGAGATTAAATGTAAGACACAAAAAGTGGAAGCCGACCCATGGGTCGGGTGGGGTTGAGGTCCTAACACCTTTTCATCCCCATACCTAAATTTAGGACACATGCTTCAATAGTAGATCAATCATTCCACGAAGGGTGCTATATTTATGGTTCCTAGACCTAATCTACGTAGCGACTTCATTTTCTTCTCTATCGTAGTCCATTCGGCCAAGGCATACTCCTCCCCGTTGCGCCCATAGTGGCAACTCTACTAGGGATAGAGACTTTGATTCCAATGAGTCTCATTTCTTAATCTTAATAAAGGCTTATTGAATTTTTTTTGCACATACTTCACTTGTTTCTTTTTGTCCCTTTTACCCCGGTTGGTGATGAGTAGGAAGGTGAAGGCTCCATTCGGCCCAAATCTTCTAGAGTTCATCCCACTAATTCACAATCTATGTCATTGCTTATAATGGGCTTTGAGTACGTTAACAGTTTACCACCAATCCAGTACAGTCCATTTAGGCCCAAGGTTGGAATCATGGCTCACCTAGTTGTGAGTGACCTACTAATCTATCCCTTTAGCTCTAGGGAACCTACCCACACTTAGAGAGATCCTAGATCTTGTCAATAAGAGGGTACCCTTTATATCTCTTGTTTGTTCAACCATATACCTTGTGTTCACCTAATTCTAAAGGAAAAATAAAAGATGTAACAAATTTGAGGATGACCTAAACATTATGGCATGCCCTAAGATGTCGGGATAAAAGAAAGAAAGTTCTCACATATAAAAGGCTTGTCCCAAAGTCCAAAGGTATATCTTAACTTGAAAGGTTCATAAGATCAAAACCTAGTTGCTATCACAAGCCCAAATCAAAAGGCCTTTTGAAAAGAAGGACCTTGGGCCTAAGATAACAAATATGCTATGGACTTAGTATCCAACATCCTACAAATCCAACTTGTAACTCCCTAGCCTTGGTCCTCCTTGTTGTATGCCAAGGCCCAAAATGATGAGAGATTCATAGACTTTGAGAGGAAGATTACAATATATTCTAGCTAGGGGCTGCTTAAAAAAAAAAAGATAATAATGAATGGAAAAAAGGAAAAGCCTAAAGGTGATGGATACATTATAAGCCCATATTTGAGACAAAGGGTTAAAACTCTCAATGATTTTCCCTTGGAAATTGATTGAGAGACCACACTTCTTGGGCGTAAAGTGGAATTGGAGTGGAGATTAAAAGTGTTCCCAATTATTTCTAATCTTTTGTTTTGAATTTCACCGCACCAAGGTACGTTATCTTATTCTTAAATTCTGAAATTTACATAGTGCATGTTGTCGATCATGAATGAAATAGATCCATGTTTGTTGCTTCCGCTGTGTGTTTTGTATGAGATACAAAACCAGATTTTCCAACACCACTTACCTTAAGTCTATTGGAAAAACCAAGGCACTTGCTGCTACATTAAGCGACATCGAACTTGAGGATGATTTCAAAAATGAGGATGACGGAATCCTGAATGCCTTCACCACCACTGTAAATCCTACTAAAGGGATTGTAGAAGATGTGGAAGAAGAAGAAAGTTTGGTGGAGTCAAAATTTGAGAAGATGGATGAGCAAGATGACATCCATACAGCCTATGTAAAGTTGTACAAGGTCTCAGAAAAGCATGAGAAATTGTATAGGTTGACTACCAAAAAGCTTAGTAATGTGGAGCTTGAGTGTGAAGAGCTTTCCACAAAGTTTGATAAAGCCAATCAGACTATTGGAGCACTGAGATTTGAGAACTTCTTGGCTTAGAAGACCAAGAAGCTTGAGGCAGAAATGTTCCAAGTCAGAGCTCAGCTGGAAAGGACTTCAAGCGCTAAGCTTGATGAGATGCTCAGTCTTCAGGAATTTTGCTTCCGATCGAATTGGTTTAAGGTATGATTTCTCGTCTCCTAATATTGCTTCTACTAGTACTACTGTTTTTGTTCCTTTTAGTAATAATGTTGATATTGAGAACACTAATGTCAAAACTGATTTAGCTAGTGAGTACATAGACAAGGGTAAATTCATCTTAGGAGCACCACCTAAGCAGGATAAGAAAAAAGCCAAAAATCCTAGGTCTAAGAAGATTAACTCTCAAAAGCCTAAATAAAAGAAGCAGCATCTCTGTCATCACTGTAGAGCAACAGATCATACTTGACCTAATTGCTATAAGTGATTAGTCACTCAACAGAGCAACGGCATAATCGCATCGGGAAACTAGAATCAGTTTCCATCCTCTTTTGCACCTCTTGTAGATCTTCTCAAAGCCCTCATGTTCCTTTCGAACTTAAATGATTTTAATTCTTTCCCCTCACCGCCGGTTCAAGGCTTTGCTCAAAGGAAAGGTTCTTCTAAGGTGTGGAAGGAAAATGGCTCCAAGTGATTTTATCACCTTTTTCTCTCTCCCTCTCTGTTTTTGATTGCATTACTTGTGTGTTTTTGCCTTCTTGTTTTTGAGTCAGTCTGGTTTCATGCATTGTTTTATTTTGTTTATCATGTTTTTGTTGGTTATTTTCAATTTTTTTTTTTTAAATAAAAAATTTTTTGAAAAATACAAAAACAGTGTACCTTGTTTTTTGTACATTGGTGCTTGTGCACCTTGGATGGCCATTGAAACAAAATTTTCTAAACTTTGTATCTCTTGTAGCTTAGATGAGCATCTCTATGCACAAGTAAGCAAGTGAGCTTTGTGGCTCTTTGTTTGTGATGAGTAAGGTTAAGTAATCTCTTGTACTTAACACTCGTATCACTCTTTTTGACGGGAGGGACTAGAAAATCTTAAGAGAAAGGCATAAATAATCATCTCATCACTGTTGCCCGCCAATCATGAAATGACATCTGTATGCTTCGACATAGAAAAAGTGCAATATCAATGACATTTGTATGTTTTGGCATAGCAAAAGTGCAACGTCAAAAAGCTTAACATAATTAGGTATTTCTATTCTATCTCTTATATGCCCTTGCATGCTTTGCTAAAAAAAAATGCAAAGAAACTAAAAGGCAAAAAGATCAAAATGTTTTAAAAATATGATTGCAAGCGTGTATTCTAGGAGATGTGGAAGTTATAGGATGTACCTTGAAGGTGATAGTCCCCATCAAGCAGTTATGATCGTGTGTGAGTTAAATTGATTTACTCATACCTCAAATCAACATAACATAGATACACTTATGCAATTTTGCAATGTTTTTCATACACAATACGCAATATTCTTTGCTACTTTTGATACATGTGCAGGTACAATGTGATTTGGCCATCACAAGGTTTACATGTGTTGATGTATACTCACTAAACTGTCTTGACTTGTTTTTGAAATATAAAATTGGTTAGACTTTTTTAGTGTGTGTGTGTGTGTGTTTTGGGATCTATGTGCTTGATATTTTTGTTGAGAGACGACTTCTGAGAGCTTAAAATGTTGATTAGATCATTGGTTGAGTTGCTTGTTTGATTGCATTCATATTTGTGTTTTTCCTTTCTTTGAAAAAATGTTTTAAGTAATCTCGATAGCTCCCCGACACCTTTCGACACCTGGCTTATCTATCGAGCTCTTCAGTTACTTTTTATCCCAATCTCGACACCTCTTGACAGCTATGTGGATTGATCGAGATTCTTCTATCCCCTTGATAGCTCGTCAACAGATCCTTGATCCATCGAGCTTCTTTATGAAGATTTCTTTTGTTTGACCCTCGATAGATCCTCGATAGCTGGCTCGACAGCTAGTTTATGCGTTTTAAATCTCGACAGCTCCTCGATACATCTTGATCGATCGAGCTTTATGAGGTTTCTATATATAAGCGCGTTGCAATTTTTGATCTCATTTCTTCTATCTCTCTCGACAGTTTCTCATCTATCTCACTCCCAAACACTCTCAACTCAACCATTTCATCTTCCCTACTCTTTCCTTGATCGTTTGCTTGCATTTTCATAGGTATTATCTCTTTTCTTATCTTTCTTCATACATGTTCATGCATTCTGACCTAGATTTTGGGATTTTTTTTTAATTTGGGGTTTTTCAAAATTGATGAAGTTTTGGTGAAATTTTTGGGTTGGGTTATATTTATGTGATCTTAACACTTCATGCATTGCATCTCATGTGCATTATAACTATATTTTCATGCATTTAGATGCGTGTTATATATGTTATCTGATTGTGTGCTAGTAGGATTGGATTGGGCTGAGCCCATGATACAATTACCTTTGCATGTCACATGTTCATGCATTCCCTTTCATACATCCTTTCTTTTCAATATATTTTTGATATATTTGAATTACTTGGGACTTTTTAGATTCTCTCTTTCTCTCTCTCTCTCTCTCTCTCTCTCTCTCTCTCTCTCTCTCTCTTCTGTTTGCGTTAGTTTGCTTCTATGGCACCAAACGCAAATCTACTCCATCCCGGAACCCTCTATATTCAGAGGCATCCTCTTCTGTTGATCCTACTCCTTTTCATGTCCGGTTCTATGATGAGAAGGCCAAATTGGACTTCTTTGAGAACTTTTCCCAACGAGGCATTCATTCAAAACGCCAAGTCATTTTGTCAGACTTCTCCGACACTGACCTTCCCACTGTCATCCACAGTAGGGAATGGGAGTCACTGTGTGGCGTCCCGGTCACATGTCTATCCGTGTTGATCTAGGGGTTCTACTCCAACATGCATGGATTCGATTATTCAGTACCTCAGTTTTCTACTCGCGTTCGAGGTACGCACATTGTGGTCACTCCGGTTCTTGTAGCTGAAGTGCTTCACATCCATAGGGTAACACATCCTAACTACCCCAGTTATGAGCGTCTTAAGACTGTGTCTAAAGATGAGCTTATGTCTGCTTTCTATGAGCGTCCTTCTGATTGGGGTGAGCGTCAGTTCACTTACTGTTCGACCTTTGCCAAAGGTTCACGTTTTCTTAATATGGTTATGACTTTTGTCTTAGATCCCCTCTCTTACTATAACTCTATTACAGAGCCTCGTGCTCAGTTTTTGCTTTCCCTTCTTGAGCATTTTAGTATAGATTTTCCTTCTCATTTCATTCTTTCTATTATAGATGTGTATAGGGATTCGGTGATCGATGTCTGACCATTTCTATTACATGGGTGTTATAGATGCTGCTACCGTTAAATGAAGCGAGGCATAGTTTCGGTTGAGGCGATCCAGGTCAGCAGCCCACTCCTTCAACTCCATCCACATCTACTCCCTCTCTTTCTACGAGAGGTGTGACTTTCAAGGACATCAAGCCAAGGAGCCTTTGTTTTGAAGGTAAAGATTCTAGCTCTTCTTACATCCCTTTCTATGTTTAAATATGTTTTTCTCTTTTTTTTCTTTTTTTTTTTATATGTTTAATATTTTTTTTAGCTTAAGTTTGCTTTGTTTTGTTGTTTTAAGCATGCTAGGTTGCTAGATTTAGTTTTCGTGCTGCTTTGTTCTTGTTTTCTAGATTAGGGTTTAGGGCATGAATGCATATGCATGCTTACCACATGTGCACGCATACTCAAAGTATGCGTACACATACAATTGGGCCGCATATGCAGGCCCTATGTATACACACACATACTCGTTCCTAGAAACCCTAATTCGAACCTTTTGGCCTCTATTTCTTTGTTTTATTTGTTTAATCTGTCTTTGTTCTATCCTAGTTTTCTATATGTATATGTCTCTGCCTCCATGTTTTGTTTGTTGTTTGTTCTTTACATGCTAGATTAGGGTTTATCTTCAATCTTGTTAATGTGCCATGAACATGCATACAACATGATTATTCATTGATGCATAGGTGCTGTGGTGCAGCGAGAGGTAAGCCATGCATTCATATGAACATGAATTTGTTTGGAATATGCTTTTGTTAATAAGTATGAATATGCTTGCTTGGATGCCATATTTTTTATGTTTAAAGTGCAATCACGTGTTTTTTTGATGTTGCCATGTTCTTGCCTTGGATGTAATACAATGCTATGTGTGATAGATGTATGTTAGGGTTTGGGACAAAAAATGACATGTTGTTTGCTTAGATGTATGCTAGTATGTGTGTGAGTCTAGAATGATGAATGTTGAATGTGCCTTTAATGAGATTAAGACGTAAGATACAATGAGTGCTAGCCGACCGATGGATCGGGTGAGATTGGGTGTATAACACCTTCCCATTCTCATGCCTAAACTTCAGACACGTGTTCTAGTAGTAGATAAGTCTTCCCACAAAGGACGCTATATTTATGGTTAATCTAGGTGGCGACTCCATTTTCTTACTCGTTGTGGTCCACTTAGCTAAGGCATACTCCCCCCATTACGCCCACAATGTGATCACAAAACAAAGGCATGCAAGGGATTAGACAACAATATCAACATATGAGAACAGTAGAGATCAAAACATCGACATTAGCACGTACACATACAAGCACAAGAACATGCAGGCATGTAATAGTGCAAGCATACGAACATATAAACATACATGCAAGGAGTCATAGGGAAAGCATCCAACTTATGGTATTGAACCCAAGGAATCAAGGTGCAAACATGGAAGACAAAAATGGTAAAAGCATTGTATGAACACCCAAGTGTGTGCATGAGTATACCCAATCATGCATGTGCATGGGCACATACATGTTGATATCAAACAGAATTGTGAGTCTTACTCCAATGGATGTTTAAGTCTTATGAGAAGGGGTTACTAATTGAAGTGGAATTTTCATTAATTGATGTGTGTCTTCCCTATATTAGACTTAGGTTGTCTTGATTCTATATTAAGAACCTTGCAATCTTTTAAGGCTTAAGGGAGATTTGGTTAATTAAGACATGATTTAATTAACTTTTATCTTTCCATTTAAGTTCAAATTGATCATCTTAATTGCATTGAATTTACTTTGAAATACTTTCCTTATGTTTGAATAGTCAATTAATCCCAAAATAATTGAATATTGATTGACTATTTACTTTAAGTCTTGGAAAGTATATAAGTCTTTTAAGATTTGAGATGATTCCTTATTTATCTCTAAGACTTTTAATTGCCTTATTGGTTCAAGTTAGAATTAGGGAATGGATGAGAGAAAAGAGAGAGTGAATTAGGATTTAGGCAAAAACAAAAAGGGAAAGAAAAGAGATATTTTAGTTATTTTGCATTTAATATGAATTACACAAAAGGAAAAAAAAAAATACTCACAGTTAATACAGAAAAAACAGAGAAGGAAGGAAAATAAACATGGTATTAATGGAAAATAAAACAAAAAATGTAAGAAATATGATTCAAGCCCAGATTGGCATATGCCATATGAAAGGTGCGTACACACTACTGGTGTGCGCACTTGAGCTTCAAGACAAATTATCAAAAAACAACCAAAAGATGAACCCTAACTGTCCAAAGAGTGTGTATGCGTCTCAGGAAGTGCCTATGCATCCTAAAGCAAGTTAGGGTTCCAACATGCTTTCAATCAAAATAGCAAAGAAATGAATTAGATTACAAATACAAAACATGTTATGGAACAAAAAAAAAATCATGTTAAAAGACTAAAAACAACAAGAAAGAGAAAATGAGCAAGAATCAAGGAGGAGAGTATGGATCATAGGAAAAATCCACATTTCCTCCTCGTAGCACTTACAATGATATTATTTTTGAGGCCCTTTAATTGAAATTGACTATTGCAGTTGTGTGTATAGAAGGATGAATTGAATGACTTGATTAGGGTTGATTGGATGACCTTAAGTGATGTGTTTGCAAACTTGAACCAACTAAAAGTTTTGAATCAAAGTGAGTAAGAGACTATTTTCTCACCAAATGATGGTTGAAAATCATTCTAATGCTCACTCCTTTATGCCCTTCTAGTCTAAACTCTTAGTTTGAATATTCTAAAGGGATTTCAATAGAGTTTGTTAGGCTCATATTTTTATAGAGTTGGTATATCCTTTAACAAAACACACTTTAAAGTATATTGACAAACTTTACAAGTGGTATTATTGAAGGCATGAAGACTGCATAAAGAAAGAAATGAGAAAGATGAAAATAGTGGACCTTGATACAAGCTCGACACAAGCTCGATTTATCGAGCTTCGTAAATCCAGAAATTTGAGATATGTTTTTCAGCCCATGATGACTTGGATTACTAAGGTCTTGTTCACTAAACTTTTAGGGGATATAAAAGGATTATTTTATAGTCATCATCAAATACAAAGACTTAATTAGAGAATCTATACACTTATTGCAAAGCTATTGTGTTCCTATGTGCCATAGGGTTTTGTGATCAAGTGTATTAAAGAACTTTGCATCCAACAATAAGTTTCAAGTTACTGAGAGTTAGTTATGTACTGGGATCCGTGCAAAGGAAAGATGTCTCTACAAAATCAAAACCAATTGGGAATTGACATAAGAATTCTACTATAAGTAAGTACTTTAGGATAGGCCAAATTTGGGATAAGATTCTTTGTACTTGTAATATCTTAATTTTGATTAGTGATTGTTAAGAGTAGTGACTTGAAAATCACCTGGTGGGGTTTTTGCCTTGTGAGAGGTTTTCTCCATTAGTCAACAAATCACTATGTCAAATTTACTTTCTAATGCACCATAGATTATTTGGTGATTTGTTCTTGCTTACACAATCTTTGCATGCGACCTAATTAATTAACTTGGGTAATTGGTTAATTAACTTGGTTCAATTTATAACCCAATAGAGTTTCTGTAGGGTAAAAGTTTCTGACCCATTTGGATGATGAAAATGGGTGTATTTATAGGGGAAATGGGATTCTGGGGTTTGATGGGAAATTTTGGTAGCTAGTTAGTCAGACTAGTTACCTTTGGAAATAAAGTGATTTGAGGTTTTTTGTTCAGATAGTTTGTACGCCACAGGTTGGGTACGTACTCAATCTTTGTCAGTCTCGACCAAATTAGGTCAAAATGAGATTTTTGGGCTTTGGGTTTCTCTTTTGATTTGTAGTTGGGCTTGGACTTGGACTTGGACTATATTGGGACACTTTTAGAGTTGGGTTGAATTTTTATTTTGATTGAAGAAAATTGTAAAATTTCATGAATTTGTGTGTTAAGAAAAATAAATTATTCAAAAAATAAATTTGCATATGAATAGTAATTGCATATATTTGTACGGTTAAAATATTCATATCAATTCATGTAAAAAATTTCGTCAGTTTTAGCATAAGAATTTACTTTTTCTGTTTTACATACTCATTTTTCAATACACTTAACATAGTTTATTTATTTTACACTACATTACATTAAAATATCAATTTTCTTGATTTTTTAACTATTTATCTTTCTTCACACACAATAATCACCATCCACTCTCTTCCTCTAGCCTTAGAATACATAAAAAAGAATAAAAAGTTATATGCAAAGTGAATAGTATCAATGTAAATTTACATAGTTACCATAACAACTTTACAAATTTACACATTTTTTGCTTGATTGATGTGAATGATTTTGGATTTTTTTTTTTTTTTGGAAAGAGATTTTGAGCCTATGGGGTCCGCTCTTTATTATTAGACTAAGGCACCAATTGATTTTAAGTTTAAGAGGCGATTGAACCTCAGATCTCTTATTCAACCATCAGAGACTTTACTAGTTGAGCTAACTAAATTAATGCAAGTGCTCCTACTGTAACTACAAGGATTTTCACAATAATTTATAAGCTGATATAGATAATTTTTGTGGTTGGTTACATAAAATTAAATGCTCTTAACGACGATCTTAAGAAAGAAAAAAAAAAATTTCTAGTACAACCCTTACATTATATTTGCTTTTAATTTTCTTTATTTACTTATTATTGTACCTTGTTAGCTGTAAGGGTGGCAAAATTGGATACAATCTGTGAACTCGATACGACATAACACGAAATTAGCATATTATGGGTTGAGGTTTAATGGGTTTGTGTCATATTTGAGTTGACACGATTGACTCGTTTAATAAACAGGTTGGATTAGTATTTCATACATAGAACCCGTTTGACATATTTAATTAAATGGCATATTACCAATATACTATTTAAACTCTAGGCATATAAACTTATTAGTTGTTGTGATTTATTTTCTTTAACATATTGTGATTGATTATTTGTGATATGTTTTAATTTTGAATGATTATTTATAATGGAGTTATCCGTTAGTTCTGAATTTTATATTAAAATATTTATTTTTTGTTTTTTCATAATTTTTTTTATTTTGATAAAATCTGATAAATAAATCAATATAACTGACTTATTTAATAAATAAATTATGTTAAATTTAAAAATATTTAACTCATTTAATAATCATATCAAAATAATATTAATTTATATGATTAAATACTCTAGAATTGATACGAGACAAACCTGAAACAGGCAAATGCCACCGAGCCGTACGCCTGTTGCCAATTGTAGACAGTACACGTAAATTTGAATGGTTAGTAAATTTACGTGGACACAACTAACAAGGTACAATAACGAGTCTATTAATACCACACAACTAACAAGGTACAAAAAATAATAGTTTGTCAGAGTCAGACAGCTAACGCGATAGAATTGATATGAGACAAACCTGACACAGGCTCGAAATGCCACCGAGCCGTACGCCTGTAGCCAATTGTAGACAGTACACGTAAATTTGAATGGTTAGTAAATTTAAGTGGACACAACTAACAAGGTACAATAACGAGTATTAATACCACACAACTAACAAGGTCCAAAAAATAATAGTTTGTCAGAGTCAGACAACTAACCCGATAGAAATACAACACAAATACAATAATAATCTGTCAGACACAACTAACCAGGTACAAATACAATAATAATCTGCCAGACACAACAAACCAGGTACAAATACAATAATAATCTGCCAGACACAACTAACAAGGTACAAATACAATAATGAGTCTGTCAATGAGTAACGGAAAATATTATTATTATTTCATCTTTCCAGCTGGCTTTTTTAGCACTATCACCTCAACATTTTTTTTTTTTTGAGGAACAATCACCCCAACATTAAAAAGGTAGTTGTTCTGGGTTCCACTCTCCAGCTGAAGCAGTCATTAAAGACGGGGCTTCTTTGTCTATCTTTCCTCTCCTGCACTACTTTTTCTCTCCATACAACCTACTCGACTGTATTATTTAAATATTAGTTTTCGTTGGTAAAAGTTTTTTATAAAAATTTAGAATATTTTATTCTAATAATAAACAAAAAAAAAATAAAAAAAAAGGAGAGGGGAAGGGTGATGCTAATTTTTTCAAACCTCAAAAAATGAAAATGTTATTTTTGTTCTAATTTAGAGTAGAGTATTATTTTCTAAAACCTCAAGAGATAAGAGTGTAATTATCTAAAATTTTGTAAGACAAATTTTACAAAATAACATATCACCAATTAGACATGGCAAAACATGCAAGTCAGGTTAGGTCAATCGTGTTGTAGGTTGGGTCAAGTTGATCCGTATTTTTCATATAAGTTTTTTATAAAGAAAACAACTTGTATTTGCCATTTAGAAAATCACACAACAAATTACTTGATGTAAAATGTATTACTTTGAATTCACCACTTATATCAAGAATGAAATCAATTGAGTTAATTAATACTTATTCAATAATCTTAAAATTATACAAATGCCAACATTGCTAATTAAAACAAAATAACACAGAGATAAGTAAAACAAATACACACAAATTTTATTTCTACACAATATCAACATCCCAAAATATAAAACAAAATTACAAATGACTTATTAGATAACTCATTTGACGAAGAATACAAATGACTTATTGGATAACTCATTTGACAAAAAATAAAAATATATAAGAAATTTACAATTTTGAAAATTAATTTTATAATCTATTATCAATTATGACTGACACTTTATTTCAATTTGAGAATATACATTAGAGTGTGATTGTTTACTTATTTATACATGGTTTCTTTTATAAATATTATATCATTGTTAAGCAACACACTCTAGGAAATATCATAATTTATTTTGAAAAGTCCTTTATTATGGACATAAATTGTTAAAAAATAGGTCTAAGCGTTCATAATTTATACTAATTTGATACTTTGGCTTCACTATTTTTACACTTATAAATGTTTCTCATACATGTCTAAAATTTTAAATCTATATTTTTGACTCTACTATAACCAGATTATCTAGTCATGTAATTTGCTATTTTTTATATCTAAAAATATTTACTTATTACAGAATGCTCAACCATTCATCTTTCAATTCATTTGCATGCAAGTTATGTAAATGTCTCAATTGTTTTCTTAAAACTCACAACAAACAATTAAACCAATATTGTCTTAATTTTATTATTTTTTTTACCCAAAAAAAGTTTTTAAAAAATGGTTTGAGTCACAGGTCAGGTCACGGGTTAATTCGTTTTTGCTTCGGGTAAAAAAAAATCGGGTTTAGGTCAAGTATTTTTTGGATTGTGTCGGGTCAGGCTGGGTAAGAAAATTTTGACCTAGTTTGTCATGTCTACACCAATTACTCAAAAAAATGGTAATTCAAATGTGTTTATTATGTTATTGAGGTGTCGCCCATTAAAATTTTGTTACCTTAGTTTGTAAGTGCTTCTGGAGTAAAATTCTAAACGCTATTTGCCTATTTGTAGGAGCAAACACCTATGTGGGCACGCTCACTCCTATCGTGGGCCGAGAGATGAGAAAGACAGAGTACTAGTTGGGCCGTAACAAGAATTTGAACAAAGCCGAAGCCAACATTTTAACTCCAATTAGGTCATAGAAAGATGGGGAGAAAGTGATTGGGTTGCTTTCGGCCTAACAACAGAATACATTTTCACACTTTCAAAGTCGGCTTCACTTGCAACTTGTACGATTATGAAACTCTAGCCCCGATTTAATCACTCAATGATTAAAATGCAAATTGTACTTTCTAAGTTGAATTTCACTCCTCTATCTTTACTTTCATTCAATTAAGTTTTTTAAATTTCAAATTTATTTAATTAAGACATTTTGTCCAATTCCATTAAATTTTTTTATTTATTAAGTATGCAATTAACTAATAAAAAAAGATTTTTTGAAAATAAATTCTCACATAAAAAATCTATAATTTTTTTTTTATTAATTATATATATGTATATATATTTATATATATTTTTTCATGTGAAAAAAAAAATTTTAATTGCAATTTTTAAAACAAAATTGGACAGAATAACTAAATTGAATAAATTTAAAACTTAAAGTACTCAATTTAATGAAATTAAAGTTAGAGAACATAAATGAATTTCAATCAAAATTAAAAGGTGCAATTTACATTTTAACCTTTTAATTATTACTGAATGATTAAATCATGACAATTTTTTTTTCATTTTTCTTTTGCAACATAAACTTATTTATTTATTTATTGTAGAAATTAGTAGCATCAACCCACAATGTGCCTACATTCAGGATTTATCATTTTATATAACCGTTGGTTACAACGTCACCCTCGTGTTAGAGGGATGTTGTATGCAATTGTTATACATAATTCTACCTCTCTACATTCCGAGGGAGAGTGAATATGGAAACAAACCAGCCCAACCAATCAACAAAAGCTCTCTCTCTCTCTCTCTCTAAAGATAGCTCTTGCATCACCTTGTGATATTTGGTATTGCTCAGTTAAACCAAAATGTGCCATCAAAAGCCATGCATGTGTGAGAAGTTCTCCACCCTCTTTCAGCTACTGAGCATGATAATTCCCTCTACAATGGCAAGCTGCATAAGCAAGCATCTCCACCCAAACATTGCTAATCATCTCCCATTTTTGATTCTTATCAGATATAGCTTCCAATTCTTCTTCGAAATTTTCAAATCTCTGCAGTTTGGCAGTAGCTCTCCTCAATTTGCCTACCTCAAGGCTGAGAACAGTTTTGTCCTGCAGAGATGTGAAGCTGATGAGAGAGCTCATCATCGTCATCATAGGCGGAACTAAGTAAGGGCTCCCCCCCAGATTTTTCAAAAATTATGCTAAGTAGGTACTTATTCTCAAAAAAATTAAAATGTACCCCAAAATATTACTTTTGGCCCCCCTCCTCCAAAAATATTTTCAAATTGACCCAATAGACCCAAAAATAAAAACTATCTATCTACTTTGCCGATTGCGCCCATGAATAACAAAGAAAAAACCTCTGATCAAAACAAACCCAATTGTCCCAAGAATAATAAGAACAACCTTTAGATAAACCAAAATTGAAAACAAAAGAGAACATAAATCCAGTCTAAACAAACCCAATAACACAAATAACCTTAAGATAAAATTTGAAAATTCCTCACACTTTTTTTGGTTTATACTTTGGCCCCCCCTAAGCTCGAATCCTAGTTCTGTTCCTGATCATCATCTTAATTAGTTTTCGTCCCCACCGCAGCTCAATTTTCACAACGAAGGTGTCAATTACATCCTGTAGACGGTTAAGATAGCTTGGAAGCTCACTCAATGAAGATTCAATGATATCGGTGTAAGAAAAAATTTAGAGTTGTAGCGGAAAATAAAATAAACATAAATATACTTTTAGCCATAGTGTTTGATTACACGTGTAAATGAAGTCTCACATTGAATAAAGATGAAAAGAATGAGTGGTATTAGAGCCCATGGTGGTGTGCGACGAAGGTGGTGAGGTGTGCATGGCCTCTACTCAGCAGGGACAGAGAAAGCCTAAACGGCCCCCACACAAAGATCCTGGAGAAGGAAAAAAAAAGCCCAACACATAGTTGTTTAAGTTTTTAGAAAAAAAGAAGTATCACAGGCTATATGATCATGTATCTATAAAAGGTGTCTTCTAGTCTATGACATTTTCCTCACACGTTTCCTTTTGATGGAGACATGCTATATATATAGGCTAGACTAAGGATCCTATTAAATTAAGATTTTTTCTATGACCCTTTTTCCATCAAGGAGTTTAAAACTTGTAACTTCAAGGTGTTTATTAACCATAAGGGTTATACCAATTGAGCGTTATTTAGAAATTGTTATTCACCATAACATTTTTCACAAATAAAATCCTTAAAACATGAGTTTTCATTTATCAATTAAATGTGGGCCACATAAAATTTTCTTAAAATCTTACATTTTCCCATTTTGCCCACTTGACATTTAAATTACTTAAAATGATATTAACTTTAATATGACCATAATATTACCCATGTCAACTAGTTGTGAACTTCTCCCACTCAAATAAAGAATCCAATACATGAATCATGGTAATACCCTCAATTATAATGAGAACTTCCTTCCATGTAGTATAATGTATGGTAATTCTTACATGAGTACTTTATGAGCCATTAATTCTTCAAGAATGGACTACCTATTAGTCATTCAGGTTCTCCTTAATACATCCCAACAGATATATCCTCCTTATATATATCCACAGATATATCTAACTTAATACTTACACTTTAAGTGCACAAAATGAAAATCATATATTTTCTTCTCCAAAAATAAACCAAATATGTGTCCAAAACATAGAATAATTAGAGAGAAATTAAACACCAAATGAGTTAACAAGTTCCATATGTCCAAAAAACTTTAATTTATACTGTTTTGCCGAAAAATCTTTAGTTATGAAATTAACATATATTAGCTCAATAATTTTAACTTAGTGGACACTATCAATATCTTAAAATTCTCTCTAAAACTGAGTTAATTTATGTCAATATGTTTATTTCGGCTTTCACAATCATTATCATTAGAGAAGAAGATTATAGCCAAGTTATCTTTAAAAAATCTTTAAAGGTCTCATTTATAAAATCCACAATCTTAAAACTTATCCATAATGCCTGTCTTATAGCTTCATAGCATATAGGATATCTTACATGACAAAATCAAATCACTACTTCCAAGTAGTATGTCATTCATATTTAGGTGTAAAAACAATACATTTACTACCACTAATCTTAAGGTATATACACCAATTAACAATGTGCCCAGTAATATTAAATGGTACAACAAAGTTGGTGAACCTTTATATATATACCATTAGTGGGATGCCAATATGCCTAACTTTTACAACATAAAACATTTTTTGGGAGCCAAACCTAATGGATCTTGTAAACTAATATTAATAGCTTTCACAAAACCATTTATCTTATAGGAATAAATTCCCAAGTTCTTACTCTTGAGCAATTAGATCACTCCCACCCTCATTTGACATATTTTATTCAATAAGATGGATGGTTTATACACATGAGTACCAAAACATAGATCCATGGACTTTAAAAAAAATTAAACTTTGATGCTATGAAACTTTAATTCTAAATTAACCAAAGTCAATTTAGTAGTAAATTCTGACCTTCCTATGGGCAGAGATGCATTATGCATGAATTTACTATAAAACTTTTTTCATAAAACTAGCAAGTATAAACACCGAGAATCAAAATTTCCATACCTATGGGCCTATGAAAAATCTCATCTTAATGCTACATTTACCATCTTATTCCAATTACATCATAAAACTAATAACCTCCCTAAGGGGCTAAGTCATTATCTTCATGAATTGATTGCCACTTAGATGACTTTATTCCTAATGAAGTCTTGTCAAAATTTCTTGATGTGATTATCATCATGGCTTAAAAATGCTATGGTCACTCCTAAGTCATTTTGATATTTACTTCTTCAAATAGAATCATAAAGATCAACCAATCCTAATATTGATCATGACAGTATGCACTCAAAAATGAAATTAAGTAATATTTCAATACATGATAAGTGCAAAGAAATCTGAAATGCACTTAAATAAATTATTCACTTGAATGATCCAAATCTCATATGAAACAATAAACTTTTTGAAATAATTTCAAACTTAAATACAACACATTTATCCCCATAATTTATTGTAAAAACATTATGGTCTCCAAAACATAAGGATCATTTGTGTTATCATGCCAAATATATTGATCCACAAAAAAATGGTCTTTAAAGCAATTCAAAATTGAAAATTGTACAAATATCAAGATGAGACATGTTTGTCATATGAGCCACTATACTGTCATAAATTATTTGCTAAATAATTAAATTTTTTTTTTTTATCTAGGAAACAAACATAAATACTTGGATGAGCACTTGATGAATATCAAAATCAAAATCAAATTTATGAACACTTTAAGTACTTTGGCATGTATTTTAGTTGAATTATGCAATAATCCACATTAGCATATTGTAAAATACTATATCTGGACTATTTAAGATTAGAGAAAACAAAGTCCTTGAGTCACACATGTTATGAAAAAAACAAATAAATACAACATATCTTCCTTTGAACCAATCTAGTTTTATATAGACAATAATCCTGTGGATTTCAAATTGATACTTCCAATCTCAAAAATCAATGGTACTTTGTTACAAAATACAAATAAAGATGCAAAACAAAACTTGTTCTCTAAGATTTAGAGTACACATGCTCTATATTTGCATTCAAAACAGCTTAAATTTCATTCCAAAATTAAATTAGTGCATACAAACTCTTACCGTACATATATACGGCAATTGGAAATAATAGAAATTTCTCTAACTAAAATCACTAAACAATATAGCATGAAAGATGGCTCTGATACCAAATGTAAGAAAAAAAAAAATTAGAGTGCAGTAGAAACAAAACAAACATAAATATATACTTTCAGTCGTAGTTGTTTAAGTGTTAAGGGAAAAAGAAAACTCACTAGCTATATGATAATGTATCTATAAAATGTGTCTTCTAGTCTATGGCCTTTTCCTCACACATTTCCTTTTGATGGAGACAGGCTATATGTATAGGCTAGACTAGGAACCCTTTTAAATTAAGATTTGTTCCATAACCATCCTTCCATCAAGAAGTTTAAAACTTATAACTTAAAGAGGCATTTATTAAACAAAGAAGTTATACCAACTAAGAGTTACTTAAAAATTGTTATTTACCATAACTTTTTCACAAATAAAATCCTTTAGACATGAGTTTTCATTTACCACTTAAATGTGGGCAACATAAAGTTTTCTTAAAATGTTACAATCAGATCTAACCTTTACTTTTTTAGCATCTCTTATCCATGCAGAAATCGATTCCAGGACCTCGATGCTCATTGAGACTACATCTGTTAGGAGTTTGCTGTTAGGTAATTCACCTGCCATAAGCAGATTTGTAGTCTCCCCAACAAAATTGGAAGATCCACTTCAACTGCCATGGAATCTCAAGCTCTTACTCTTCTTTCCTCTTCTGAAATAAATAACACAAGTAGAACTTTCCTTTTAATTAATGAGATTGAAAATAATAATAATAATAATAATAATAATAATAATAATAATAATAATAATAATAATAATAATAATAATAATAACAAATGAACAGAAGTGGAATTCACTTGGTCGAGCACTTGCACTTCTAAGTAAATTCTGTGTGTCGATTTCTCTCTTCTCTTGTTTCTTAAATCTTTGCGTAAACAGATTATTTAACACAGTTTTCACGTCATATGACGCAATCAGAGTGTGCAATTTTTAGTAAATGCAACAAATTAACTGTAGCAGAAGAATTAGACAATGTACTTCAAGAATGTAATTCAGTTTCGCTGAGAATGAAATCTATGCAGAAATGCATCTTATAAGTCTTCATATGCAACAGAACACAACAAAGCCGCCTTTGTTAAAGACTAGTAATAGTTAATGTTATAAATACTGAATTGAATAGTATTGTATTTCTTGAGTAAAATAATATACATGAGTGCCTTTATATAGGAGGCATATGTGTGCTATACAAGTAAATATGAGTGCGGTACAAGTAGTACAGTGTGCAGTACAAGTAGTACAGTGTGCAGTACAAGTAAGTGATCTAAATGGGCCAAGCCCACATATGAGTGTATGTTAACAGCCCCCCTCAAACTTAAGGTGGATGTGAGACCAACTTGAGGTTGTCAACCAAATCACGAAGGCGTCCCTTAGGATAGGACTTGGTGAAGATGTCTGCAAGTTGATCTTTGGAGGAGACGGAGAAGAGCTTGAGAGCACCATGAACAAGATGATGACGGATAAAATGACAATCAATCTCAATATGTTTAGTCCGTTCATGAAAGACATCATTATGAGCAATGTGAATGGCACTCTGATTATCACAATAAAGAGGTGTAGCAGAGGATGTAGACACACCTAAGTCTGTAAGAAGCCATCGTAACCAAAGAAGCTCAGATGTGGTATCAGCAAGAGCACGATATTCTGCTTCAGTACTGGAGCGGGCCACAAAGGTTTGTTTCTTACTTCGCCAAGAAATCAAGGAAGAGCCAAGTAGAAAACAATAGCCAGTAGTGGACCTACGATCAGTGGGATCTCCTGCCCAATCAGCATCAGAGAATGCACGAAGTACAAGAGGAGATTGAGCTGAGTAGAAAAGGCCATGGAAGAGAGTGCCCTTCAAGTAACGAAGAATGCGCAGAACAGCAGCATAGTGAGTTGACCGTGGAGCAGGCAAATACTGGCTAACCTGATGAACAGCATAAGAAATGTCTGGACGAGTAACTGTGAGATAAACTAGGCTGCCAACTAATTGTCTGTAAAGAGAAGGATTAGACAATGGTTTCCCCCCCGAGGGAGTCAGATGCGCATGAAGCTCAACTGGGGTGTCAACAATTTTGCTGTCAGTGAGTCCAGCACGAGACAAAAGATCAGAAGCATACTTGGCTTGAGTAATATAAAGACCATCTGAGGAACGAGTGATTTCAAGCCCCAAGAAATAGCTAAGATGTCCAAGATCTTTCATCTCAAACTGCTGACTAAGAAAATCCTTGAGTTCTTGTATGCCACTAAGGTCATCACCAGTTATGATCATATCATCCACATAGAGGAAAAGTAGAATGGTGCCTTTATCAGTACGACGAAGAAATAAGGCAGCATCATAAGAACTGGCAGTGTAACCCAAACGAAACACAGTAGAGCTAAATTTTGCAAACCAGGCTCGAGGAGCTTGTTTAAGACCATACAATGCTCGGCGAAGACGGCAAACCTTGTTGAAGTCAATGGAGAGACCTGGAGGAGGTTGCATGTAAACTTCTTCACTCAAGTCCCCATTAAGGAATGCATTTTTCACATCCATCTGAAAAATATCCCAATTTCTAGTAGCAGCAACAGCCAGGAGAGCACGAACAGATGAGATGCGGGCAACTGGTGCAAAGGTCTCTTCATAATCAATCTCATACTCCTGTGTAAAACCATTGGCAACAAGGCGAGCCTTATAGCGCTCAATGGACCCATCTGAGCGAGTTTTAATCTTGTAAATCCACTTACAACCAACCACAGACTGTCCAGGAGGAAGAGGAACTAAGTCCCAAGTATGGTTTTTGGTTAATGCATCAATTTCCTCTTTCATTGCAACCTGCCATAAAGGGTCAGTGGAGGCCTCACGATAGGTTTGAGGCTCGTGGAGTGTAGCAAGTGCAGTGTAACAATGGTAATCAAGTAAATGTGTAGGAATAGATCTTACTCGGGTTGAGTGACGAGGTGGAATGTCTTGTGGAGGTGGAAGGTCTTGTGAAGGATCTTCAGGCGGAGCAGGAGCGGGGGACCCAGGCTCGAGTTGGGGTAGCTTGTCATCAATCTGCTCATCTTTGACCTGGCCAGAAGAGACATTAAAAGGATCGGGTGTTTGTATAGAGAAGTCTAAAAGAGGATCAATTGGAGTTGGAGAAGAAACATGAGACTCTTCTGGAAAAACTTCAAGTACAGATGAGGTAGTGAGGGAAGAACGAAAATGAGAGAGTTCAACAAACAGGCGGTGTTCCTAGAAAACAACATTACGAGAAACACGAAGGCGATGAGAGACAAGATCATAACAACGATACCTTTTTTGTGTTTCGCCATAACCAAGGAAACAGCAGAGTCTAGATCGAGGCTCAAGTTTGTTGTGCTCATGAGACTGAAGAAGAACGAAACAAGCAAATCCAAAAGAGCGAAGGTGATGATAGTTAGGGGGTGACCCAAAAAGGCGCTCATACGGAGTTTGATTGTGGATGACAGTGCTTGGAATGCGGTTAATGGTGTGAACAGCATGAAGAGCAGCTTCACCCCAGAAAGGAGGAGGAACCTTGGCAGAAAGAAGAAGAGTACGAACAGTGTCAAGAATATGACGAAATTTACGTTCAGCTCGACCATTTTGCTGGGAGGTACCTGGACAAGTTAGATGATGTATAGTGCCATAGGAGTGTAACAGAGCTTGAAAAGCATATTGAGTGTATTCAAGAGCATTATCAGAACGAAATATTTTGATTCTTTTGGAGAATTGGGTTTCAACCATTTTTGCAAAGTTACTATAGATTGGCAAAATTTCAGAACGAGATTTCATAGGAAATATCCAACTGTAACGAGAATAATCATCAATGAAAACAACAAAATATCGAGATCCACCAATACTAGCAACAGGAGAAGGTCCCCAAACATCAGAATGAATTAACTCAAAAATGCTATTAGAAATAGAATCACTATTATTAAAAGGTAAAGCTGGCTATTTTCCTAACTGGCATGAAGTACAATCAAAATTGTCTTTGGACACAGAACCTAACAGACCCTTAGAAGCTAACTGTTATACCCGAGAAGAGGGTGCATGACCAAGACGAGAGTGCCAAAGTGAGAGAGAAGGTAGGGAAGACACCGCAGCAGCAGCAACAGCAACAGACACCGGAGCAACAGGTGGAAGATGAAGATTATCCACTGGAAACATACGCCCAACTCTAGGGCCGGTCCCAAGCTCTTGCCCCGTCCTCGGATCCTGCATAATACACCCAGAATAGTCAAAAATAAGGCGATAACCTAGTTCAGCTAATTGTCCCACAGAACACAAGTTATAGGATAGGTTAGAAACATGGTAGACCCCAGGAACAGAGAGGTTAGAGGTTGAAACAAAACCAAGACTATTCCCATGCATGGTGGAACCATCAGCTATGTGAATATTGAGGGGATGTGGAGCAGGATCAAGTTTGGAGAATAAGGACGAGTGAGGTGTCATGTGATTGCAACAGGCAGAATCAAAAAGCCAAGTTTGAGACTTACCGGGTAAAACTGAGAGAGCAGTGGAAAGAGATGCATTACCAGCCATACGAACAGCTTGAGCTATGATCTCCTGTAGGTCAGTAGGTGAGAGGTTGATAGTGGATCCAGAAGACTGGGAGTCAGCTGAAATGGGAGGCATTGGCGGAGTAGACTTAGTGTTAGCAACTGCAGCAGTGGATTTGTTGCGACGGTAACAAGTCTCAATAGTGTGGCCAGGGCGCTTGCAATAGTTGCAGAACTTTTTATTGGTCTGTCTGCGACGATTGCTGGAGCCAGAAGAATCACCTGAGTGCTGAGGTTGCTCAATGGAAGGAGTAAGGGCCAGAACATTAAACTTATCCTGGGCTCGAAGAGTTGCAAGGCGAGCTTCTTCTCTGACTAACTCATTCACAGCAGTATCAAGAGAGGGAGGAGGGCAACGATTCAGAAGCTGACCTCGAATGGGCTCATAGTCCTTGTGGAGTGACATCAGAAACTCATAGAGACGAAATTCATCTCTAATAGCAGCATATTGTTGGGCATCTTTTGAGCATGCCCAAGTGGGATCAGAAAGGTCAATTTGGTCCCAAATGAAGCGAAGCTGATCATAGTAGTCATTGATGGACTGCCCCGGTTCTTGCCTGAGTTGATGCAATTCAACCACTAACTGATATTTCATGGATCCGTGAGTGGTAGAGTATCGTTTGGCCAACATATCCCATGCTGATTTTGCATCATCAAAGCTGCCCAGAAAATTGGAGATGGAGGGAATGGAAGTATTTCGAATCCATGTGAGGATCATGTGATTGTGACTATCCCATTCAATCATGCGATTGAGAAAAGCAGCATCTTCTTCACTTGCCCCCTTCACAGGAATAGTGATTGCACCAGTGCAATAATGCCAGAGCATGCGACCCTTAAGGAAACTGCGCATAGCTTGAGACCAAGATAAGTAATTCCTAGTCCCCTCCAATACAGTATTGATGGGGCGAGGAAGAAAAACATCCTTTTTATCCATTTTAGAAACACAATATACAAAAACAGACCGCAAAAATGAAATCTACGCGAAAAACTGAGTAAGGAGAACCTGGCCTGAAAAAGTCAACTCTAGAAAAGTCAACGGTCCAAGTCAACGGTCAACACTGACGTGGCAGGATGACGTGGCAGGCTAAATTTGGCGCGTGGCAGCGCGTGGAGGCGCGTGGCGGCTCAGTTCGGCGCGTGGAGGCGCGTGGGCGCGTGATCTTCAGGGCAGAACCTTTGGGCGGCGCGTGAGGGCGCGTGGAGACTCCGATGACTGTAAGGTTTTCACGAGCAGGTAGATCGGAGCAAGATGATCTTCGTGGTACCTTCAGAAAATTTTTCGGAGCAATATTCACGGCGGTGCCGAAAAAGGCAGTGGTCTTTGCAGTGTTCGAACTCCCCAATGGCGGCTGCTACAGGTCCGGAACCTGAGAACGATGTCTGGAAGACTCGAAGGTTCAACGGCGAAAGACTGTGGCAGTGGTTGTGACAGCGGAAGCAATATGAAAAATGGAGTTACACCAATAAAGACAAGACTGTGAAGAAAAGGTCAGAGCAGTGGCTCTGATACCATGTTATAAATACTGAATTGAATAGTATTGTATTTCTTGAGTAAAATAATATACATGAGTGCCTTTATATAAGAGGCATATGTGTGCTATACAAGTAAATATGAGTGCGGTACAAGTAGTACAGTGTGCAGTACAAGTAGTACAGTGTGCAGTACAAATAAGTGATCTAAATGGGCCAAGCCTACATATGAGTGTATGTTAACAGTTAAGACTAATAACACAGGACAGGATGCTTCCTTTATGTTTGGTTCATTTCTGCACATTTTAAATTAGACGAAATTACAAATTCCATGCTTTTATCAAAGTTTGGTTCATTTCAGTATTTTAAGTTTCAGTTTGTCATTTTTTAGTCTTTGAGTTCACATTCATTATCAACGTTAGCCAATAAAAAAAAATAAATAAAAACGTACTAAATTTTCTTACATTGTCCCAGCTTCTAAGCAATCCTAGCCGTTGATTCCATCCTCATGGACGCACCGTCCGATCGACAATGCAAGCGAATCGTTGGGCCGAACATGCGGAGGTGGGGCGAAACGGCTGGCGTCGCATGGGAAGTTGTACTGCGAGAAGCAATCGGTACAGCGGAGAAACGGTGTCGTTTACTACAACAAATGGCAAGAGTTTGAATTCAACAAAGTTCAACTTACAAAGCTCCATAATTTATTTACCGCACAAACCCAGAAGAGCTCAGCTTCAAGAAAAACCCCCCCGAATTGGTGAGAAACACACAGTCCCTAATTCACAACTGAGCTGAGGTACAGAACTATTTCTAGAGAGAGCCTTCGAAGTTGCAGAAAAGGGGGCTTCATCAGAACCAAATTTCAAGAATTAATTTCATGAGCTCTGAGAATCGGAAAGCTTTTAAAGTGAGAGAGAGAGAATTCACAATTCAGCAAAGCCATAGCTTTTTAATTTCAAGCGGCGATAGGACAGAGAGAGAGAGAGAGCTCTCTTTGACAACGGATATAAACTTCAAGGATTAAAATGATAAAAGTGAAATTTTAAGGATTAAAATGTCATTTGCCCAAACTTTAAGATGGTAGTTCATATTTTTGACAAAACAATTATTATTATTATTTATTATTAATCAGTTGTAAATTGTAATCTAATCCAAATTCAAATCCTTACAGATTTTTTTTTTCTTTTTTTTAATGTGAGTGTGATGAATCACTATTGATAATCAGTTGTAAACACCTCAATATACCAGTTTGTTAACAACATAGCTAAGTGGCGTTAACAACCATTGTTTTTTTTTTTTTTGTAGTTCTTACAGAAATGTCTGTAAAGCCAATGTTGTTGACATATTGCCTGAGTGAACTTTATTATTTAGATGCCTGAAGCCTTCGTTCTTTACCTTACCAAATTGATTTGTTACGTTTATTCATCTAGTAAAACTATGCTCATTTTTAAAAAATTGTCATAAATATTTTAAATATATATTGAACTTTCTTGTTCTTGAAAGTTTTTTATTTTCAATTTTGCTTATTATTGAGTGATTAAGTCACACAATTTTTTTTTTGTTTTTTTGTAACACAAATTTCTATTCAAAATAATACAATCCTGCAACACAACTTAATTAACAAGTTTCTCAACAAAAAAAAAAAAAACTAAATTAATAATATACAACATCACCCTGTAGAATCTACACATACTTGCAAACGCTAAAAACACGTTGTTGTTGTTGTTTTTTATTTATTTATTTTAAATATTGCAAAAATTAGTAGCATCAATAATCCACAATTGCCTACATTTAGGATTTAATTTTTTATATATTGGTTGGATACAACAACACTCTCATGTTAGAGGGATGTTGCATGCAATTGTTAAACATAATTCCACCTCCCTGGATTTAGAGGAAAAGTGAATATGGAAACAAACCAGCCCACCCAACTAACAAAAGCTTTTTTTTTTTTTTAGGGAGAACCAACAAAAGCAACGTTTAACTCTGCAGCAACATTGTTGTGCCACCCCATGTTATGCCACGACTAGCTTGGCTCTTGCAGCACCCTGTGATATTTGGAACTGCTCAGTTAAACCAAAATGTGCCATTAGAAGCCATACATGTGTGAGAAGTTCTCCACCATGTTTCAACTTCTGAGCATGATAATTCCCTCTGCAATGGCAAGCTGCATTAGCAAGCATCTCGACCCAAACATTGCTAATCATCTCCCATTTCTGATTCTTATCAGATATAGCTTGCAACTCCTAGGCAAGCCTACATGCGTCAAATAACAAGGTCTTGCTTCTATTCCCTTTCACTTTATTCGGTGGAACTTGAGTGTTCATCTTAAGTAGCATCATCTTACATATGTGTTTTATATAATGTGGGCTTTCCTGTTTGGAAGCAATCCATACCCCATGAGCAAGCGTTCTGAAACCAATCACTGTAAGATTCCACAGTATCTGCTCTGGACTCACGTTCCTTAAAAAATTGTGTGATCTCAGCACAAGTATCTCGGAACCTTATCATTCCAATCCCCCTTGGCAACATTAAAGGACAGTTGACTAGGATGTATAGCATATATTAGGATAGCAACTTGCTCAATTCACATTTTGACATAGGGTTGTCTTGGTCTCTACAGTCCAAGTGGTAGCAGAGATCTGTAGCAATGTGCCAAATAAGAATGCTTTGATCGAACTCTACCTCAACGCTTCAATTCAGGCAATGACAATTAAACTTTTCAAGTGCCGCATCTCCTCTGTAGGAACAAAAGGTTCTGATATCGATTGCATCATTTGATGTTTCTTTGAGAAGATTGAATTTCTCTTTGAGATGGTCGAATATAAATTTTTTCAATTCCTCATGTACTTCTTCACAAGTTGTGTATCGATGCTTTTCAATGACTCCGTCAATACGAAGGAGCTTCTGGATTCCATAAAAAACTGAATGCTTTTCTTTTAGGGAAAAGCTAAATAGGTTGAACTGCAACATGGAATTTGACCACCTAGGCTGTTTACACTGTTTAGGGAGTTGCAAACAAGTAATGGATCCATGGATGGAAGTTTTTGCATGTTTACTTAGCCAAAGATCGGTCCAATCTGAAGAGAGCAATAAGAGAAATGCATATAGCTCTAACAGTATAGCAACAGCCAGCAATAAGAAAGTTAAGATCAGATCAATATTTGAGTAGTTAAGTTTCTGGATGACTGAGAAGAGTCCTAATGCAATACTGGTGAAAGAGAAATGATTAAGCGTAGACACCTACCTTGGGGTGAATGTATTACTGCTGCCTTGGTGTAGAGCATATCATACATGAAGCCAAGTTCCATCTCTATCACTTTAAAAGCTTTATCCCAAGAAATTTCTTTGAACAAAGATTGGCTGTTTTCCCTATCATCCAAGCTGAGGATAAGATCAACAAAAGGAAGTCTGAAAGTTTTGAACAAGTGATAGGAACTAACCAACTCAGTTGCATCACGAATGGGGTTATTCCCATTAGTAGTGGGGAGGTTCACCACCTGAGCCTCAATCACCTTTTCTGCTCTTACATGGTATCCCTCATAATGCTTTAAATTATATTCTTGCATAAATTTGGAGTAATTGGGATCGGGATCGGGAGGAGTGAGCATAGATTCTCTGAAATGCTCAGTACTTGCCGAACTGAGACCCATGTCCTCTCCTCATATTTGATAATTCCTATGAAAAACATCAAGAGGGATGGAATAAATATTCTAGAACCCGTCCAGACTACAAGGAAAATATAAAGTGCCACCCTGTTTGAATAACTGGTCCAAGCAAGTGCCTTAACCAAAGCTCATTATCTTCCATGGAATAAGATGTAACAGTATCAGGGCCACCCAAGTGTAGCAAAAGAAATGGTGCCCAAAATGCAGTCAGCTGAATGCCATCATTCGGCAATCCATCTATGCCATTACTTTCAATGACATCACCATACATATTGAAGTTCTAATACATTAATTCCCAATTTCTTAGGACCTAACATTATTCATATTCAATTAAGAGTTTTGAACAATAGCTTTGAAATTAACATGATTACTTTGTTTAATGAATTTAAATATGCTAAAGACAAAGACAAAAGAAAGACCTACCAAACTACTTTTGATCAAAAAGAAAAAGACCGTGTTAAAAGAAAGTGGAAAGAAAAAATGAATCAATTACAAAAGCTTATTTTGTTTTTTGATTTCCTTGAAAATCACTATGTTTCCAAAAAAGTTTTTCAAAAAAAAAAATTCAATAGGGTGAAGAAATCAAATTTTATTAAAGAAGACAAAACCATTGTTCGGTCTAGTCATCCACCCCTAGATACAATTATTATTAACTGTAAAGGGACGAAGATAAAGGCCTCTCCTTTTAAATTTGCTGAACTTATTGATGCCAATAATCATGTTTCTAATGAAACATAAAAGATTATTGAACAAAATTTTTTTGTTAATAACTCCTTACATATTATTAGTCAACAACTTGATCGTATAGAAGAAAAAGTTGAAAAACCTACTTCTACAAAACCTGAGAAACCTTTGATTGATCTACCTAGTCTAAAAGGAAAATTGAGTCTTTAAACCTCTCAGGCTAAAACCATTGAAAAGGTTGAACAAATGCTTTTTGATTTAAAAGTAAAAATTGAGCAACATACTTCTACCAGTACCGCTCGGGCTATTTCAAGAAAAGAGAAAGAAACTTTTTTTGAAGAAAACACAGACTCTAACACTCCATCCTCTGCTTCGGATAAAATTGCTTTCGAACTACTAGAAATTAAAAGATTTGCTAGAAAACCCAACCTTATATCTTTTACAAAAAATTGGTATTCAAAACCTACTCCTCCTGATATGCAATTTGCTGAAAGAATTTTCCAAACTCAGTTTTCTGTTTTTGCTGATAAACTTTATGAATGGAACATTGATGGTTTATCTGAACAAGAAATTATTATTAAAATTAGTCAAATGTCTATGGTTGCTAATGCTTACTTTACCAATCATAATCTTGACCATGCTAATATTGTTGATCTTCTTACCACTGGTTTTTTAGGAACTCTTGGTGGGTGGTGGGAAAAATATATCACTGAAGAATCTAAAGAATCCATTAAAAAGGCTATTAAAAAAGATGATGAAGGTTTACCCATATTTGATGAAAGAATTGGTCGAGGTATTCTTGATGGAGTCAATACTTTAATCTATACTATTATCAAAAAGTTTGTTGGTACTCCCTCTAATATTTCGTCTCGAATCAATGATTATCTAAACAATTTGAGATGTCCTACTATGTCTGATTACAAATGGTACCAAGATGTTTTTATTTCCAGAGTCATGCTTCAGAAATATTGCTTAAAGTCTTATTGGAAAGAAAAGTTTATTGCTAGTTTGCCTCCTCTCTTTGCCCATAAGGTAAAAGAAGAATTAATGGGAAAAAAATGATACTATTGATTATGATAATTTAACTTATGGTGATATTTTTAGCACTATTAAAAAAACTTGATATTAACATGTGTAATGATAAAAAAAAAATGTTAAAACAACAATTAAAAAATAGTAAAAAAGCTAAATATGAAATGGGTAATTTTTGTGAACAATATGGTTTACCCCTATTGCTCCTTCTAGGCAAAAAGGGAAAAAGAAACACGATAAGATCCGTAAAGATCATAAAAGATATAGAACAAGTTTTACTAAACCTAATAAATTTTATGATAAAAAGAAACATGTTTTTAAAAATATTATAAACAGAAATTTGAAAGAGGAAAATGCTTCAATTGTGGAAAACCTAGTCACTTTAGTAAAGATTGTAAACAAAAACCTGGTAATTTGAAGAATAAGCTTAATATGCTAAATATTAATGATAATAATCAAGCAGAACTGTTTTAGATCCTTGAATCTACTACTTTGTCTGACTCTCTCGAGGAGGGATTTTCTTCCTCATTTGATTCAGATTATCACTCTAACAGTGAAACCTCTACCTCTAGTTCTCCTAATATTAAAATTGGTTGTAGAGATTCTTGCTGCAACACTATTAATGTTCTCTCCAAAGGTAACAAAACTGTTAGTACTCTAACTAAAGGAGAAGAACAAAAGAATTTGTTAATAACCCTGATAAGTCAAATTGATAACCCTGAGCTAAAAGAAGAATATCTTAAGAAGCTCAAGAAAACTTTGATTAAAGACGAAAATGATAAAAAAATCAAGATCCAAGATAAATCTTGATGAAACTTTGGAAAGAGTTAATAAAAAGAAGTCCAAAGTATTAACTGTTAACAAATTACAACATGAAATTGCTATTATTAAAGAAGAAATCATTTAGCTAAAAAATGAATTCCAAAACATTAAAAAAGATAACTTTGATCTAAAACAAAAACTGTTACTTCAAAAAATTGGCAAACAACTTAATAACCAATAATCTGATAGTGAACCAGATGAGCAAGGAGATGATGATGATGGCTCTAGCCAACAAGCTCCTCTTTCTAGTAATGCTTTTACTAATAATAAACTTAGTCTTATTAACAAATTACTTCCCCCAAAATGGTATTCAAAAGTTAAAATTGTTGTTTGCCATGAATATGAATTCAATGTTTTTGCTATGATTGATTCTGGTGCTGATATGAATTGCATTCAGGAAGGAATCATTCCTTCCAAGTATTATGAAAAATCCACTAAAAAACTATTTTTTGCTAATGGTACTCAAATGAAAATTAAGTATGAATTAAACAATGCTCATGTATGTCATGAAAATATTTGTTTTAAAATACCCTCTATTCTTGTTAAAAACATGACTGATAAAGTGATCCTTGGTCTTCCCTTCATAAACTCCCTATATCATTTTCTCTCTGAACATGATGGTAAAACTACTGACCCTTTTGGGCAGAAAGTTAAGTTTAAATTTGCTTCAAAATTTGAAATTGATATTGATGATTCTTTAAACTTGATCCATGCTAAAACCAAACATCTAAAGTTTTTAAAACAAGAAGTTAGATATATAAGTATTGCTGAATAACTTTTTGATAAATTGTTGCAGTCAAAATTGACAACTTTGTGAAAATATTAATTAATGATGTTTGCTTTGATATACCTAATGCCTTTTGGCATAGGAAAAGACATATTGTTAATCTACCTTATGTTAAAGACTTCAATGAGAAAAACATCCCTAGTAAAGCTTGTCCCATTCAAACTAATGTGGAAACTATTGAATTCTGTAAAAAAAGAAATCCATGATTTGATTGAGATAAAACTAATCAGGAATAGCAAGTCCCCCTGATCTTGTGTTGCTTTTTATGTCCAGAAAAATGCTAAGATAGAAAGAGGGACCCTTTGCCTAGTTATCAATTACAAACCTCTGAACAAAGTTATAGAGTGGATTAGATATCCTATCCCAAATAAGAATGACCTAGTTCATAGGTTGAGTGATGCTTTAATATTTTCTAAGTTTGATATGAAATTTGGATTTTGGCAAGTCCAAATTAGTGAAGAGGATAAGTACAAAACTACTTTCACCACTCCTTTTGGACATTATGAGTGGAATGTTATGCCTTTTGGTCTAACGAATGCTCCTAGTGAATTCCAAAATATTATGAATGACATCTTCAATTCATTCAGTCATTTCACCATCGTTTACATTGATGACGTTCTTATCTATTCTAACTCCATTGATGAACACTAGAAACATTTGTATTCATTTCTTAAAACCATCAAACAAAATGGTCTTGTTGTCTCTGCTAAGAAAATAAAACTATTCCAAAAAAAAGTCTATTTCCTTGGCTATGACATTTCTGAAGGACAGATCCATCCCATTGACAGAGCCATTGGATTTGTTGATAAGTTTCTCGATGTCATTATTGATAAAACTCAACTACAAAGATTCCTTGGGTCCCTAAACTACATTGCTGACTTCTATAAGGACTTGAGAAAGCAATGTAAGCCTCTATTTGATCATTTACAGAATATTCCTCCGCCTTGGACTGATACTTATATTTTTCTTGTCAAACAAATCAAGTCTCATGTTAAAACCCTGTCTTGTCTTGGCATCCCTACTATTAATGCTTTTAAAATTGTTGAAACTGATGCCTGCTATGGAGGTATTCTGAAACGTGTTTCACCAGACTCATCTGAACAAATTGTTCATTTCCATTCTGGAGTCTCGAATAATGCACAAATAAATTACAGTACTATTAAAAAAGAAATTTTATCTGTAGTATTATGTATTTCCAAATTTCAAAGTGATTTGCTAAATCAAGAATTTTTATTATGAATTGATTGCAAAAGTGCTAAATATGTTATAGAAAAGCATGTTGAAAATATTGTTTCAAAACATATTTTTGCTAGATGGCAAGCTAATTTAAGTGTTTTTGATTTCGATATTGAATACATTAAAGGCTCTCAAAATACTATCCCTGATTTCCTTATCCATGAATTCCTGCAGTGCCACAATGGCAAGTAGAAGGTTGAAAGACAAACACCCAGCTACAGATACTCCTTAACCACTTCTAAAACAAGAACCTACTTCCCTTGTTGACATTGCTAACCGTTTTATTACCTTAGGTACTATCTCTAAACAAAACTACTGTTCTGTGTTAATATCCTATTATGACCCATATGCTATTGTCCCTGTTAACCAACCTGTTAAAACCACCTTCTCCATAAACCCCAATGCTTCCCAATATATTTCAAAACAATATCAGCAAAACTTGTTCTCTATTGAGCCCAATAGGGCCATGATCAAAGATCCCCTCAAACTTGCTACAAGTTATTTTCCTTGAAACTTCCATTGGATTCCTGAACACATTGGTAAAGATTTAGGATATTATTTTGCTATACTGTTCCATGAAAAGTCAATATTTATCAAACCTATATCTGATAAAGTTGATAAATCCAAAATTATTTACCATAGTGTTATCCTACTTGATATTATCACTGAAGAAAAATGGTGACTCAGTCCTGCTTCTACAAAGCCTCTACCTGGCTGGACAACCCCTTATTCTTACCATGACTACATCTATGTCTGGTTCAAATTCATGCTACACCAAGATGAAAATATGACTCATTCCTAGTTTGTTAATAAATAGTGTAATACGTAATGTAAGGGGCATCTATCTATCTATATATATATATATATATATATATATGCCCCTTTTATGTAAAAATCAAATGTCTACCTCTGCTTTATGGGATGCCATACACTAGTGGTCCAGGATAATTCATTGGAATTTATGCTCCAAGAACAAGATCCACCAATGACCTAATACCCAAGTTCAAACACGTCAATAAGAGTGGTCAATTAGATTCTGAACTACCACAACAACATTTGCTTGGTCTTAATAACACCTAAATTCTGTACTTTAAGCCATTCAGAAGCCAATCACATACTATCTTGCAAGAATGTGTGTGTGACTTTGTGAGAGAGAGAGAAATTAAGTTCCATCCATTTATGCATGTCTTTTTACAATCCAACAGTTGAACATAAGTAGGTGAAGTATAGTTGGCTATATCATTCTCTTAAGCCATGGGTTTCCTAGAAAATTTATAGATATGTAAGACACTTATCCCAGAAATGCATGGAACTATCTTACCCCTTTTAACCCTCCATAAACTTTTATAGTCCAAACATATATTATATCCTTACAAAATTCTTAGATTTCATAGTCCTAGCTGAGCTGACTTCATGGACGAAGTGCCACTAGTATTGCTAACTCTAAACAACATTCAGGCCCTCACATACTTTAATTTGACTTAACTTATTTCCCCCATCTCCTTAGTTAGGAGTCATGGGTTACTGGACACAGTTAAAAAAAAAAAATAGAAAAGTGAAACCTAATACATCAATGATGCACGGACATGACAATACGGCAATTTTTGAAAAATAAGGATACGACATGGCGTGGATACGACAATTAAATAATTAATTAAAATTTATATTTAGACACAGTTTTTAATATTTTTAGACATAAAATACGTTTATGTCTATAATTTAAATTATGTAAGAACTACAAATAAGTAAACTAACACCCAAAGTAGAGGAGCAGCTAATTCAGTTGATTTTTCACTTTTAGTATTCATTTTAGTAAAATCACCTACAATATTTAACTTTAATAAATAAATAAAACTATAGCAGGACACAAAAATTATAGCAATAACAACATTATATATGGCAGTAACAACTAACAACATTATAATTTTTAATCCCACTCTCACTCTCACTCTCACACAGTGATAGTGAGAGTGGGATTAAAAAAAAAACGTGTTAAGTGAGTACTAACTATTAAGTAACCCATTCACCCAAATGGCCAAATATCTTAAAGAAAAAAAAAGTGAGAAGAGGTCAGACTTGACCTGTTGTCCACGCCGACAGAGAGAGAGAGAGAGATCAGAAGGTACAGAGAGAAGCGTCGACGTCTACGGAGCTCACCGATCGGCCCGATCTAGCTTCGTTGAGGGATAGAGGGCAACAACAGCAGACAAAGGTCAAAGACTCAAATGGAGGGTGGGTTGAGAAGTGAGAATGAGATGTGGATTTTAGTTTAATGACTTCTCTGACTAATGTTTTAGGGTATATCACAAAATCAATGGTATTGGTATGTCCATCTGTCAAAATTTGTGATTTTCTTTCTTTTTTTTTCACTGCTAGCATGTTGGACTTGTCGGAACCGCGTTGATGCCATGTTAGAGAAGTAGAAAAAAAAAAAAGAGGAGACAGTCCGACGAATCGTACCGATTCTGGTGTCTAACACATGTCGAACACCGACACATCACCAAAAATGGCGTGTCGGTGCAACCTAGAATACATGTCAATAATTTCATTATGGGAGACAGCTTCAGCAATAAACATCAAAAAATTGATGTTATCATTTGCATTATTATAAAATTAAACTCATCAAATCTTATGACAAAGTTTCTAATAAACAAATACTATTTAAATAAAATATTGATGTTCCTCCTATAACGAATTTTTAAAAATGCTGCTATAAACCCTTCAATACGAAAAAAAAAATAAAAATAAAAAACACATTTGCACAATATTCCATCAACCATTCGCATAACAGCTAAAAAAACACAACTTTAACCAAAACCAAAATGAAAATAACCAAGCCAAAATGTAAGAGTAACCACAACAAAACCCAATCCAAACTTAAGCATAACCATAGAAAAATAACACTTTAACATTGTTTTAAAACACATTGAAATTGAAATTTTAAAAAAATAAAAATAAAAAAGTGACAAAACACGAGATAGAGAAAGAGAGGTCTACCTTGAAGAGTACAGTGGCACAGCGAGGCAAGTCGGCTACAGGGTAGAGGGCTGGGCAGATAGTCGGCGACGGCACAGTGAGTCAAGTCGACGGCGGCACATTGAATTACAATGGTGGCATAGTACCAATGATTGAAGAGAGAGAGAGAGAGAGAGAGAGAGAGAGAGAGAGAGAGAGAGCTGGGGTTAGAGAGGCAGTGGGACTGTGATGATTGGGCTTCATCAAAGGCAGCACAATTAGGTAGATCGGCAATGGCACATTGAAGAACACAGCAATGGCACGGTGAGGAGGTTGGTGGTGATAGGTGTGAGCTAGTGAGAGAGAGAGAAAGAGTGAAAGCTGTGGGTGATTGAGAGAGAACACAGGTACTGATGAGTTTTTAGGCTTTGGGTTTTTTTTTTTTTTTTTAATAAATATTTTAAGGATCGTATAGCCGCATTTCCTAAAAGCGTGGCTTTAGGTATGCTATGGCAACATTTCATAAACGTGGGTATAGGACCTCTTGAAATATATATATATATATATATATATATATATATATATATATATATATATTAAAAAAAATCAGTTGGACCTATAGCCACGCCATATAATCAAGGCTATAGGTCAGGTTTTAAGCCACGTTTCACATAAATGCTATTTTAGGTAGGCTATGGCCACAGTTTGTAAACACGGGTATAGGTCTTCTTAGAAAAAAAAAAAAAAAAACTTTTTCAGTTGGACATATTGCCACGTTTCAAAAATGCGGTTGTAGGGGGGCTATGGTTGCGTTTATTAAACATGGCTATAGGTCATCTTTCAAAACACTCTAGATTTTGGTCGGACCTATGGCCATGCTTCAAACATGTGGCTATAGGTTAGGTTTTAAGCCATGTTTCTTACAAACGCGGTTGTAGGCGGGCTATGGCCGCGTTTATTAAACGCGGTTATATGTCCTCTTCTTTGGATCAACAATTACTTCAGTCTCTGGTATTCTTCCACCAACAGGAGCATAACTCAAGGTGGTAGCATAGGACTTAATCTTAACTTGCCTTCTTAGAGCTGTATTGATTTAGCGCAGCTGTTCATTCATCTGCTCCAATTCCCCTCTCCTTTGGCGAGCAAGCAACCCTATCATACAAGCACTCAAAAATTATGGAAAATTTACATAATATGGCTTCACATTCAAAAAGAAAAAATATATATCAGGAATGGAAAGACAAAAGGGTTTTCAATTTCCTTAGTTCACATAGCCACTCCCACTTATAATCCTAACAATGAGGTAAGAAAAGAAAAATAATGCTTCCATCCAGGTGATGTTTTGAATACTCTTATCGTGAATTACCATTAACACTAAAAAAATTATGCATTATGGCATGGGTTGAGGTGTCAGGAACATCAATAAGTCATGTATGTTGGGGATTCATTATGCAATTTTCATGCCTCAATCTCAAACTTCTATGCAGCTGTGTACGTAAATAATCTAGCCTCCAGAGTATGTGTGGCATTTTCTTTACTTGCTCATCAAGATACTAAAAATATAATAAATACAAGCAACTCCACCAAAAATTATTTAAAAAAGGTAAAATAAAACTCCTGATAGACTTTGAATACATCCTGCAAAGTAATGAAAAGGAATAGAGCCAAAGGAGAATGAAGCCAATAGTACCTTACCTCCAACAGTTGCCCCTATAAGGGCCACAGCTAGCAATAAAGGCATGTTCATGTTGAAAACAGAGTTATCAACTTCACATGTTTCTGCTAAAGCTTTCAAAGGTGGTGTACTTAACATTAAGGCATTACTAACAAGAAATGCCATTGTTGGAATTCCTACCTGCTTGTTTTCCTGCTAAAGAGGCAACTGTTGATCAGATAATCAAAAGAATGACTGTCAAAGAGGGAACTAATAAGGTATAATGAATGGAAACTAAAATATATTGCAGTAATTGGATCACACACATTTTTCTTGAGATATGAACACTTGATGAAGGCTATTTATTTATCTCTTAGATAAGTTGATAGTGAATTACACATGTTGAACCCATGATCTCACCCTCCACCTACTCTTATAGGAGGGGAAGCACCATTTGATCTACAACTCATCAGAAGGGATGGCATTAAGTCATGATGCTTTAGTTCTGGTTGTAGGAATTTGACTGTCAAATGAAATCCAAGCCTAGTAAAATTTACACACAAAGTTGACTGCTGAACTTGATGGGAGCCTTTAAATTGCAAGATAGGTCTTTTACAGATAAAAGAGAAACAACCTCCCACAAAGTTTACATAATAATGTTCTCTGGGGCAGTCTTCGTAGGGATATTGTTAAACTCTACATCTTATAATGTGGAGTTCTCTTATGCCACTAATAAAGTGGTAGATGCAACATATATCACAACCAAAACTCCTACTAAATACATAACTGCTGATATTGGGAAACTCACCATCATACCTGACAATGTAAGTTTGGCAACATTTGGCACATCTCAGACGACCCATTAAAAGTACTTTTCAAGGATGATACAAACCTCTTCACTTTCTATGAAAGAGTAGCAATCTTCCCTGATTCAATATGAATATATCACCATATCAGTATGAGGATATTCTCCACATTCAGTTCAAGAAATTTTACAAAACCCTCAACCAACCTATATGCGGCCTTCCAGTATATGGGTAAATTGACGGTTGTTTGAATAACAAAAATTAATATGTATGAGTTAGGTTCAAGTTGCATCACTAAATAACTTTAAATTATGTAGAGCCATTATCATGAAAATATATATTTTTATTGGTAAGTTACACATGCATTAGTGGGTCTTAATCCACAACCTTACCCTCCATCCCATTATTATGGGAGGAGGAAGTAGCAATTGAGCTATAGCTCATTGGCCCATCATCATGAAAATCATAGAACACAACCAATTCAAGAATACCCTATCTTCTCTCTCTTCTAGCAGCACAACATGCAATGTTCTCAAACACTTTTTAACTCTGTATACGAATATATCCAATTTTAATCACAAAACAAAAAATGTTCAAAACCCCACTAACATATTTGAACACTACATTTCACATTTAGCTATAGCCTCCACAAACTTAGCTTACACATAAAAATTTCACATTTAACCTATTATACTGCCAAAAAAAACATTTGAATCCCATTAGCTAAAATTGCCCCCCCCCCCCCCCCTTTGGACAATGTAATATTTCAAAAATGTTGTATGGAATTTATTCACTACATTTTTCTAACACCTGAAAAAAAAATCCTCCCACATTTTACATTTAGGCTATATCCTCCACAAACTTACAATTACACATAAAAATATCACATTTAACCCATTATATACAAAAGACAAATAAACAATTCAAAACCCAACAGCTAAAAGTGTGTGTGTTTTTTTTTCCCCTTGAACAATGCAATTATTCAAATATACTTTCCAATTTATTCTCTCCATTTTGTTAATACCTCAATAATAACACCCCCCCCCCCCCCCACAACATTAAGCTATATCCTCCACAGACTTACCTCTACACATAAAAATATCACATTTAACCCATTATAATACAAAAGTCAAATAAAAACTTGATCAGTTGATCCCCATTAGCTAAACTAGTTAAATTGTTCTTGGACTATGTAATAATTCAACACCTTCCACATTTCACACTTAGCTATATCCTCCACAAATTAAAGCTCACACATAAAGATATCACATTTAACCCATTATAATACAAAAAAAAAAAAAAAAAAATTGATCCCCATTAGCTAAAATAGTAAATTTTATTTTCTTAGACAATGTAAAAATTCAAAACCTCCCACATTTCACATTTAACTGTATCCTCCACAAACTAAAGCTCACGCATAAAAATATCACATTTAACCCATTATACTACAAAATACAAATAAAAAATTAAAACCCAATAACTGAAATTGCATATTTTTTTCTTGGACAATGCATAATTCAAATATATTATGCAATTTTTTTTCTCAGCAACCAAACATAGCTTAAAATGTAAAGTCCTGAGAATGGAAAGGTACACTGTTCCACTATAAAAAAATTCCCAAAAAACCAAAGCAAAGCCTCTCCTCTTGAAATTTTCACTTCCTCTTCTCGAAAATTTTCAACTTCTTCTTCTAGAGTTCTCCTATTTTTACAAGTACTACCTCTCTCTCCTTCTTAGTTGACGCTCTCTCTTATTGGAAAAAAATTTTATCTCCTTATTAGAGCTCTATGATTTTTCCATATACTCTCTCTCTCTCTCTCTCTCTCTCTCTCTCTCTCTCTCTCTCTCTCTCTCTCTCTCTCTCTCTCTCTCTCTCTCTCTCTCTCTCATTCATTTTTTGTGGTTTATAAATCTTGTTGGTGTCCTTATTGTTTTTGCATCTTGTATTCCTTGTAATACATATTCATATTCCTACATAATAATCATTACGGTCTACCAAACGTGCCCAAAATATTAATGTATGCAATAATGCATTATGCCTTTAGTTTCTTAAAACTAATAAGCTCTCTCTCTCTCTCTCTCTCTCTCTCTCTTATTTTTTGTGGTTTATAAATCTTGTTAGTGTCCTTATTGTTTTTGCATCTTGTATTCCTTGTAATACATATTCATATTCCTACATAATAATCATTACAGTCTATCAAACATGCCCAAAATATTAATGTATGCAATAATGCATTATGCCTTTAGTTTCTTAAAACTAATAATTATAACTTATCAATCATGATATGACCATCACTTTTCACTATCATAACTTACACATTCTTGAACCTAAATGTAACTTATAATACAAAATAAATGTAATACAAACACTTTGAGTGGAGACACTATTTTTTTTTTTTTTTTGTTTATACGTACTCACCGGGAAAAAAATTTCTTATTCCACCATTGTATTCATATTCGTATGCTAATAATATTCAAGGCTAGGTTAAAGGGTCCAATTATGCTCTTACTTAGAAAACCGTATGTCATTTTCATCAACTTCAAGAAATAGAGATAATAAATCTCTTGACACAGTTTTTTTTTTTTTTTTTGGTAAAATACTACTTTGGTTCCTAAATTTTACCAAAAGTTTGTTTTTCATTCCTAAACTTTAAAAAGTTATTTTTTCTTCCCTAAACTTTGTAAAGAGTTTTTTCAATAGTTTAGAGACAAAAAAAGTGATGAAAAAAAGAACTTTTTTCAAAGCTTTGGGATGAAAAACAAACTTTTGATAAAGTTTAAGGACATAAATAAAACATTTTCAATAGCTTAAGGACGAAAAATGAATTTTTCAATAGTTTTGGGACAACAAACAAACTTCTTGAAATTTAGGGATGAAAAACAAACTTTTGATAAAGTTTAAGGACCGAAATAGTATTTTACCCTTTTTTTGTATAAAATATTTCATGCAATTCGTTTTCCTGATATGCTTTTTTGTGGGGTACCAACTTTCTCTCCATGGTACCAAATTCAACTTGAATAAAACCTTCAACAGGCACATAGAACCACAAACGTATGCATAATAATTTAGTTAAAAATATTAACATAATAACAAATCTGATTGATGTTACTTCAAGAACAAACCACTTTTATCACATTGGGATATATTACTTATCATAGATTATTGTTTTAAATCACTTTATTATTATAATAATGATTAAATTTTTGAGTTATATTTACTAATTAAGGTTTATCATTTGGTCCATTTTGGTCCAATTTGTCCACTTCAGTCCATGTTGGTCCAATTTTGGTCTATTCAGTTCACTTTGGTCTATTTCGAACCAGTTAAGTCTACTTTGGTCTATTCAGTCCACTTCAATCGACTTACTTAAGGATATGAAAATACAAATTTGGGATGAGAGTGCTATCAGTTATTTGAGTAATATCAATTGTAATTAAATGATAAATTTTTTAATATCGTGATAATCTCCTTAAGAGAATGAGAATTTTGAATAATAAATTTGAAACTTAAAAATTTTAGTTGTACGTAAAGAAATTGGAAAAATATAATGCATAATAACAATAGTTAGATAAATATGGCCACTTCAAAAAAATAATAATATCAATCAAAAACACCAAAAATTATAAAATTATATATTTATAAAAGTAGAAAGATGGAAATTACTTTTAAAAATTATTTAATTTTTCGGGAGAACAAATTATCTATACTAAAATTTAGAGAAAAAAAATTACATTATACCACATCTCAAAATAATTATATATTTTCTACACATTGAGTGAGTCTATGACTAGTTAAATTTAAAAATGCAAGGTGGCTCTATCACAATTACAAAAGAAACTTCAACAAAAAAAAAAAAAGGGAATTTTTGCAACAAATTTTAGGACGTTGAACAGAAAGGAAAAAGCCAAAAAATCTCACCTCTATTAGATTTTTAACGACTTAAATAAGTACTTTCAATAACAATTACTAAAGACAATGTTGTTGCCTAACCAACACAAGATGAATGTTGCTTTTTCATGTACAACAGTTAATTTTATGCAGATGCCTGAACCCCTCCTTTCCCATATTTGATTTGTAACGTCATTCAACTATTAAAATTGTACCCCTTCATTCTTATAAAATCAATATATATAAAAGCAAAGACCTTATACAGGAGTGTATGAGGTTCTGCCAAGTGGCACACTCCTTGAAAGGAGAATTAAACTCTCACCACATTCTTCTAAATTGTCATTAATTACTTTTTTTGCACTACAAAAAAACTGGCCTACTGCGGCGGGCCAAAACCGCCGCTATAGGTACATTTCACCTATTGCGGTGGGGGCTATTGCAGTGATTCTACCTGCCAGCCTTGTCGCAACGCAGTATCTCTATTGCGGCGGTACAAAAATTTGCCGCTATAGATACGCCTTTTAGCGACGGTTTTGGTCTATTCGGCAAGCATAAAACCGCCGCCATACGATGTTCAAATTCGTGTCAAATGACTTTTAGCGGCGGGTTGTGCCCACCGCTATTGGTGTCTACCTTTAGCGGCAGGTACATGGCGCCGCTATAGGCAATCAAGTAAAACAGAGTAATTGCACTTTTAGCGGCAAGTGACCCGCCGCTATAGGTTAAAACATATAGCGGTAGACTATAAGTGCCGCTATAGGGTTTCATTTAATACATAAGATGTTAACCTATTGCGGCGCTTTTTGACAGCCGTTATAGGTTCTTTTTTTTTTTTTTTTCCAGTGGGCTCTAAAACCACTGTTTACATCAAATAGATTGTTTGTTACAAAAAACCTGTAATAGTTTTAGCTCTACTAACACAATACCACAAATGTCTCCAAACTAACCACAAATGTAATTAATTAACAAAACCACAAATGTCTCCAAACTAACATAATATTAACATAGAAATATATTAACAAATACATAACATTGTCTATAACCTCCATCAAAGTTCCAAGCTAATACCACAATCAAAGTTCCAAAGTGTTTAAAAATATCCTTCAACACTTCAAAAAAATGCAGTAAAACTAGAAATTCAATGCAATACACACACTAAGTGACCCTATTGTAGCCAATTAGTTCAACATAAAAGAAAAATATCCTATATAAGCATACCTCAGATTTCGTAGTCCCCCCCAAAAACAGTAAAATAACTTCGGTGGAAAATTAGTTGACTCCACTACACCAATTGACTCCTAATGTGAGCCTATTTATGTAAGATTTTTACAAATCAGTGAATTGCAAAGCACAAATAAGTATTACTTTTATAACCAACTTTGCAACTTCATTCACAAAACTACAATTTTGTAACATAAAACCAGCTTAGCAATCAAATTTATGGATATAACTAAGAGATCCTTCCTTGTGTTTTCTCCTTTGAAGCACTATTCATCAAAATCGAAACCTGTAATTACAATTTAGGAGCTCAAAATTTCAACTTCATTTCCATAAACCTCTCAATTCAATAACAAACACCAAAACACACTCACACACATGTATATGTACAAGCATGCTACACCAAATAATATATACCTTCATAATGATGATGCTTGGGTTCATTTTAATGCTACACCAAATTACTTATGTTGTAATCAAACGACCTCCACCAATCATTTTATAAATAAATAATATTTAACGGTAGTAATATTTAAGTTTTATAAATAAATATTTTATACATAAATATTTTATAAATAGTAATATTTAATACATAAATATCTTATAAATAGTAATATTTAATATTTAATACATGAATATCTTATAAATAGTAATATTTAATATTTAATACATGAATATCTTATAAATAGTAATATTTAATATTTAATACATGAATATCTTATAAATAGTAATATTTATATTTATATTTAATATAGATAGTAATATTTAATATTTTTTTGATTAATTAAGAATCATGTGTAAATTAATGAAAATAAAAAAATTATTTTAAATAAAATAAAATTGATAATAAAAACAAAGTAATCTTTTACCCTATTTTTTAAAACAAAGTAACATTTTACTTTAGATTTATATATATATATATATATATATATATATATATATATATATATATATATATATAAATGACTCACTTTAGGTTTCAATACAAAGAAAAAGAAAAAAGAAAAATAAATGACTCACTTTAGGCTTCACTACAAAAATTTGAATTTAAACAATTGATTGATAACATGGCTATTAATCTTTGATCACCTTTAAATTTTGTAAGCATGAAAAATATATGAATATAATGTAATCTAATGGTAGATTTGTCAAAATTCACATCGAATTAAGAAATATAGGGTTGGGTTCAAGTTATACTTGATGTAACTCTAAAAACTGTTACATTAACCAATAAGTTATTTTTGAATTCATATTTTGAAAATCAAACCGTTGGATCACATTTTCTATATGTCCTTAACATGCATGCCAATTTTCATGCCGATCGGATGTAATTTACCATTTGATCTTTAAACTCATCTTTTACGCGTTATTTTAAACTACAAAAATTTGAATTTAAACAATTGATTGATGAGTATTAATTTTTGATCACCTTGAAATTTTGCAAGCATGAAAAATATATGAAGATAATGTAATCTAACGGTAGATTTTTCAAAATTCACATTGAATTAAGAAATATAGGATTGGATTCAAGTTACACTTAATGTAACTCTAAAAAATGTTACACCAACCAATAAGTTATTTTTTAATTCATATTTTAAAAATCCAACCGTTGGATCACATTTTCTGTATGTTCTTAACATGCATGCCAATTTTCATGCCAATCGGATGTAATTTACTATTTGATCTTTAAACTCATCTTTTATACGTTATTTTAAATTACAAAAACTTGAAACTAAACAATTGATTGATGACATGGTTATTAATCTTTGATCACCTTTAAATTTTGTAAGCATGAAAAATATATGCATATAATGTAATCTAACGGTAGATTTGTCAAAATTCACATCGAATTAAGAAATATAGGGTTGGGTTCAAGTTACACTTGATGTAACTCTAAAAATTGTTACACCAACCAATAAGTTATTGTCGAGTTCATATTTTGAAACTCCAACCGTTGGATCACATTTTCTATATGTTCTTAACATGCATGCAAATTTTCATGCCAATTGGATGTAATTTACTATTTGATCTTCAAACTCATCTTTTATACGTTATTTTAAATTACAAAAACTTGAAACTAAACAATTGATTGATGACATGGCTATTAATCTTTGATCACCTTTAAATTTTGTAAGCATGAAAAATATATGAATATAATGTAATCTAACGGTAGATTTGTCAAAATTCACATCGAATTAAGAAATATAGGGTTGGGTTCAAGTTACACTTGATGTAACTCTAAAAATTGTTACAGCAACCAATAAGTTATTGTCGAATTCATATTTTGAAAATCCAACCGTTGGATCACATTTTCTATATGTCCTTAACATGCTTACAAAATTTAAAGGTGATCAAAGATTAATAGCCATGTCATCAATCAATTGTTTAAATTCAAGTTTTTGTAATTTAAAATAATGTATAAAAGATGAGTTTAAAGATCAAATGGTAAATTACATCCGATTGGTATGAAAATTGGCATGCATGTCAAGAAAATATAGAAAATTTGATCCAACGGTTGGAGTTTCAAATTATGAATTAAACAATAACTTATTGGTTGGTGTAATATTTTTTCTAGTTACATTAAGTGTAACTTAAATCCAATCATATATTTCTTAATTCAATGTGAATTTTGACAAATCTACCATTAGATTACATTATCTTCATATATTTTTCATGCTTGCAAAATTTCAAGGTGATCAAAGATTAATACTCATCAATCAATTGTTTAAATTCAAGTTTTTGTAGTTTAAAATAACGCATAAAAGATGAGTTTAAAGATAAAATGGTAAATTACATCCGATTGGCATGAAAAATATATAAATATAATGTAATATAACGGTAGATTTTTCAAAATTCACATTGAATTAAGAAATATAGGGTTGGCTTCAAGTTACACTTGATGTAACTCTAAAAACTATAACACCAACCAATAAGTTATTTTTGAATTCATATTTTGAAAATCCAACCGTTAAATCACATTTTCTATATGTCCTTAACATGCATGCCAATTTTCATGCCAATCGGATGTAATTTACCATTTGATCTTAAAACTCATCTTTTATGCGTTATTTTAAACTATAAAAACTTGAATTTAAACAATTGATTGATGAGTATTAATCTTTGATCATCTTGACATTTTGCAAGCATGAAAAATATATGAAGATAATGTAATCTAACGGTAAATTTGTCAAAATTCACATTGAATTAAGAAATATAAGATTGAATTCAAGTTACACTTAATGTAACTCTAAAAAATGTTACACCAACCAATAAGTTATTTTTTAATTCATATTTTGAAAATCCAACCGTTGGATCATATTTTCTATATGTTCTTAACATGCGTGCCAATTTTCATGTCAATCAGATGTAATTTACCATTTGATCTTTAAACTCATCTTTTATGCGTTATTGTAAACTACAAAAACTTGATTTTATAAAAAAGCCTTACCTATAGCGGCAGTCACAAAAAAACGCCGCAATAGATCTCATCTACAGCGGCGGGCCAAAAACGCGCCGCAATAGGCGATTTATAGCGGCAGTTTTTGCACCCGCCGTGATAGGCTCGTTGCAATTTCAGGGTCTATTGCGGCGGGTCATTGACCCGTCGTTATATCTAAGTCGAAGGCCGCTAAAGTAGGTCTATTACGACGGGTCACTGGCCTGCCGCAATAATACGCCGTAATAGACTAGATCTATTACGGCGGGCCATTGGCCCGCTGCAATAGATCTCATGTATAGCAGTGGGCCAAAAAAGCGCCGCAATAGGCAACCTATAACTACTGTTTTCGCACCCGCCGCAATAGGCCAGTTTTCTTGTAGTGGTAGATGCTTGAACCTTTCCTTCTTTACCTTCCCATATTTGATTTGTAACGTCATTCAACTATTAAAACTGTACCCCTTCATTCTTATAAAATTGTCATAAAAATTCAACCTCCTAGTTCTTGAAGTTTTTATTTTCTATATTAATTATTAGAGTGTAATTAAAACAAGACGATTTTTTCCTCCATATTTATTCATTTGGCAATCTAGGAATACAACTTAACAAGCTACAACACCAACCTGCAGACAGGGTTGGCTGAACAATAGATGCAATTGATGTAATCGCCTAAGGCCCCCCAAATAGAAAAATGCCCCCACTTGTAAAAAAAATTATATATATAATATTTATTTATATATTTTAATTACAAAAAAATTTAAATACTTTTATTAGTCAATAAAATGCATTAAAAATGTCATATTGTATCCTAAAATGCAGAATACTGTACAATAATAGTGCACACAACTTGTCCACAAGCCCCAGCACACCACATGGTCTAAGATAAGTTGGCCCCCACACAGCCCCATACTAATTAATAAGTTATCACATTTTTTTTAATGCAAAATCTTACTTTATCAATTAATATAAATTATCACACTAATTAATAATTTGATGTATATTATATCAACTCATTTGTATTATAGTGATACTAATTATTAAACCATGTAATAAATTAATTTTTATTTGTATGAGTTTAAACTTTAAAGTTTAAAAAAGAATCTACTTAAAATTTTCGCCTAAGCCCCCCAAAATTGTTGAGCCGGCCCGAGTTACAGAGTCAACATAGACCTGCAAACACTCAAAATAGGATTGTTTTCCGTATATTGAAGAACGTAGTAGCAACATCGACAATTGCCTACATTTAGAGGGAAAGAGTGAATATGGAAAAAAACCAGCACAACCAACAAAAACAACTTTTAACTCTGCAAGCTACATTCATGTGCTACCACATTTTATTTTGCGACAAGCTTGGCTCTTGCATGACCCTGTGATGTTTGGAATTGTTCATTTATACCAAAATGTGCCATCAGGAGCCAAACATGGGTGAGAAGTTCTCTGCCCTGTCTCAATTGCTGAGCATGATGATTTCCTCTGCAATGGCAGGCTGCATAAGCAAGCATCTCCACCCATACGTTACTAATTTTCTCCTATTTTTGTTTCTTATCAAATATATCTTGCAACTCGGATGCAAGCCTACATGCATCAAATAACACGGATTTTCTTCTCTCCCTTTCCACTTCAGATGGTGGAACTTGAATGATCATACGAAACAGCTTTTCACATGTATGTGATTTATCTAATGTAAATATTCCTGCTTGGATGCAACTCATACCCCATGAGTAAGTGTTCAGGATTTTATCAATGTCGAATTTTTCTTCCATGGACTTGTGGGCTTCAAAAAAATGTGTGATCTCAGTACAAGTATGTTGAAACCTAATCATTCCAATTCCCATTGGCAACATCAAAGGACAGATAAATAGGAGATACATCATACACTGTGATACCAACGTGCTTAATTCACATTGTAGCATAAAGGTGTTTGGATATCTTTGAATCTGATCCAGATCTAATTGGTAGCAGATATCTGTAGCAACGTGCCAGATAAGAATGCTTCGGTCGAACTCTACTTCAACACTCCACTCCAGTTCGCTATGATTACACTCTTTAAGTACTTCACCTCCTTTGTGGGAACACAGGGTTCTGATTAAAGGAATAGATAGTATAGAGTTTATGTTGGGTTGAAAAACCACACCAAGTGAGGCATGTCTTGCTTTGTATTAATACTAAAAGATTATAGACAAACTTCCCTAAATTGTAGAGAATATAATTACAGCAGATTTACATTTATAGAGAATCAGCTAGAATCAAGGGATGTGCTACGGAAGAGAGAATTAAGGGAGTGATATTGGCTGACTTATGTTTGGCAAGTATTTGAATTTGAATTGGATTCTTTTATGGCAATATGTTTAGACTCTTGGCTAGCAGTATTTGAATCTGAAGTAGACACATCAGCCTTATGATTATCACACCCCCGCAAGCTAATGGGACAAGAGCGTACCATAAGCTTGTTGGCCAATAATTTGAAACGGGCAGAAGAAAGCCCTTTGGTGAACACGTCTGCTACCTGATCTGTAGTCCAAATGTAGCGAACATCCAACTCCTTGCGAACAACCTTATCACGCACATAATGGTAATCTACTTCCAAATGTTTAGTGCATGCATGAAACACTGGGTTTGAGGCTAAAGAGATGGAACTAATATTGTCACACCAAATAAGTGGAGTTGAAAGAGAGACACCCAAATCTTTGAACAATGATTGCAACCATGAAATCTCAGCTGCAGTATATGCCAATTGACGGTATTTTGCTTCTGTGCTTGAGTGAGATACAGTACAGTGTTTCTTGGCACTCCAAGATATGGGATTATATCCAAGATAAATACAGTAGCCACCAGTAGAGCGACGATCATCCGGATTTTCGGCATAATCAGCATCGGAATAGGCTTCTAAACGTAGAGAACCAGGTTGATAGACCATGAGTAGGAGTGCTCTTCAAATAACGCAATATTCTTTTGACAGCAATCTAGTGAGTTGTGGTAGGCTGATGCATGAATTGACACACTTGGTTTACTGCAAAAGCGATATCAGGACGAGTGAGTGCCAAATATTGTAGTGCCCCAAAAACACTGCAATATTCAGTAGGATCAGGAAGAGGATCTCCATCATAAAGGCTTAATTTATGTCCAGTATAAGCAGGAGAAGAAATAGGCTTGACATCCTGAAACTTTGTGTGATGTAATAGACCCATGGTATATTTTGTTTGAGTTAGGTATAAACCACCAGAACTGTATATGGCCTTAAGACCAAGGAAATAATGCAAAGGACCTAAATCCTTCATAGAAAATAGTTTCCCAAGGTTTTGTATAAGCTGGAAAATATGAGATGAACTATTCCCTGTGATCAAAATATCATCAACATAAATAAGTAGAATAATGATCAAAGCACCCTTACGAAATGTGAAGAGGGAGTAATCAGCTTTAGACTCACAAAAACCGAGCTCCTCTAAATAATCATAAAATCATTGAAACCATTGTCGAGGAGCTTGTTTTAAGCCATAGAGAGACTTATGAAGCTTGCAGACATGGTGTGGATAATTAGGATCAATGAACCCAGAAGGTTGACGCATATACACTTCCTCAGATAATTGGCCATGGACAAATGCATTATGAACATCCAATTGTCGAATAGGCCATTTTTGATGAATGGCTAAAGCAAGAACAATGCGAATAGTGGAGTGGTTCACAAATGTACTAAAAGTCTCTGTATAATCAAGCCCTTATTTTTTATGAAAACCATTTGCTACAAGACGCGCTTTATAGCGCTCAATAGTACCATCAGATCGTTTCTTGATTTAAACACCCACTTATTAGGCAAGATGTTCATATTTGAGCAAGGAGGGACCAATGACCAAGTGCCATTCCGTTGCAAGGCATTAAATTCAGCCCCCATAGCATGACGCCATTCTGCATGTTTAACTGCTTGGCTATAACAGGTGGGTTCAATCAAATGAGAATCATACACCACATTCATTGCATATTTTGGATTGGGTTTGCAAATTCCATCTTTTCTTCTAGTGACCATGGAGTGGGAGGAATTTTCTGGGAGAGTTTGTGATGTGGGATTAAGTGGTAATGGATTTGGAATGAAAGATGCAGAAGTAGGTGGTATAGTGGGGTTGGGATGAGAAGCTATAGGTGGGTTTGGTGGGGTAGGTATTTGAGGAGTTTGAGGTATAGTAGGAGAAATGGGTGGAGGTCTAGAACAAGAAGGTGGTGTATGTAGTGAAGGTAGCTGAATCAGTTCTAGTGTAGGTATTAAAGATTCCAGGGGGCCCTTCTCTGCAGAAACAGTGTTAATGGTCTCTTGAAATGGGAATGAAGACTCATCAAAAATAGCATGACGGGATAAATAGACACGACCAGTGCTTCGATCAAGACATCAATATCCTTGATGATGAAGAGAGTAACCCAAAAACACACACCGTTTAGACACGACCAGTGCTTCGATCAAGACATCAATATCCTTGATGATGAAGAGAGTAACCCAAAAACACACACCGTTTAGAACGAAATTGCAGCTTATTTGTATTATAGGGTCGCAAATAAGGAAAGCATGCACAACCAAACACTCGAAGACTATCATAAGTGGGAGATTTTTGAAATACTTTTGCATAAGGACTAAGATAATTTAAGACACGAGTTGGAAGTCTATTAATCAAATACACTGCAGTGTTAAATGCATCAACCCAATAGGTATTTGGCATATGAGCATGAGCAAGAAGAGTGAGACCAGTTTCTACAATATGCCGGTGTTTTCGTTCAGCCAATCCATTTTGTTCAGGGTGATTTGGACATGAGGAGCGAAAACTAATACCATGATTAGCTAAAAACTTTTGAAAGGCAAGATTAGTATATTCACCACCTCCATCTACTTGGAAAGCTTTAATTGTGGATGAGAAAAGATTTTCAACATGCAACTTAAATTTGACAAAAATATCAAAGACTTCATGTTTAAATTGCATAGGAAATATCCATGAATAACGAGAAAAATCATCCACAAATAACACATAATATTTGGATCCTTTCATAGAAACAGTGGGAGAAGTCCAAACATCTGAATGCACCAATTCCAAAGGAAATTTGGATATTGAATCCGACAAATGAAAAGGTAGTTTAGTACTCTTGCCCAAAGGACATGAATTACAAAATTGATTTGAACTTTTACCACTCATAGGAAGACAGTTGTTTGAAATAAGACGCGAAAGTGTATTGGAGGCAAGATGGGCCAACCGAGAATGCCAAACTGGAGCGCCAACACGGACACCAACAAATGCAAGTGGACGACTGGACTTGGTAGAAATCTGGTTGTGAATATGGAAAGGATAGAGACCATTTTCACTCTTCTCGCAGAAAAGCGTCCTCCCCTGCTTAGATCCTTCACATAAAAATAATCAGAGAAGAAAATAAAATAGCAGTTATTATCACAAGTAAATTGATAAACTGAAAGAAGATTAGTAGCGACAGATGGGCAATGTAAAATATTATTCATAGCAAGGGAGGATGAACCATGAGGAATTTTATTAGAACCAATATGAGCAATATTCAAACCTGCACCATTACCCACAACAACTTGGTCCTAGCCATGATACTCATTGTGAATAGCCAAATTTGCAAGATCCGAAGTGATATGATTCGATGCACCAGTATCAGAAAGCCATGTGGTTTGAGAATTGTTCAAGGATGCAGCAGTTGCCATAGCCATTAGTTTTTGAGTTAGAATTCGTCCTTCATTAGCATGATTCATTCGGTGAAAACAGTCACGGGCATCGTGTCCTGGACGATTGCAGATTTGACAAGTTGACCGAGAAGAATTATTACTAGAGGACCCAAAATTTGTGGAACCAGAGTTGGAATGGGACCAAGAATTTTAAGGTTGACGTGAACCAAAGGACCCTCTGGCTCTCATATTAGACCCTCGGTTATGCAAGGAATCTCGACCTCGAGTGGTTTGATTATTTGATTTGGGAGCATACATTGCAGTTGGAGTATTGTCAAGCAAAGGTGTCTGTTGTTTCTGAATTCTTGTTTTAGCACTAAGAAGTAATGCCACAAGATCATCATATGATATAGGAGTGTCACGTGCTTGTGCAAAACTAATAGTGATTTCATATGCTGAACCAATGTTATTCATAATAACAGTAACAAGTTCATCATCATCAATGGGTTTGCCAGCCAAGGCAAGATTGTCAGCAATATAATTTATTTTGTCCACAAAATCAGAAACTGAAAGACCATCTCCTCTTGTGTTACATAAATCATTTTTCAACTGTTGAATACGATTTTTTGAGTGAGAAGCATACCTCTTCTCTAGTGAGGACCAGGTTGCATGTGCTGATGTGGAACGAGCCACTGTGGATAGCAATGGGTGGGGAGAGAGAATTATTGATCCAACTGAGGATCATTTGGTCCTGTTGATGCCAAGTAATATAAGATGGATCCACTTCGGTGGTCTCCTTTCCATCTTTGTCCCATTTAAATTCTGGAGGACATTGATTTGTACCATCTACAAATCCCATCAAACTCTTGCTCTTCAAAATAGGAACAATCTGAGCAAGCCAAAGAGGATAATTGGTTCTGTCTAGTTTAATTGACATGAACCCTGAATGACTGGGTACAACGACACCAGTTGAAGAATTGGTGTGTTCCATTGAGATTGGTTGAAGCAAAGAAAAGAGAAAAGCTGGAAAAAAATTGTGTTTTTTTTTTTGAAGGTCGTTGGACATACAGCTCTAATACCATAAAGGAATAGATAGTATAGAGTTTATGTTGGGTTGAAAAACCACACCAAGTGAGGCATGTCTTGCTTTGTATTAATACTAAAAGATTATAGACAAACTTCCCTAAATTGTAGAGAATATAATTACAGCAGATTTACATTTATAGAGAATCAGCTAGAATCAAGGGATGTGCTACGGAGGAGAGAATTAAGGGAGTGATATTGGCTGACTTATGTTTGGCAAGTATTTGAATTTGAATTGGATTCTTTTATGGCAATATGTTTGGACTCTTGGCTTGCAGTATTTGACTCTGAAGTAGACACATCAACCTTATGATTATCACTGATATCGGTTGCATAATCTGATTCTTCTTTAGGATGTTTGACACTCTCTTGGAGATGGCTGAATATCAATTCTTTCAAATCCCTGGGGACTTTCTCATGGGTTGTGTACCAAGACTTTTCGAGAAATTTATCAATGTGAAGGCACTTTAGGATTCTGTAAAAGACTCTGTACTTATCTTTGAGGGAAAAGCTCAATAGATTGAATTGTGACACAGAATTTGACCACCTAGGCCCTTTAGGTAGTTGTAAACAAGTAATGGCATTACGGATAATGGCTCGAGGGATTGAAGTGGTTACATGTCTACTCAACCAAATATCAGTAAGAGAAATGCATATATTTCTAACAGTATAGCAACTGACAGCAATAGGAAAGTTAAAACACTAGATCAGTATTTGAGTACTTACGCACATCAATGAGTGAGAAGAGTGCCAGTATTATACTAGTCAAAGAGAAACTGATTAAGCGAAGACCCCAGCCTTGGAATGAGTTTATTACCTTAACCTTGGTGTAGAGCATGTTGTACATTAAGCCAAGTTCCAACTCTATCACTATAAAAGCTTCATCCAAAGAAATCTCTTTGAAAAAATATTGGCTTTTTTTTTTCCTATCATCAGAGTAGAGGATAAGATCAACAAGTAGGCGCTTGAAAATTTGGAATAAGTCATAGGCTTTAACCAATTCAGTTGCATCAGGAATGGAGTGGAGATTGATCATTAAACTGGCAATCCTACTATTGCAACAAATACGATGGATTGTCATTTCAATCTAACAAAAGACGAAGGTAAACGTAAAAATGTAAATCAACTAATCAAGTTGCTATATTTTGTAATATTTCGAAGGCAAAATTTATAATAAAAATAAAAGACTACAAAGTAGAGGCTTGCGTAACAGGGTCTTGGAGATTGAAGCCAAATGATGGCTGGAGCAAGCAGACTACAAAAAAGACTACAATGTAAACCATGGAGATTTTTCATGTGAGCATGTGATCCTAATGCGGCCCAGTTCAGCAAAAAAGACAGGTCATTTTAAAAAATTAAATCAAGTTGGTATTAAATATTTCAGTTTTCAAAGGATAAATTAAAAAAGAAAGACTAGAGTAAAAAAGCTGACTTGAATCTAGAGGGTTTGCCAAGGTCCTTTTAAAAACAAAGGTATAAACCACGGATTGACTATGATGGTACAAAAGTGATGGGTTATTTTCTCGGACAAAGATTAAAACAGCATTTGGACTTCTTTGATCCCACCGAAGATCAAATGTTTCATTTGGAGAGCCTTCACAGATAGCCTTCCTCTTCGTACCAAGTTTTTTGATAGAAATATCTCCAATTCTTTCTTGTGTGCTTTGTTCTGATACAGCTGAATCATGCAGTCATCTTCTTTGGGAATGTTCCCTTGCTCAAGCCGTTTGGTTTCAAGCTCCTTTTTGGAACTCTTTTGAACTCCCTCTGCATACTCAGTTTGTTGATATCATGGACGCTGCCATCCATAAATTACATTCTCCTGAATTTGAAATTTTGTGTGTGGCATTTCGGATGATATGTACTTGTTGAAACAAACTCATTTTGAAAAGAAAATCTTCTTGTTCTACTGGTCTGTGGTCTCGGGCTTCGATGTATGCGCTAGAATTCATGGAGATCAATGAGATAGGCACTGTTTTACTGAGGGCACCTGTTAGTATATGGCCACCTCCTTCCTTAGATTCATCATTCAAATTGAATATTGCTATTGTTAACGTGTATTGGGTTGTGGGCTTTAGGCCCATCTTGTTTACTTGTATAGTACACATACTTGTACTACACTTTTACTTGTACTGCACACATCTGCCTTCTATATAAAGACACTCATATATATTTTATTATTTGCAAAATACAATACTAATGAATTCAGTATTTCTAACAGTTATATCTCAATATCAGTCCTCGTCCTCTATTGGTGTGGGTGTTCTCATCCGGAATTCAAAGGGAGAAGTTATGGTGGCCTCAAGTGAACGTATTAGGAAGGAACTGAATTCTCTTTGGACAGCAGCTTCAGTTATGCAGATTGCTTGTGTATGGTCAAAATACCTGCTTTTCTAATGTCATTGCTGAATGCAATTTTTCTGAATTGGTGGATCTTCTTAACTCTGATAGGATTTGTTCCTAGAAGTGGCTTAGATTTTGGACGATATTAAGCTTATTTGTGAACGATTTAGTATATCTTTTGTTTCTGTTTCTTTAAGATGTAATCGTGCCGCTCTAGCTCTTGCTAGAGCTGCTAAAGAGAATGAGGAGGCTATTGTTTGGTTACAAGAATGCCCCTCCTTTTTTTTTTCTTTTTTTTTGTACAACATAATATTGAATGAATAAAGTTTACTATCGTTTCTCATAAATAAAATAAAATAAATAAAAAAACACCCCAGAGAGTCATCAGATCTGCAAAAACTCAAAACATGAAATTATGTAATATAAGTAGTAGCGTCAATCCACAATCGCCTACATTGAGAGGGAGTGGGTGAAAATGGAAACAAACTGGCACAAACAACAAAAGAAACTTGAAACTCTGCAGCAACATTTTTGTACTACCCCGTGTTATGTCTTGACTAGCTTGGCTCTTGCATGACCCTGTGATATTTGGAACTGTTCAGTTAAACCAAAATGTGCCATGAGAAGCCACACGTGTGTGAGAAGTTCTCCACCCCGTCGCAGCTGTTGAGCATGATAATTTCCTCTGCAATGGCAGGCTGCGTAAGCAAGCATCTCCACCCAAACATTGCTAATCATCTCCCATTTCTGATTCTTATCAGATTTAGCTTGCAAATCGGACGCAAGGCTACAAGCATCAAATAGCACAGATTTGCTTCTATCTCCTTTCACTTTAGTCGGTGGAACTTGAGTGTTCACATTAAGCAGTATCTCACACGCTTGTGATTTATTCAATGTGGACAAATCACTATAAGAAAATAACTTGTGCTCTTCAAAAAATTGTGAGACCTCAGCACAAGTATCTCGAAACCTTATCAACCCTAGCCCCATTGGCAACATGAAAGGACACCTGACTAAGAGATATAGCAAATATTGCGATAGCTTCCTGCTCCAGTCACGATTTGGACAAGGTTCTTGGTCTCTCGAATCCAAGTGGTAGCAGAGATCTGTAGCAATGTGCCAGATAAGAATGCGTTGGTCGAACTCTACCTGAACACTCTGTACTTCACCTCCCCTGTAGAAACACATGGTTCTGATATCTGTTGCATCTTTTGAATTGTTTTTGGGATTTTTAAATTTCTCTTTGAGATGTTTAAATACCAATTCTTTTAAATTGTCAGGGACTTCCTCACAAGTTGTGTAATTGTAGTTTTCTAGGAATTCATCCATACAAAGACGCTTCTGGATTCCAATAAAAACTGTGCGCTTATCCTTGAGAGAAAAGCTAAAAAGATTGAATTGTGACATGGAATTCGACCACCTAGGTTGTTTAGGTAGTTGTAAACGAGTAATGACTTGACGGATGGAACTGGTGGAACTTTTACTCAACAAAAGATTGGTCCAATCTGAGGAGAGCAATAAGAGAAATGCATATACCTCTAATAGTATAGCAATAGACAGCAATAGGAAAGTTAAGACTAGATCAATCTTTGAATGCTTGAGTTTATGGGTAAGTAAGAAGAGTGCCAATGTAATACTGGTGAAAAAGAAACTGATTATGCGTAGGCACCAGCCTTGGGTTGAATGTATTACTGTTCCCTTGGTGTAGAGCACATCATACATGAAACCAAGTTCCATCTCTATCACTTTGAATGCTTTATCCCAAGACATTTTTTCGAACAAAGATTGGCTGTTATCCCTATCATCAAAGCCAAGGATAAGATCAACAAAAAGGCGTTTGAAAGTTTTGAATAAGCCATATGCAGTAACCAATTCAGTGGCATCATGAATGGAGTCATTTTCAACAGAAGGGACATTCTCCCCTTTCTCAATCACCTCTCCTGCTATCACATAAAATCCCTCAAACTGCTTTAAAGTATATTCCCTCATGAATTTGGAATAATTGGGACCAGGATCAGGAGAAGTAAGCATGGATTTTCTGAATTGCTCATTGCTTGCTGATCTGAGTACCCATGTCCTCTCCCCATATTTGATAATTCCTGGGAAAAACATCAAAATGGACAGAAAGGAAAGTCGAGAACCTGTCCAGGCTATAAGGAAAATGTAAAGTGCCACCCCTGTTTGAACAACCAGTCCAAGCAAGTGCCTTAACCAAAGCTCATTATCTTCCAAGGAATAAGCTGTAATGGTATCAGGCCCACCCAAATGTAACAAAAGAAATGGTGCCCAAAATGCAGTCAGATAAATGCCATCATTGGGAGATTCATCTTTTCCACTACTGTTCATGATATCCCCAAGGTTGTTTGAAATTACACCTAGGGCAACAGTTGCTACCCAGTCAGCCATCAAATAGGCACACCACACGACAATTCTAATCCATGTTCTTCTGGTATACTTTCTGCGATTGCCAATAAAGATGAGTACTATCTGTAGTACGAGACTTAGTAAAACCAAAATTCGTAGCTCCCAGTCCTTCCACAAATTCCTCAGACTTGGAGAAAACAGATCCATGAGTCCCCTTCCCTTTATGTAGATCAAGCTGCCAACAACTGAAAGTACACAGGCTTTAGGTCAACATTCGCTATTTTTAAGCATTAAGAAACATAATAAAGACAAGACAAGACATAGCTTATGCAAGCTGATAAAGTGAATGAAAAAGATATAAAGAAGATAATAAAGAAGTCCACTTGAGAAAGACACAGAAATAATGACCCTATTCAACTACGGATGAGCAGGGGCGTTGTAATATCCCCCTAATTAGCATGATTATTTGTTATGGATTTACATGCATATCATTCTTTTAATTACTTTAGGTGCATAAGACTTTAATATTTTGATGTATTAGGAAGAAGATTATAAAGGTAACAGTAAAGACGTATTTTAATAAAGTTGGGCTAATTGAGGATAATTGAAAGTCAGTTAAGAGATTTCCACTGTTCTAACATTCAAATATTTAAGGGTATATGTGCAGATTTATTTCTGCAGTGGGCTTTTTTTTTTATATAGAAAATAAAGCAAATGGAGGTGGTAAGTATAAATTCTGAAAATTTTTAGGGGTAGTCATCAGCCCTTTTTCCTTTTAGTGAGACACGTACCCCCACCCCTTCTCCCTTATCTTTTCCTTATTACACCAAAAAGGTAATCCTTAGCTCTCTTTCTTTTGTTCCTCTTTCTTTGTTCTTATACCGGCCCTACTTCGCCCTCACCAACAGCCCCTCCCCTCTCTCTCTCACCGAATATATATATACCTCTCTCTCTCAAAAAAAACAAATCAAAAACTAAACACCAAGTTTCAGCTTCAAAGTTTGTGGGTAAGTAAATAAAACTATTTCTTTGTCATGGGTAATTTTAATGGTATAATTGTTTGCTTTATTTTTGACTCTATATTCTCTACTTTGATCATAGAAGCTGGAATTTGTTGTAATACGTTAGCAATTTGAAAAAGATTAAAGATATTTTGGTTAATTTATAATGACATGGAAAACTGTGAGTTGAAATAACTGATTAGGAATTGCAAAGGTTATTCTGCATGTGAGTTTATATTATATAAAGGTGTTGTTTCATTATATAAATTATTTATTAGTTGAGTAAGTTTTCTTGTTGGCTTATAAGTATAATCTAAATAAGCTTCATAAATTCAAAACTTAGTCTATGTGTTTTACTGTTTCAGAAAAGTAATGATTAACTGCAAAATTTTACAAGGGGCAAATGTTATTAATTAAGGAGTTAGCTAAGTGTGTCAAAGAAAAGGACTCACCTTTGGACTTGTCTTATGATACAGTATAGTTTGATATGAATAATGGATTCTTTTGATTATATGAATCATATATTTATGCATATTTGTTGCTGTGGGGAACCTCTTTGAGGTGGGATTTAAGATTTTTTGAGTTTGAGAGTTAGGTTGTGATTCATGTGCAAATTTATATACTTAAGAAGAATTGTTAGTAATAGGTTTTGGTCATTCGTTTAGGTGACGAGAACATGGACACTTAAGCTCCTCTAATTTATGGGCATTTGATAAGCAAGAGGTTTGTTTAGAAAAATTATTATGCATTAAAACATTTTAATTAGAGATGTCACATGTAATCATGATCTAAGTAAAGATTTATGTTCGTGAACTTTTAAATCATGTATATGATTTTTAGCATATTAATGCAGTTACTTATACCACAAACATATTATTTAAGAATGAAGTGGATATGTTATTATTATGAAATATTTACGTAAAAGCATAATTTTCAGAAAGACTTAGTTGTTGGATTATGTCCATTTTTATGATTTAAACTCGGCCAAAAGGCGTTAAATTATTGGCATTTCCATTGAAATATTAATTGATTGGCCATTAAAAGTGATGAGGACTCTGTTGTACCCACCCTTATTCACCCTTATTGGAAAATACCAACTTGTGGAGGATGCCAACCAACCCCCATGGTTCATTTTCTACTATCCTGGGATTTCCTAGCATTGTGGTGAATGCTAGATGCCTAGTACAGCATGCTGGAAGACTCCCAAAAATTGTGACAAACTTATAATTGGACTGACTAATATATTACTCCCTTCGTCCCAATTTATTTGTCCTGTTTAAAAAGTCAAACTTTTAAGAGAATATCATTTATTGTCTTGTCTGCCTTATAAAAATGTATATGTTTACAAAACTACTTTTAAATAAATTTATTAGCTTTTTTTTTTTTAAGACTTATTCTTAATGAGGCAACTAAAAAGATGCCCCAATTAGATTGATTTTTTAAATATTTGTTAGTTTTCTTTTCAAATAGTTTTGAAAATAAAGTAGGGCTATGATAGAAACATTAGTAAATTAATAACTTTTATTTTTAAAATCAAGACAATATTTTAGGACATTCCAAAATGAAATAGAGGATAAACAAACTAGGATAGAGAGAGTATTTGTGAACTATTAAGCTATTCAGAATTATAAGAAAAGTATGCTGAATGCATTATAAGTCTAATGAAAAGTTTATGATAAAATGTTTTATAGTTTATTTAAAGATAAGGTTACTGAATTATGTTAAAGTGACAAAATTTATTTAATGTAATTTCTTCATTTGTCCTTTTATTATTACATGAAAGGAAAAATATTGTATTTTCACATAAAAGTTTATAAGTTATTTTAAGAATAGTATGAAGACTATTTATCAAAGTTGGCATATCCATAAGATATTTGATTTACATGCATTCTTATTAAATGCTTGTGGAACTTAAGCCTTATAGCGCTCACAGCTCACCCTATTATTTTTCAGTGCAAAGGTTCTTTCCTAAAAGCAAAAAGTAACGAGAGTATTAAAGGTGGCAAGGGATCTATGGTTCACATTTCTTAGATTGTATAACTCTTTTGTTGTATAGGAGGAATCAAGATGCACTTAATCCTTTTGAGCATGGATGTATTTTGGAACCTTAGTTTGTTAAGCTTGTTTTCAAACTCTAGTTGTATGTCTTCAGGGTTAGGTTTGTAAATAAGGTTTTTTGCTAAACATTTAGTTATGTAATATTTACATGAAAACCTTAGCCAAGTTGTTAAACTTGCAAGTATGAAAGTAAGGAAGTTTTAAGTTTTATGAATGTTGTATATTATGGCTTTTATGCAAGAAACAATTAGAGAGATGAAAAATGAAATTTTGATACGCAACTTTAGTTTTAGTTAGTTCGTGTTAGGATTGAGTTTAACTTGATATTAACATGTTGGTCATGCTTTAAAATCTGAAGTACAGGTTTGGGTCGTGACATAAGTAGCTAGAAATTTTCACTTGGGGGGGGAATTGTAGTATTGATACATTAACCATAGTTCATATTGAATAAAAATTATCAACTTCAATATATTATCATATTCTTCCTCTTTTTTTTGCTGAATATATATTATCATATTCTTAAATAATACTGAACATACAAAAATTATATGGTTCATTATAGACAAATACAAAAAATTCAATAAAAGAACATTTCACATCAAAATTATGCCCACTGATCTTTCATGTAATAATGATAGCAACAAAAAAAAAATGAACAACAAAATCTTAAACTCCCATATATATATATATATATATATATATATATATATTGAAGCACCTATACAGTGTAGAAGAAGGAAACAAAAATGAAATCATAAGACACATCCACACAAGTGTTTTCTTGAAGGCTAAAACAGAAAATTAAACTAAATAATACTAATGGTAAAAGAATAATGATGATTGATAAGAGAGAGAAGAAAATGCACCCTCACATATTCACTTCAACAAAGAGTCAAGAAGATGATGTTGCAACTGGACAAAATATGGATTAATAGTTTTGGTTGTGTTGAGATGAGAGTGTTTGTGTTGAGAAGAAAGAAAATCGGGCAATGGGCTGGCACTAGCAGCAGCTGCAAAATTAAAAGCTCTGTAGGTACCTTCCTTGAGTTAAGAAAGATGAAAAAAAAAATTGAAATTATGTTGGAAAATGGGTTTACACTAGAGAGTGAGTTATTATCCATTGGATAAATTATAAATTTTTTGGACAATTGAGAAGATCAATTGTTAGTCATTATCCTTTGGACTAACTATAAATCTTAGGAATAATTATGAGGGATCGATAATAAAGTTTTGGACAATTGAGGCCAAATAGAAATTTATTGGAAAACTAGAAATCTTAGAAATAATTGGGAGGGCCAGTTCTAATTTTTTGGGAGGGCTATATACTATTACTAGTATAGTTGTAGGAGAAAAAAAAAATTGGGGGCGGGATGGGGCCATGGCCCCCAAAGAAACACCATGGCCCCCAGAGAAACAATGTAGCTCCGCCCCTAGATGAGGGCACTAGGCCCGTTAAATTAACATTTGATCCAAGGGAAATTATTACATACTTTGCGAGCATTGCTCCCTCCTCTCACTAACAGCAACAACAATGAGGGACTGAACAGTGGTAAGGCGACCAACAGCGGAAAATGTTTCTTCATAGTCAACCCCATACTCCTAAGTTAAACCCTTTGCTACCAGGCAAGCTTTTTAATGCTCAACACATGCACCCACTTATTGCCCACTGCAGATTTGCCAAGAGGTAGGTTAACCATGTCCCAAGTGTTTGGTTATGTGGAGTGCATCAAGTTCGTCAAACATAGCTTTCTGTCAAAGAGGGTCAGTTGTAGCCTCACAATAGGATTGGGGCTCATGAAGAGTGGCAAGTGCACGATAGCAATGGAAATCAGCCAGATGAGAAGGAGGAGCTCTTATAGAAGTGGAACGACAAAGGGTGGCATCTGAAGAAGTATCAGGCAGGGATGACTCAGGTGGTGATGGAACTGATGAAGAGGACTCAGATGGTGTTGATGTTAAAGAATCCGAGGCAAATAGGCCTGCCGCTGAAGGAGAGGCCGTGGGTGAAACATCTAAGGTGGTAGCAATCGATGAAGAGTCCCTCTCAATGCTCTCATGCTCAGGATAGAGTGCAACAGTCGGGTTAGTGAAAATATGCTACACGGGAGAGGACGACTGAGGGAAAGGACAAAGACTAGAGAATATATGGTGTTCCCAAAACCCAACATGATGGGATACAAGCAGACGACAAGTGATAGGGTCGTAACAGCGGGAGCCTTTTTGAGTGATATCGCTACCGTGAAAACAACATAGTTGAGATCGGAATTCAGGTTTAGATTGAGCATGTGAGGGAATGAAAACAAAGCAGGCATAACCAAAGACTCTAAACTGTTTGGATTGAGGGGAGTAGAGTAGAATGGAATTGGCCCAAAATTAGTTTATTTTCAGCCAATTCTACCCTACTCCCTTCTACTACCCCTCCCTCCCCTCAATCGAAAAGAACCAGGGTGGAGTAGTCAAGGGTTTTAACATAAAGGAGTTCAAATGGAGATTTGTTGTGAGTGATGGGTGAAGGGAGACGATTGATAGTGTGGACAGCTGTGAGAGCAGCCTCACCCCAGAATCTCTCAGGAACAGAGGCAGGAATAACAAGCTCTAACAAAACTTTCTCACCCTGGAACAAATTTTAATGTTTTCTTATTTTATTCTCTGTTCACAGCTAGTGTTTCTAGTTGTTTTTCTTTGCAGATTTTAAAGTTCTTTTCTTTTCACATTTGAATAACAATCTCTATCATCCATTATCCCGGAAAAAAGAAGAAGAAAGAATTAGTGAAATACAAAAGAGTGGTAGTTGAGTTACATACTTGTAGGTATCATTGGTGGAGCTTTCTGGTATCTTCACAAAAACTATCTAATTTCTTCAGCTCCGACCTATAACTTTAGCTCTGTTGGGAACAATGGCAAACAAACCATGTGTAGCTGTTTTCCTTGTTTCGCTCTGCGAAAACATTCCAATTTTCTTTATTTGTTGTCAATCCTACTGAATGGAGTTCTAATACTCGCTCCTGGGAGCGTTCATATTTGTTCCCACCTAACAAAAAGCCGGTCGTTTTCTATTATTGACTTCAAAAATTAAAAAGATAAAAAATAAACAAAACAAACAAACAACAAACAACAAACAACAAAACAAAATCAAAAAGCCGTTTGAATGGTCAAATTTCACGTGGGTGTGTCGGAGGCTCGGAGCACAGCAAAAATTGTGTACGGGGCCAAATTTATTATTTAAATAATTAAATAATATTTATTTAATTTATGATATTATTATTTATTAAAAAAAAAATTCTGTAATTGTTTAGATACAAAATTAATAATTAATTTTTTTGATGTGATAAAAGATAACAGAGATAATTTTAATTTTTTTGATAAAAAATCATTTTAATTTTTTTTATAAAAAATCATTTTAATTTTTTTATTAACAGATGGGATTCCTATCCGGACTAGAACTACAAGCAATATCTGATTTTGGCATTTTGCATACAGACCTTGTAAAAAGGGGAATAAAAAGGTAATTGATAAATTAAAAAAAAAAAACACTAGTATAGTATTACTACAGTATTTAGAGCATTTTTATAGGCAATTGTAAATGACATATTTAAAAAATATTTAGCATAAAGCACAAAAAGAACCCAGCAATCAACTTGTAAAATTTTACAATTACAAATTTTTTTAATATTGTGCTACAGTGTCATTCTACATTCAGGATGGGAGAGAAGAGAGAGAGAAAGTTGTATTGGAATATATTATATTATTTTAGTGAGTAATATATATTATTTTAATTAGTAAAATAGGAAAATAAAAGTTAAGATGTGTTGAGGGCCAAAATTTCACAAGAAAATCCATTCCATAAAAAGTAAGAAAAAACCATGTGCCTTAACAAAAGAAGGCCAAATTCATGAAGTTAAGAAGAACCATGAAGGCCCAAAATCCCAAAAAGAAGAAAAAAGAAAGAAAGAATAATAATAAAAAAAGAAAAAAAGAAGAGGATCTCAGGCAAACCAGAGGACATGCAGCAAAAATCTCGGTCAGGCCAGAGGAAATGCAGCAAGAATAATTAATATCAAGGCCTTATATATGTTCAAATTTCCAGCAAAAAAAAAAGCTATTAAAAATCCAGCAAAAAACTAGGTATTATCTTTGTAACCCATAGTCCAAGCTCGTGGGATCCCGAATGGATAGTAAGGGAGGAATGATTTGGTTGGTAGGGGAGTGATTTCTAGTGAAAGGAGGATCCCGAAGGTTTCTCTTGGTTCATATATTTGCTCGGAATGCGTGAACTAATGAAAAACTTGTTACCCCATGTGCATGACACATTCCCACATTTTCCTCTAAACTGTCACTTTCAACCAAAGCTATTATCCATTGTATTAAGCAGCCCACCCCCTCTTTAGACTTTCCAAGAAGGAATCTTCTATTTGTAACTAAAACCAAATGCCCATTTTGAGTTATAATTGCCTAAATAAGCTAAACCTCTGTCCAATGCAGTTTTTCAGGTCATAGAGGACATAGTTTTACCCAGCAGACTTGGGGCGTCCTTGCCTAGGGCACCAAACTAGGTCTGCTATAAAAGGAACACATTCGCATAGTAGAGAGGGGGATTCAGATGGGAAAAAATGGGTATTCAAAGGAAAAGTTCAAAGGTTTAAAACACATATTCTTAGAGGTTTAAAAGTCTAGCAAGGAAGAGAAAGAAAGAAACAAAATAAGAGAGCCAAGGTGGAGGAATTTGTCCCATATCCTTAAAATCATTCAAGATATCACTTAACCTCCAAAGAAATATATGCCAAAGTTTGCACATAACAGATATCACTCTCTTCCACAAAAATCATCCTCACCTAACTATCTTGGAAGACAATGCCTAAGTAAAGCCACTTAAACTTGAGTTCCAAATCCCACAAGTCTTGTGCAAAAGTACTAAGTTTGTGAGAATTAGGGCCAGGATCCTTGTGGCTGAATCATTCTCATGAAATTCATTTACATATATGTATATTTATTAAAAAGCATATCCTAATCTAAGAAACTAACAATTATTTGAAGATATGTGTATTGTGTAATGTATTCTCATGCAAGACCTATAAAGGTAAAGGGAAATGACAAAACTCCATTGCATAATAAGCATGGAGAAAGATTGTATAGATCAGGGAATTAGCGTTCTGGGATTACAGGCCTTATACGTCTGGGTAACCATGACAATACGTTCGAGGTAGCAAGTGAAGAACTCTTTTAAATGTTCACACAGTAAAAGACATGAAGAAAGATCATATTGCATAATAAGCATGGAGAAAGATCGTATAATTCAGAGTATCAGTATTTTAGGTTTTTACAGGCCTAGCACCCTTGGGGACCAAGACTTCACGCCCAGGGTACCATGATAGTACGCTTGGGATACTAAGTGAAGGAACTCTTTTAAATGTTCACACAATAAAAGATAAGCCTCAAATACTCTATTTCAATCTCCTTCTCATTGTGAATATTATGAATACTTATTTTGTAAGAGTAAATGTCATTTTATGGCACTAAAACACTTATAATGGTATTTTATTGCTTAGGAGGAATTACATTTTTTTCCTTGAGGAGATTTATGTGATTTGCGCACAACTTAGTTCTTAATCAGCCCTCATTTAACTACGGTAAACCAAGCCTAGTCTACCAAACAACAAATAAAGGACCCGAGATCCTCGTTTCTACTTGAACCTAAGTACTGTCCAAAAAATGACCCTCACAGGATGTTAGATATATTATAAAATAGTATAATATAATTAATAAAATAAAATTTTAAAATAATAAAATAAGATAGAATGCAAAAAGAAAAAAAGAAAAAAAAGAAAGAATGACATTTTTTCCGGCGAATACTCTTGTCATGCAAATGGGAAAAGCTAAGAAGGCTAACTGAATAAATATAATAAAGAACTATTTTTTCTTTTTTTCTTTTTTGCTTCTATACACAACGTGTAGAAAGATCAAGAAGTTAAAAACTGAAATTTTCTTCTTTTAAAAAGTAATAGAATAGAATAAGAAGCTAGTGGATGACAGTAAGGTCCCAACTCCCAAGGACTGCAATTCTCAGCTAAAAAGACGGTGAAGGACTTTTAAGAGCAGCACCATTCACCCAAACTCCAATTTAATGTCCAACATCGATAGAGCCTGCCAGTGGATGATTAAGACTATTAATTTCAAGTTGTTGGGTTCTCGTTTTAAGATGTTTGTACTAACTCAACTTGGTGTACTCTTTAATTCAAGTTTTGTTATTTGTATTTTGAAAAGAATTTTCTATACTAGCGCTTTATCTTTTCTTAGGCCCATCTGGCGTAAACAATGATTAATATTTGGTTGAAAATTTTGAAGAAATATTGTGAGAAACGAAAAAAAAAGACTACTACTTTCTTTTTTCTCAAAAAAAAAAAGAAAAAAAAAAGACTACTACTTTCCTGTTGTAAAATATCTTTACCAGTTTATCTAAATTTTTATACTATTTAGACAATGAACAATGATATTTTAGCTTTTATTTACCTATTTTTTTCAAATACACTTTCTAACAGATTCTTTATCTTTTTTTTCATCTCATTTAAATATTATTTTTCATTAATTCTTTATTCATTTTTTAACAACTACATATCTCCCAATATTTTTTTTTTCAATACTTGATTATTATAATAGAAAAAAACATTTGAAGTATAAATGGTAAAAATTACAGTATTCTCTATTTGTAGAGAAGTACTGTAGCAAATCTAATCTAAAAAATGAAGATGAAAAATCTGTTGGAGTGTGAATAATGGTATTTTTGCTCAAAAAAAAAAATATAAAGCATCTATTCGAGAAGCTCTATGGAAGGTATAAAAAAAATTTATTTGATCTCTTTTGTTGGGTCTTGTGTAAAGAGGGAGTGAGAAAGAAATTAATAAAAAAAAAAAAAAAGTATATGATTGATTTGAATGTGTTGTGAAATTGTATGTTAAAATAGATAAAATAGTTTTTTAAGATGATAAACGACTTTTAATGAACTTTAATATCAGTTTTGTTAACAAAAGTTGTGTAGCACTTGATCCGACTGCTGGGCCCCACTTATAGAAAAATGGTAAAAGCATAACTTTTCGGAGGGTAATTCTTACCTAGTCCCAAACTACAAGGTCACCAAGCTGGCCTTGTAGTCCCAGCCAATAAGAACAAAACATATAAAATGAAAGTGCTGACTTCATTTAAATAGTACAACTCATCAACAATGACAGCACACTATTGAAGTCCCCAACGTTAATTCAAAAAAAAAAGGCCCAATGTTAGACATCAAGTTAACATTAACGTTATTAAAAGAATAAAATATAAAAAAGGGTGCTGGCCAGCTGTTTTCTCGTGGGAACTTAGTGCCGACAAAAAATAAGTGCACAGTGTGACCACAAACAAATGTTGCTATGAGTGATTTTTTAGTGAAATTAAGTGAAAGGTTTTAGTGTAAAGAGACAAAATCTTGTTCACATAAGCATGGAAGAACCCAATTTTCAAACTAATGGAGGTATAATTTATTTTGTCTTTTTGTGTTTTGTTTCATTTTTTTAAGAATGTATTATGATTTGTTGTGATATGTTTGCTCCTAAATAAAATATATAGAAATGTAATGAGGTATGAATTTAATGCTTTTTTTTTTTTTGGTGAAAAATTTAATGCTTTGTTGCGATATGTTTGCTCCCAAATAAAACATATAAAAATGTATTGAGGTATGAATTTAGTGCTTTTTTTGGTGAAAAATTTAATGCTTTGTTGTGATAAGTTTGATCCCAAATAAAATATATAAAGGTGTTTGCTCCCAAATAAAATATTTGTAGTGATATATGTTTTTTTTTTTGTTATTATATTCTAAATTTACATGTGTGTATATAAATATATATATATATATATATATATATATATAATATGATAGGAATAAATAATATATTCATCTTTATATTGGTAACTATGTCTAAATTCTAATTATATTTGCGTGTAGAAGTGGGGAAGCTTTGTAATAAAGCATACCATAGGCCTTTAAGAACACATAAAAAATTGCACACATAAGATAATTATGTATTGTAAATTCCTTGATATTTTATTCCTAACATTTATATTTGTCATAAAAATTATTGTAGTTATTTGCAATTCAAGCGATATTGAAGGAATTGAAGATTGTTTGATTGTTGAACAACTAGAAAATAGTGATGACAATTTGTTGGATAAGGTGGCATATACTGAAGTTGAAGCATACAATTTATAAAATAATTATGCATTACAAACAGGTTTTAGTATACGGAAAGGAAAGCCTAGAAATTTGAATGGGACAAAGAGCATAAGGCAACGAGAATTTCTATGTTCTAAAGAGGGTTTTAAAATAGATGAAGATCCTTGTGAAGAGAAAAATTGGAAGAAACTAGAGACTAGAACGATTTAATTGGCTGTAAAGCATTTATTCATTTCACAGTTGAAAATGATGTCTGGAGGGTTACTGCATTTAATCCAAAGCATAATCATAAACTTGCACTACCATGAGAGAGACATTTGTTAAGATCAGGTCGTCGTATTTCAAAACCTAAGGCAGGTTTAATTGATTCCATGGTGAATGCTGGTATAAGTACAAAGAATACTTATTTGTATTTAACTGAAGAAGTTGGAGGGAGTGAGAATGTGGGCTTCACTGAAAAAGATTGTTATAATCATGTGAACACAAAAAAGATGTCAACCACTAGTGTTGGAGATGCTCAAAGCCTATTGAATCATTTTAAGAAAAGGCAGATAGAAGAAATCATGTTTTTTTGCATAGTTCAAGTAGATCAAGAAAATCGCATGGAAATATTTTTTTGGATAGATGGGAGATCCAGGGTTGATTATGATTGTTTTGGAGATGTTGTGGTATTTGACACTACTTACCGCACCAATAGATATAATTTGATTTGTGCTCCATTTTTTGGTGTTAATCTCCATTGGTAGAATGTAATATTTGGATGTGTATTTCTTTTGGATGAAACTATTGCTTCTTTCAAATGGTTGTTCAAGTCATTCTTAGACTCAATGGGGAATCGATCTCTAATAACAATTTTTACTGACCAAGATCAAGTCATGTCAAATGCTATTGAGGAAGTGTTTTCAAACACACATCATCGACTATGTTTGTGGCATATTTTAAAAAATGCCCTTTCTACTTTGGAGAGTTAAATTCTAATTCAGATTTTCAGTCCTTGTGGAACAAGTGTCAAAAATATTGTGATTCAAAATTGAAATTTCAAAACACATGGGATAAAATGATGAATAAGTTTAATCTTGAAGATCATCACTGGCTTAATATGATGTACAAAATTCAACATAAATGCAGCACTGCATTCACTAAGAATAGCTTCACAGCTTAATTTAAAGCTTCCTCGAGGAGTGAAAGCACAAACCATGTTTTGAATAATATAGCAAATACAACAATAGCCTCACTAACTTTGTAATTAAATATGAAAATGTTTTGACAGGTATGCGTTCTTCAGAGTTTAATGAAGATTTTCGATGCAAGCAAGGTGCCCCGCAAAGAGCAGTTAAGAAGAGTGGTATTTTGGGTCATGCAGCTCAAGTTTACACATGTAAGATATTCAAATTATTTGAATATGAATTCCTTAATAGTTTTGCAATAGAGTGGAAGCAAGTTGATTGTCAAGATACAATTGATGTCTTTGAGGTGAAAGAAGAAGATAGTGAAAGAGTACGCATTGTCCATTTTGATCATTTCAATAGCAAAATTTCTTGTTCTTGCAAGAAATTTGAGTCATTGGGAATTCTTTGTTGTCATGCATTGCAGGTCTTCAATTTAAAAAATTTGACTAAAATTCCAAGCTAATATATTTTGAAACGTTGGACAAAGGAGGCTAAGAAAGGGATGATGGCTTGTGAACAAGACAATCATTCAAGTGGCAATGCTAAAGAGGCCGAGATAGTGTGGCGTAATAGCATGTTACATATAGCTAATACAATTATATCCAAAAGCCAAGGGGATGATAGCCTTAAAAGCATTTGTCAAAAGTTAGGTTCAAATGCAAATTTAGAAGAAAATGAAGTTGTGGAGCATAATACAGTTGATGAAATGCTTTGCTTATCAAATCATGTGTCAGTTTTAAATCCCCCATGTGTGAGATCAAAAGGCTTACGAAACGGTAGACTTAAAGGCCACTTTGAGAAGCGCAAGGCAAAATCGTCTAAGGATGCATCCTCTTCACGTAAGAAATTCTCTCTTTTTTGTTTATTAAATATATGCCATATTTTTATTTTTAATAAACCTTTTTATTTACAATTATTATTATGTTTGATTTTTTTTATTGTGAAATTTTATAGGAAAAGCAAAAAGACAAGTTTTCAAAGAAAATTCAAATGTGTCATTCGGTGGCTCATACAATCCAGCTATATACCAACCACCAAATCCCTACTCTCATTTAGGATTTACAAGTGATAATGCACAAGGTCAATCTTACATATCATGGACAAATCATTCTCAGGTATTAAGCATCCTTTAATTTACAAATTTAGAATATTTATAATGTGTAATCATAATTTTGTCTCTATATAGGAAATGGATTGTGTAAATGTTTCATTTACAACTATGTTGCAAGGTACCAATGTTATAACGCAACTTAGTCAAGTAAATTAACACAATTGATTATTTATTTAAAATGAAATGAAATATCTATCATTTATGTATTAACATGTGTACAAAGCTTTTTTTGCTTTCGCATAGTGTATTCTCAAATCTTTCAACCAAAGACTAATCATTGTTTGCACCGGGTAAGCCCACGAAGAGGTAAAGCGCTGACCTAAGAAATTCTTTTCAAAGTGCAGGTAGTAGGACTTGAACTAGGGAGCAAACCCAGTCAAGCCCATTACAAGCACCTTGAGACCGAGAGCCCAACCAACTTAGCCAACCCCCTGGGTTATGTACAAAGCTTTTTTTTTTTTTTTTTGAAATAATGTTTTCTTATATTTTGATCTCTATAGAATCCAACGACTTATATTCCCTCACAAATAAACTCATTGATGTATAGTTCCAAGCAATCAAATTCCACACATATGCAAGAGGTAGATTTGAAAATCTTGTGGTGTGTTTGCATTATCAATTTTATTACTTATTTCTTGTTCCAAAGGATGACTTACTTTGTACAATGATTTTTTTTTTTTTTTTTTCACAAAAGATGGTCAACAATGTAGAATAGCAAGGTTGGGACAATCCAAGAGTCTCTAGATAAGAGAGTTCCAAAGGTATACTTCATTATTGATTATTTTAATTGGGTTTGGTTTTTAAGTGTGATTGAATCAATATGCAAATATGATTTTTATATGTTTCTAGTGGGAAGACCAAAGATGTCATGCAGCCAAGAACTCTAGCAACTTCACAAATCTAGCACAAATTATTGGCTTGGAGCCAAGTGACATTTATCATGACACCAAGTTTCTTTTGTTTGTTATTTTATTTTTGAGGAGTACATTTGTTCTCTTTGGATTTATTTTGACTTGTTGCCGAGTGAAAGTTATGTATTAACTATAGTTTTAGTGTTAATGGATATAGGAGTATGGCTTTGGAGTAGAAAACCGTGATTTGTAGTTTGCATTATTTTTCATTGATTGGTAATACAATTCGGGATAAAACCTTTTTTTTATCCTTCAAGCACCTTTTTTTAGATAGCAAATAGAATTTTATTGATGTGTAAGTAAACAAAGTATACAACTTAAAAGGTCCTGGCAATGGCACATACTACGCACATATGAGAGGTCTAGTCTCTTGTAAATTACAATTCATCCAGTTCAGCATCTAGAATCTTCACAATGTTTGATGGCCTTTATCTCTGTTGCAATTCTCACTTGCTATTTTGGCCTCATCCTTCAGTCCATCTTGCAACTAAGGATAACTCTGTCAGATTTGCTTTGAATTGCAGCCTAACCCTCCTTTATTCATGCCGCCAGTATCTTGTTCCCGAGGATACATCATGAATAGAAATAAACAACAACCAAGATTTTCCCCTGTTCCCACCTACTACAAACAGAGGGTCATGTGTTCAAGCCAAAAGTTGTATTCAGGGTCATATGGCTAACACTCCTTCCAAAATCACCTTTAAGCACCTATGATTCCATGAAAATGGTGATTACAACATAAATTTGTCATCAAGGTTTTCCTTCTATTTTCTCTGGAACCGAACAGAGGCTAAGAACTTCATTGATGATTCAGAGTACTATAGACAGAAACGTGAAACAACACTTAATTGAGTAAGAGTGTAACACACTTTCTGAGCTTTTGAAAGGAGAAAAAAAATTTGTACAGCAATGGAAACAGTGGTTAAATAAGACATTTACAATTGATTTCACATCCAATTTCTCGGCAATCAAACAGAGGCTAACACTAATAAATAAGTTCAGTAACTTAGAAAGAGAGAGAGAAAGAGATATTAGAGAGTGCGATTTCATTGTCACATTTTGAACCTTTTGGATTTTCTTGAACTCGTGCATGTTGATGATCTACAAAATTAAACACAAAACATGAGATACAAATTTCTAAGTTTTCAGTGATAAACAAAAAATGAAAAAAGCTACAAGAAGGTGAAAAAACTAGTGAGACCATGGCTGTGTCGGTTGGGAGAGAGTTACAAGAAAGTGATTTTCATTTTTATGTTGAAGAGGAGAAATGAAATACAAGAAACAAGCGGGATGATTGAAATTTGAAATTTGAAATTGAGGTGGGCCCGAAAACTTTTGAAATTGGTGAAAGAATGGTTGAAAACAACTAGCTAATGGTAAAGTTAACGGGACGTTTGGGACTTCAAGAGTGTGCTGCCATTGTTGATGAGTTGAAGTTAGCACTTTCATCTTACATGTTTTGTTCTTATTGGTTGGGACTACAAGGTTAGCTTGGTGACCTTGTAGTCTGGGATTAGGTAAGAATTTCCCCTTTTCGGATAGGATAGTATTTATTTTAGGCGTGAAGTTTGGTACAGTAGTTCTCTTTAGTAATTATATGACAAAAATGCCCGTATACATTTCCCTCAATTTCACTTTTTATTTCATACCCAATTTCACTTTATCAATATTTTACTTTTCATCCCCTTTCACTTTATCAATATCAAACACACTTTCTTTCACTTTACCATTATCAAACCCACTTCAAAGAAAAGAAGAGATGAAGAAAAGTTCAAATGTTATAAAGGATTAAGCAATTATTTTACAATGTACAAAATTTTTGTTTTATTAAATTCATATTTATTTTTTAAATATATTTGAATATGAGGTTAATTTATGTTTAATAAATGTTGTATATTATAGCACCAATGGATGAGACTTTAGTTACAAGTGAGACTCATGAAGTTGTTAAAAGGAATTGTTTTGACCTAAATTACCTAAAGAATGTACTATTAGATTTCTCATTCACTCTCAAGTTTTGCAGCGTTGAGCACAAACATCTACACTAGTGTTGTGTACCCTTGAAGCCTTGTATAATTGATCACTCTTTCACATCTAAAAAATAAAAAGTTCTATCTGTAAAAAAAAAAAAAAAAAAAAAAAAAAAAAAAAAAAAAAAAAAAGGTTCAAGACCAATATTATAGGTACGACAAAAAATGAAATCCCAAGTACGATATAACCCTAGTGTAGAAATCTTCTAAACAATACACAAAATAATTCTTTAATGCTTACTTTTGTAACTTAGAAAGTGACAATGGAGCACAGGACATCTAATCATTATTTTATTTTAGGTTAAAATGCAAAACTGACCCTCTAATTAGTTTTTTCATATTTCATTACCATCCTCTAACTTTGCTTTCATTCATTTCATTCCTCTAAGTTTCAGAGTTATTCAATTAAGGCATTTCCATCAACTTTTGTTAAAAAAATTTTGAAAAAAAAAATTTTGAAAATATTTTTCAATCATTACTTGAACTTTTTTAATTAAAAAATTTGAAGAAAAATTTAAAAAATTAACCACAACATATAATAAAAGCTGATGGAAAAGCGTTAATTGAATAAACTTGAAAGTTAGAGGACTAAAATGAACAAAAGCAAAGTTAGAGGACTAAAATGAACAAAAGCAAAGTTAGAGGACTGAAATGAAATCTGAAGAAACTTAGAGTGTCAGTATTGCATTTTAGCCTTTATTTTATTTGTATAATTTTTTCATTTATCCTAAAATATGATGTCGATTGTTTTAATCTTGTTTTAATATAGCACCTGGAAGGACACTTTAGAATAGTGGAGTTGTGCAACTCAGCGAGGCCCAAATCAATAGATATTTGTAAAGAGAGTGGGGTCAAGCAAGGGGGGTTCAACCCGAGGATAAAAACAGAGAAGGAATAGCCAAAGGTCAAAGTTTATGTATATGAAAGGCTCTTTACAAGCTCGCCCAAGGACAAAGTTCTTACACTAGATGATACACTGTTCACTTTCTTTCTCTCAATGTTCTTGTTGTAATCTCTATACTTAGAATATTTTTCCTGCCTCCCTTATCTAGAAGTTCCCTTTCTCTTATATACTCCTAAGCTTATTGTATCCTGGTCCTTCATTTTCAATCTTTCAGACTCTCCTTTGGACACTTGTCCCCTTAAACTTCAGGTGAAGGTGGTAGAAGGAGCTACTTAGTTGTGAATTCCACTATTTAGGTCACTTCCTTATTAATGCAACTAATAAAGCTGTTGCCAGTTATTCAATGTGGAGGCATTAGGTGAGCTTTCATTGGAATCTTCCTTCAACCACTTTGATCCTCAATCTAAACACCATTCCTTCCATTTAGTCTTCCAGGAAGTATTTTGTCTCTTATCCTCCTATCCTCGGGCGAGTTCTCTCCTCAAGCTTAGAGTGCTTCTGTAGTGATAGTTATGGCCTATTGCATCCTTCCTCGGTCCTCGAGCCCCTACAATAGCCACCTAAAACCTTGCTATTAGCCCCGAGATAAGAAGTAAGGTTTTAGTTATGTAATCCCAATTGATACGTGCCAAATGAGTTTCTATGTGACAACGTCTTTTCACCTGTCCTAAGCACGTTCTTGACGCTTCGATATCCACGATATTGTATTTATTGTGTCAGGCGGCTGCTTGTCCCCCCATGTTCTACAGTATGATGGTGATCCTACGGCCTTTATTTACCAAGATTCACAAGCGGGAATTTTTACCGCCCATTTTTCATCTCCTATATAAGGAAGGGTTGAGGCTGGCTCTACTCCATTTATTCACTTTGCAATTTTTCTTTGAAGCGGCAGTCCGATGAGAGATTCTTCTATTGCTTGTAAGTGCATCCAGATTCATTTACTATGATACATAGATTTTTATTATCCATACCATAAACTTCCACGGGTAGATTTGCTAGGCTAGTGGACACCCTTGAAAGCATGGCCGCCTTTAGGGCTCAATATAAGATCCCTAACGGTGTTGAACTCCAACACTATGAGTTGGGTGAATGGTTGGTTATGAACAGACCTCCTAGCTTAGTAGTGATTTTGATGATAGCCTTCATAGAAGGCGGGATGGAAATCCTCATGAGTAGGGTGACCAGAGACTTCCTTATGAACTATAGGCTAACCCCCACACAATGCACCCCCAACATTTTTAGGGTCCTCGGTAGTGTAGATATGATAAACCATAAGATGGGGACCAACCTCACATGGCACGATGTGAACTGGGTATACAATTGCCAAAAAAGGAAGGAAACCAACTACTACATCAAATGTAGGGTCCTATTTGTTAGGTTAATCTCTGACCCGAGGATTCAAACAATACCGAGGTTTTGTTTAACACTTAAAAACTTCTACCTTAAGTGATCACAATACACCTCGCAACCACATTTAGGCATAAATGAGCCAGACATGAATAAACAGAACTTCATATCATTAATAATAATAACGCCATAGATTATTTATATTCCAAGGACGTGGAACCACATTTTCAACTAAGTCTTCCAGATAATAAGCCCCAATGCCTGCCATTGAAGTGATTCTATATGGGCCCTCCTAGTTAGAGCCCAACTTCCCCCCAGGTAGGATTCCTTACCATTCCTACCACTTTTCTCATAACTAAATCTCCCTGAGATAGTGGCCTTAGCTTCACTCCTCTTTCATACCCCTGCTTGAGCCTTTGTTGGTAATGTGCCATCTTCACTACGACCGCTTCTCTTCTTTCCTCAACCAATTCCAAGCTGGCTGAAAGCAAGCGATTATTCTTCTCAACACTGGATTGATCAATTCTTAGGGTTGGGAACCCTAACTCAATGGGGATTACTATTTCAGCCCTATAAGTCATTGAAAAATGAGTCTCTCTAGTTGATCTTCAAGGTGTGGTGCGATAAGTCCATAGCACATAGGGCAATTCATCCACCCACCTTCCCTTTGCATCATCCAACCTTTTCTTTAATCCAGACACTATGGCTTTGTTTGTAGCCTCAGCCTGACCATTCCTTTATGGATAGGCAGGAATAGAATACCTGTTCCTAATCCCCAATTCCCCACAGTATATTTGGAAGGCTTTACTATCAAATTGAAGACTATTGTCCGAGATTAATGTGTGTGGGACTCCAAACCTGGTGATGATATTTCTTCATATAAACTTCTTAGCATCCACATCCCTAATATTGGCTAAAGGTTCAGCCTCTACCCACTTAGTAAAATAGTCTGTCCTGACGAGGAGCCATCTTCAGTTTCATATAGCTTGAGGAAATGGCCCCACTATGTCCAAGCCCCACTAAGCAAATGACCAAAGGCTGGAAAGTGGGTTCAGAACCCCCTAGGTTGGTGAATATTCAGGGCATAATTTTGACACTTGATGTACATTGATAATAGCTTAATTTTACATATTTATATCATTGTTAGAAAGCATTATTATACTTATTTTAAGGTAATTCATGCATTTTATAGTTGGTTTTGGAATAATGGTGAATAATCAATTTTGTGCTTAATTAAATCTTATTATGTGAATTTATCTTTTGTTGGAGAATGGAATTAAATAAGTGGATTTGTGCAAAGAAGAAAGCTAAAGGACTTTAATTTTACAAGGGCTATGATGAAGTTAAAGAAGACCAACCCAATTAAATTTAAGTCCAATTGGAGTAGGGAATCAAAGGAAATTTGCATCAAATCCAAGTTCAATTCGGATTAGGATTCCAGACTGCACATTAGTTAGTATTTTTGGCATAAATTTCGGCTCAGATTTCCAATCGAGATGATTCAAGTTGGGTTGGAAAGTTCACTTAAAAGGCTACAACTTTTTAGTTTACCAAAAGTCCTAATTCTGACGTTAAATGGGCCAAAATTGTCGGTTAAGTGAAGCCTAAAAATCTGAAATTTTCTCCAAACGGAAATTCAACTTGTAATAGGATTCCTTGACCTATTTAAAGGCTCTTTAGGGCAAAATTCAAAGGAGGCCAGTGCTAGGGCTGGGGGCTGAACATAGAGAGTGCGGCTACTTCTTTGGTTTTCTTCCATGACAGTTAGTTTTAATTTATTTGTCTAGTTTAATGTGTAGTATTTTATTCTTGTGTTTTATTTTAATTACTATGAGTAGCTAAATTTATAATTAGGGTTGAGGATGAAACCTTATTAAGGATTATCAATAATATTTATGTGATTTGATTTTTTCCACAATAGTTGTTCTTTAATTATTTAAATTGTTCTTGCTTCATATCAATTGACTGAGATGAGATTCTAGATATTAGTATAATCATGTTTTTCTTATGATTTAGGATTTGTCTTAATTAATTGAATGCTTGGTTTATTAATTCTTGATTATAAAATTGGATATTGCTTGTGATTTATCTGTCAATGGATACAATTTATGATTTGATTTTTAGAATTGGATATATCTTGTAATTTGTTTGGCTATAGATACAATTGATGATTTGATTTTAAACTTAAAAAGCGAAGAAGAACATGCTTTTGATTTTTAAAATAAGGATTTTAATGAGAATATTTTCCATGATAGCAAGATTGATTTCTAGATTATCATGTAGTGAGTTGGGAAAAATTAATGATCATAAATATATGCTGATATGATTTATAAGGCGGATTCCAAAACCTTAATTCCTTTCCCTTGATTGTTTACATCTTTTTATTTCTTTATATCTTTTGCTTAGTTTAACTATTTGCTTAGTTTATTTAATTTCAAAACAACCAATTTTTATTAAACTAGATTAGGATTAATTTTGTTAAGATTTGATTAATTTTCCTACGTTCATTCAAGTCCCTGTGGGTTCGACCTCGTTCTTGTCAAACTATGCTTCGGTATGGTTCGTACACTTGCGAGTATTTTAAAATTTCACAATAAATTTTTGGCGCCATTGCTGGGGACTTGGTTAGGAAAATAAATTAAGTCTTAATTGAATTTTTTCTTCTACTAGTTGTAGTTATATTTTATTTTATTTTAAAAAAAAAATTATTTCTTTATGCATGGTGTATGAGAACTTGGATACGTGATAAAGATAATCGTCTTGTTAGTTTTGATTATTCATCCACAATGGGAGAAACATGAGATTATTCAAAAACTCTTAGGGAGTTGTTCTCACCCATAACCACCAACCCTTCATCTTGCATAGTATTGCCTGCAACCACTGCTGCACATTTTGAGTTAAAGTCACAGATAATCCATCTTTTGCCTACTTTTCATGGATTGGATAGAGAAGATCCTTATATGCATGTGAAGGATTTTCTTGAGATTTGTGCTACTTGTAAGTTCCAGAATTTCACTGATGACTGTGTTCGCTTGCGTTTATTCCCTTTTTTCCTTGAAGGATAAGGCAAAAGCATGGCTTAATTCTTTGTCACCCGGATCTATCACTTCATGGGAACTATTGGTCACAAAATTCCTTTTTAAATTTTTCCCAATGGCCAAGACCAATGCTTTGAGGAGAGAAATTGCAGATTTTTATCAGGATGAATAAGAGAAATTTTATGAGAGTTGGGAGAGATTTAAGGACTTGATCTTAAAGTGTCCCCATCATGGTTTTGAAACATGGAGACTAGTACAATATTTTTATAATGGTTTGACTCAAGCAAATCGTAACATGATTGAGTCCATGAATGGTGGTGGATTTTTGAGTCTTGTAGATGATGAGGCATACAAATTTCTTGAGAATTTTTCTGAAAGTTCACAATAATGGGATTTTTCTAACCGTAAAGAGAGATCTGCCCTTGGAATTAAGAAAGGAGGATTGTATGAAGTTAGTGAAGATTTAGACATAAAAGCTAGGTTGGACAATCTCACTCGTAAGGTTGAGGCTTTAGCTTTAGGTAGAGGGATGAATTCTGCCAATCAAGTTCAAAGTGAAACATGCTCTATTTGTGCAAGTCCTATGCATACAACACAAATGTGTCCCTCTGTAGTTGGGTACCCTGATTTTTATACTGAGCAAGCAAATTCACTGAATAATTATGGAAAACCATTTGCTAGTCCATTTTCAGAGACATACAATCCAAATTGGAGGAACCATCCTAATTTCTCATGGAGGCAAAATCAGCCTCCCACAAATGTAGGTGGACAACAAGTGCATCAACAAAGTCAATTTTGTCCACCTACTCAAGCATATCCTCTCATTCCTCAATCAACACCTCAGTTTGTAGCACCACCAAGACAACAATCATCTTTGGAGGAGTCTCTCAAAACTTTCATGCAATCAACTAGTCAAGCCATTCAAGAGATGAAAACTTCCACCCATTTGAATACTCAAGCTATTTTAAAGTTGGAAAATCAAGTTGGCCAGTTAGCAACCCAAGTTGGAGAAAGGGAAAAGGAAAGTTTCCTAGTCAACCTATACCTAACCCAAAAGGACAGTATGCCATCAATGGTTCTTCTAGTTCTACTCATGGGCAAGAACATGTTCAGTCTATTACTACCCTTAGGTCTGGTAAGCAAGTTGATAATCAAGTGAAAATGCCAGAAGTGGAGGATGATGAAAATATTGTGTTAAAGGAAAAAGGTACTCTCATAGTTCACATGATGATCATGGAGAAAAGAAGGACAACCCACCCTCCATTCCAATTCAGGATCTTATTCTCCCCTTGATAAGAGGTTTGTTCCTAAAGCTTCATTTCCTCAAAAGTTAATCAGTCCTCAGAAAAGTGCACAATTTGGAGACATTTTAGAGGTTTTTAAGCAAGTGCAAATAAACATTCCATTTCTTGATGCAATTCAGCAAGTTCCTGCTTATGCCAAGTTTCTAAAAGATCTTGTGACAATGAAGAGAAGGACAAATGTCCCTAAAAAGGCATTTTTGATAGAGCAAGTCAGTTCAATTATTCAGAATAAATATCCAGTGAAATGTAAGGACCCAGGATCTCCTACAATTTCATGCAAGATTGGGGATCGCCTCATTGAGCGAGCTTTGCTAGATTTGGGGGCAAGTGTGAACTTAATGCCATATTCAGTTTATTTATAGCTAGGTTTGGGGGAGTTAAAACCAACAACCATGACACTTCAATTAGCTGATAGGTCTGTGAAAATTCCTAGAGGTATTGTTGAGGATGTGCTGAGTAAGGTGGATGCATTCTATTTTCTTGTTGATTTTGTTGTGTTAGAAACTGAGCCTGCTCTAAATGCCAATACACAAATCCATGTCATTTTGGGTCGCCCTTTCTTAGCCACATCCAATGCTTTGATCAATTGTCGAAGTAGTGTGATGAAGATTTCTTTTGGAAATATCACTGTTGAGCTTAATATCTTTGACATAAGTAAGCAAGTACCAGATAATGAGAATATATGTGAGGTTAACATGATTGGGAACCTAGTCCATGATAATCTTATACAATCAAGCTGTGAGGATCCCCTAAAGGATTGCTTAACCCTTTTTTATTGCAATTCGGATATTGAAAAATCAATTAAGGAGGTCAATGCATTGTTGGATTCTGTTCCTCTCTTAAGTACTGATAACTGGCAGCCAAAAGTGGTCCCTTTTCCACTTTCTTCATCCTTACTCCCATCTATTGTAGAATCACCAAAGTTGGATAACTTTTGGGAACACCACTTCATAAGTATACCTCAAGAACACAAGGAACCTATAGGTCGGAAAATTGCTGATATTAAGAGTATTAGTTCTTCTATGGTTATGCAAAGAATTCACTTGGAAGACACTACAAAAGCTTCCCAACATGTTTTTGATCCAGGTAAGTTATAATCTCATTGGACTAGTCCATTCATAATATGCATTATTTATCTCCATGGTGTTGTTGAGGGTTGGATGGTCCTGTTTATCAGGATTGATCTCTAGTTGTGTTGAATTTTTTTGCAAAAAAAAAAAAAAAAAAAAAAATCTTTTGCTTGTTTATTTTCTGTTTTTAGATTAATATTTGTGTTTATTTTCTTGTTTAGTTTTATTCTCTTCTGTTCTAGCTGATATTTGATAGAAATTAAAATTTATAACAATCAGCTCGATCAAGGTATGTCTCCTCCTTCTCCTTACCTTACTTGTTTCTACTTGGTTCTCATGTTGCCTATTAATTTTTTTTGCTCTCTTTTCATTCAAGACATATATTTGAGAGTATCATTTTTAACATTGAGGACAATGTTTGGTTTAGGTTTGGGGGGCATGTATATAGATTTCTATCTTTTTGTTTTGTTTTGTTTAGTTGTGTTAAAAAAAAAAAAAAAAATCTTTTGCCTAGCTTGAGATCTATGTTTTGAGTTTGTTATACTACTCCTGCTTAAATAATTTTAGTGTTTTCATGCTCAATTCATTGCACATGCACGTAGCCACTCAGACACAACTTCTTGTTAAAGGATAAAAATGATTAGAAAATCTTGATGATAACAATGTGGAGACTGTAACCGTTGTGAGTTTTGAGCCAATCATTATTTTTTGAGGGCTATTTATTGTTTCTAATCTTAAAATTCATTTAGAAGTGCATAACATGTTTCCCTTGTTGTAGTCTCATTGTTCTTTCTTTTGGCCAAGAAAAAAAAATAATTTTATGCCACACTTGAATCTTTTGAAGTCATTGATGTTGAATGAACTATACTAGTCTTTGAGAGATGAGATTAGACCATTTTTGTGTACTTTGAGCCATATATGTGTTTTTCTTTTTCTTTCTTGATACATTATCGCTAGTCACCCCGTTGAGCCTTTTAATTAGCCTTTCTTTCTTAAAGCCCTTATCCATAGTGTTTCAAAATAGAATTTGATCAGTTTATTTCAATATGGTGGTTTGTGTGAGAATTTAAACAAGGAAGAAAAAAGAAGTCAAAAAAAAAAAATTCAAGAACAAGAAAAAAAAAAAAAAAAAAAGAGGAAAAGTGTCAAAAAGAAGAAAATAAAAAGGGTTCTCATCAAATTTTGAGAAGTGAGATGTAAGGAAGGAGTACTACTTTGAAGAAGAAGAGTTAAAAAAAAAAATGTTGAATGGAAATTCCAAAAAATGTTGACATTCTAACTATCTTGAAAACACTTCTTATATTTACCTTCACCCATTTTTATTTCATTTCCTTTGCTTTTACCCTACATTACGTCCTAATAAAGTCCTTATTTGATCTTGAAGATTGTGTAGTTCAGATATTGATATGACTGAGAAGAAAAAGGTGTGGTAAAAATATTTTTGGCATCCTTTCATGAGACTACTTGTTCTTTCTTGATTAAGCATTTTTCATGTGATTTATATGTGAGTTATTTGATTTTGCTTACATTATTCCGCTCACATATATTGTTGAGAGTATTACATCCCATTTCAGAGTGATTTCATTTGTTGAGTGATAACACCGGAAAGATTTGAGTTGAAGCATACTCTCAAATAGAGATTCGAGTCAAGTTTATTCTAAAACTAAGAATATGTTTGGGTTGGCTACCACTTTTCACTCAAATTGATTTTTGATGGCATGAGAAATTTCTTTAGCATTTGTAGTATTTTTGAACTTGAACTAATCCTCTTTGCAAAAGGCAATTGAAAAGAAAAAAAAATGTTTGATTTTCTTTGTTCTGTTTATTTTAGTATTCATTCTCAGAATTTTGTGGGTATATTCCCTGCAAACCCTCACGAGACTACAACTCGTCCACTAGTGTAAGCTAGGGGTTTAAAGGCTTGTTGCATATGCTAAATGCAATCGAAATTTCCAGCGAAAGTGGATTAGTTAGTATTTTCTTTTTCTTTGTTTTTTATTTCTTTGTTTTGTTTTACTCTTTATCTGTTTTGCTCGAGGACTAGCAAAATGTAGGTTTGGGGGTATTCTGATCACACTTCCTTACATAATCCTGAGAAGTTTTTTGCATGCTCGGCCACCAACATCTTTGGGTAAGGGCTCTATGGGCCAAAGACCTCCGTCTTGTATGACTACCACATATTCCTTCATGTAACTCTTCTAAGCTTCATTGCCTCGGGATGTACACACAGTAGATATGGACTAGAATGAGAACGCTTGTACAACTTCTATTCCTCGGACAACCAATAACAGGGGCCCTTCCTATGTATCTTATCTACCTCACCTTTATCCTCGGGTAACAGTCCTTGTTTCAAGAAAGTAACCAAGGGGTCCATCCAACTTGGCCCGACTTGGATACTATGCATACCCACCAAGGGCTTCTTTAAAAGACTAGAATTAACCATGTCTTCAACAATAATGACCCAAGGCAGATTTGACCCCAAAGACATTGCTAGCATAGCCAAAGAATCCGCATGAGAGTTCTATCCTCTCGGGATTTGCTTTAGAGCAAAGCTCTTGAAATGGACCCGAGCTTGTTTAACTTTAACAAGATATCCCTACTTGCGTTCATCTCGAGCTTCAAACTCTCCATTAACTTGGCCCACCACTAGCCCTGAATCTGAATATACCTCTACGACTTCTCCTCTCAACTGATTAACCATTGCCACTCTAGCCAATAAAGCCTCATACTCAGCTTCATTGCTCGTAGCTAGAATACCCAATCGCAATGATTTTTCCATCACCAGCTTCTCGGGGGTTATCAACACAATTCCTACCCTTGCACCTTTTCGGTTAGTTGCTCTATTAGTGTATACCACCCAGGTGGGAACAATAGAAGCCGAGATTGTCATAGTCTTGACTATTCCTTTTCCCTCACCTATTACACTCTCTGTAAACTCCGCCATAAAATCTGCTAAGACTTATCCTTTTATAGTAATATGAGATATATACCTGACATCATAGGCACCTAGCATGGTTCCTCATTTAGCAATCTTGCCCATGTAATCTAATTTTCATAAGAGTTATTGCAAGGGGAGCTGAGTGAGCACTACCATAGTATGTGCTTGAAAGTAATGTGGAAGCTTCTTCGTGGCATTTACAGTGGCCAACACTGCCTTTTCCAAGGGTAAATAACGTGTCTTATCTTCATGCAAGGACTTGCTAACAAGGTAGACAGGTCTTTGTACCCCATTCTCATTTCTGACCAGAACTAGACTAACTGCATAATCTGTGACTACCAAGTACGCATACAACACTTCCTCTTTCTTGGGTCTGGAAAGGACAGTGGGTGTGACAAATATTGCTTGAGCTCCTCAAAGGCCAACATACACTCCTTGATCCATTAAAAGTCCTTCCACTTATGGAAAAGCTGGAAAAATGGACAACACCTATCTGCTGACTGAGAAATAAATCTTTTTCGAGCTGCTGCCATACCTGTTAACTTCTATACCTCCTTAGGATTCTGAGGATGATGCAAGCTGTTAATGGCTTTAATCTGATCGGGATTGACTTCAATTCCTCGGTGTGTAATCATATAGCCTAGAAACTTTCCTGAGTTGACCTCGAAAGAACACTTAGATGCATTTAAGCACAACCTATGTCCCTAAATACAGAAAACACCTCCCCTAAATTTGCTAAATGCTCTACAACTTGTTTGCTCTTTATCACCATATCATCAATATACGCCTCTACATTCCTCCTAATCTGTGACTTAAACATCTATGTCACCGTTCTTTGATATGTGGATCTTGCATTCTTAAGGCCAAAGGGCATCACCCTATAATGGTAATTGCTAGTGGGAGTACAAAAAGCATTTTTCTCCTGATCAAGTAATGCTAAAGGTATCTGATGATACCTTTTAAAAGCATCCAAGAAACTCATCTAAGGATGTCCAACTGTTGCATCCACCAATTGGTCAATCTGAGGAACGGGAAAGGATCCTTTGGGCAAAATTTATTCAAATCCGTGAAATCCATACATACATGCCATTTCCCGTTTTTCTTCTTTGCTACCACGGTATTAGCCAACCACTCGGAGTAATAGATTTCCTTGATTTCCCCTGCTTGCTTAAGTTTGTTCACTTCAACCCTTACTACCTTAGCATGCTCTTTTGATGAATGCCGAGGTGGTTACCTTCGTGGGATCGCCCCTGGATTCACATTCAACTGATGACATATAAACTCAGGATTAATCCTAGGTACGTCATAAATTCTTTAGGTAAACACATCAATATTATCTTCCAAAAACTTTACCAACACTTCTTTCTCTAAGGGTGGCAATTGAGACCCCACTTGAAAGTGTTTCTTCTTATCTTAACCAATCAAAAACCTTTCCAACTCCTAGGACAACACCCCCTGCGACTCGGTCCCAAGTCCAACCTCGGGACCCTTTAGTTGCTATGGGATTCGTTCCTCTTCCACCACAGCATGATCCACATGATGCTAAGTGGTGGCTGCCACCAAACATTGCCTAGCCATTGCTTGATTACCTATTAGCTCCCCTACTCTTCATTGTGTGGGATACTTGAATTTCAAATGCAAGGTGGATGAAATTGCACCCATAGCATGAAGCCATGGTTTGGCCAAGATAGTCGTATAAGGGGAATAGGCCTCAACTACTATAAAACAGACTTGCACCTCTTTATCTCAAGCTTTCACAGGTAATCTTATCATCCCACGAGGAACTACTAATCTCCCATCAAAGCCCACCAACGGTGAATCATACTTCTCTAGATCTTTGGGCCTAAGATTTAGCCCCTTATACAAATCTGGATACATAATCTCCGCTCCACTTCCTTAGTTTACCAAAACCCTTTTACATCATAGTTGCCAATCCTAATGGTTACTATTAAGGCATCATCATGTGGCTGGAGTGTTCCCTCCTGGGCTTGGCAAAAATAACATTAATTGTGCTCAATGTTGGCTGAGGAACTCCATCCCTTTAATTCCCAGCACCAGCTTGCCCCAAATGACCCATAGGTTGGTGCATGAACTGACTTAGCTTCCCTATCTTCACCTGTTAACCCAAATGATCATGCAAAGTTTTTCAGTCCTTTATTGTATGCCCTTTATCCTGATGATAATGGAAATAAAGGCTTTGGTTCCTTTTGGATGGGTCTCCACCCATTTTGTTGGGTCATTTGAAATACAGTTCATTTTTATCTTTTCCAGTATCTGATAGATAGGTTCTTTAAATAACTAATTAACCACTTGAGCACCCACAGACGACGCCTGGTTGGGGAAATCTCTCTTAGGCCGGTTATTATGATATCCTCCTCCTCGAGGATCCCTCCTTTCATGGAAAACTTTGTCCTTGCCCTTCCCTTGGGCCTGATCTTCTTCTACTTGTTTATATTTATCAATGCGATCCATTAAATGGCGCATACTACGAGCAGACTTCATTGTTAATGATTTCACTCGTGCTCTGTTGGCAGCCTTACATTAAAAGTTCTTACCGCCACATCCTCTAAGTCCCCATCTATTTCATTGTAAGTTTCCCAATATCTGTCCGAGTAGGTCTTGAGAGTCTCACCTTCCCTGATCACCATGGACAACAGGGAGTCCAAGGGCTTAGGAACCCTGCTGCATGTCACAAATCTAGCACTAAATGCCCTTGTCTACTCCTCAAAGGACCCTATTAACCCTTCTTCCAAAGTATCAAACCACCACATAGCCACAGGCCCAAGGCTGGAAAGGAATACCTTACACATAAGGGCTTCATTGCTAGAATGAACTGCCATCTTCTGATTGAAATGGCTCACATACTCTACAGGATCGAACCTTTCATTGTAGATGGTGAATGTTGGCTGTGAAAACCGATGGGGAAGCCTGGCCTTGTTAATTCTCCTCGTAAAAGGTGACTTTGAGATTTGACGAAGTGCTTTGCTCATTTTATCATTCCCCATGCTTTGATGAGATGACCCTTACCCATGTTTGAATTTACCCTTTTCTAATTTATCCCGGTGAGAAGATGCTAAGAAAGACTTACTGGGTGGGGTCCTAGACTTAGGGCGATATGAGCGATCCCTACTATCCTCTAATCCATCACTTGATGGGGATGATGGACTCCTTCTATCATGCTCCCTTCGTTGCAACTTCTTGCGCAGATGGTTTGTTTCAAGCTTCAATTTTTGCGTTTCCTATTCATGCGAAATATGGCTCCCTGTCCTTGAGTGGCTCCTCTCTGTATGCTCAATGTGGTATGACTCTACCATAACACTAGGTGTATTTATGAACCTACAAATGCCTCCTTATTCTGCTCTAATTGGCCATGACTAATCAAAACAAACCCACAACAACACCTTGTCCCCATAGATGGTGCCAATTGTAAGGACACAATAACCAGGCAACCCAAACCCACATAGAAGAGTGGAGTCGTGCAACCCAACAAGGCCCAAATCAATAGGTATTTGTAAAGAGAGTGGGTTAAAACAAGGGGGGGGTTCAACTTGAGGATAAAAACAAAGAAGGAATAACTAGAGGTCAAAGTTTATGTATATGAAAGGCCCTTTACAAGCTTGCCTGAGGATGAAGTTCTTATATTAGATGATACACTGTTCACTTTCTTTCTCTCAATGTTCTTGCTTTAATCTCTGTACTTAGAATATTTTTCCCGCCTCCCTTATCTGGAAGTTCCCTTTCTCTTATATACTCCTAAGCTTATTGCATCCTGGCCCTTCATTCTCAATCTTTTAGACTCTCATTTGGGCACTTGTCCCCTTAAATTTTACTTGAAGGTGGTAGGAGCTGCTTAGCTGTGAATTTCACTTTTCAAGTCACTTCCTCATTAATGTAGCTGAAAAAGCTATTTCCAGTCATTCAATGTGGAGGCATTAGGCGAGCTTTCACTAGAATCTTCCTTCAACCACTTTGATCCTCAATCTAATCACCATTCCCTCCATTTAGTCTTCCAGGAAGTATTTTGTCTCTTATCCTCCTATCCTCGGGCGAGTCCTCTCCTTGGGCTTAGAGTGCTTCTTTAGTGATAGTTATGGCCTATTGCATCCTTCCTCGATCCTCGGGCCCCCATAGCACCAATGGATGATAATTTAGTTATAAGTGAGACTCATCAAGTTGATAAAAGGAATTGTTTTAACTTAAATGAATTACTTCAAGTATGAACTATTATTTTATTTTATTTGTTTGTATAATTTTTTTTTTTCATTAATCCTAAAATATGATATTGATTGTTTTAATCTTGTTTTAATGTAGCACAAACGGATGACAATTTAGTTGCAATTGAGACTCATCAACTTGTTTAATGTATTACTTTGACTTAAATGAACTACCTCAAGAAGGTACTTAAAAAAAAAAAATATTTGTAATATGTAGAGACCGTATTTTGTTTTCCCTTGATTTGAGTGCTGGACCCCAAAAATTCTAAAAATATTATCTTTTTTCCATGGTGCGGTGGAAACATCTAGATTAACGTGGCACAACCTGTTCGGGGATCGGAGCACTCAAAGTGTCATTTCAGGTCAAATTGACCAAAATGCCCTAGGTCAACCTTGGTTTGACCAAAAGTCATAGTCATTCAAAATCCTCCCAAAATAACATTTTTGATGTTTCTACATTAAACTCGAGCGACTTGGTGATTTCTGTAAGCTTTGACCAAGGTTGACTCATGAGGGCACCAGAAATCCTAATTTTGATTCGACCATTAGAACGGGTTGGGACCAAGGCCATTACGAAGATTATGAAATTCAATTTCTGACGACTATTCATGGGTCCAAATCGGAGTAAAAATGGTTGAGATATCCAGAAAATCGTAATAGTGCATCAACACAATTCCTAAGGCCATAACTTTTTATTCAACCATTGGATTTTCAATTTCTATAGCGTTATGGAAACTAGACATCCAGAGCTTTCCAGGGAAACCAAGAAACGCTCAATCTGAGTCTAGGAAGGCCTTCAAATATGCGTCTAAATTTGAATCGAGAGAAGGCCCAAACTGCTTACATCAGCAAAGTGGCCGGCGACCCTACAAGGTGCACCGGAAGCCGAATGGTCATTTTTTTCAATATAAATGGCCACAGACCCCTCATTTTGCAAAAGAAGAAGAAGAAGAAGAAGATTTGGGTAGTTCTGGGCTAATTCTCTCTTTCCTCTCTCTCTAATTTCTCTCCTAAACACCCCGAAACACCTTAGAGTATGTTTGGTAATTGTTTTTTCTTCTTATTTTCCGTTTTCAAAAAAAAATTTCTATTTTTGAGACTAGAAAACTTGTTTGGCAACCCAAAATGGACAGAAAACAAAAATTGTTCTCAAAACTCAAATTGTGAAGGAAACTGAAAACATGTAAAATGTTGTTTTTAGTTTTTAATTTTCAAAAGCCAATAAAAACACGCATTTAATTTAATGAATCTGTCTTATTTAATGAGTTAACATTAGAATTCAAATCCTAGTAACAACATATTTTAGTTTTTTTTTTTTTCAAAAAACTATCTTTTTAATTTCAACTAACCAAACATGTTTTTGATTTCAAAAATAAAAGAAAATTTTTTTTTCTTCATATTCCCAACAACAAGTTTTTGAAAATAGACAAAAAAAAAAAAAAATTGTTATCAAACATAACCTTAGATTCTCATCTTTTCTCTACAATCTTCAAGGTAGTGTTCTTGCACCCAATCTTCCTCTCCTTGGTTCTATACCTTGGATTTGAGGTTTAGGAGTGTGGATGTAGCTTTTTAACTACAATCCACACCCTTTTCTCTTTATAGCTTTTCCTAGCTTTATTTTGTTTAATAAAGTGCTTTTATTGCGTTTGCTAGCATGTTCTTGCTTCCTAGCATGTCTTTATACTTTTTATAGAATGTTTCCTTGCTTATGCCATGATTTATCACTTTGATGTTATTGGCCTCGCCTTCTTGGGCTAGGATATGTCTAAATTTAATGTTTGTGCTTAGATCCACATGATTTTAGATTCCCTGCCATGTTTTTGCTTAGATTTATGTTGTGAAATTTTAAAATACTCACAAGTGTATGAACCGTACCGAAGTATAGTTTGACAAGAACGAGGTCGAACCCACAAGGACTTGAATGAACGTGGGAAAATTAATCAAATCTTAACCAAATTAATCCTAATCTAGTTTAATAAAAATTGGTTGTTTTGAAATTAAATAAACTAAGCAAATAGTTAAACTAAGCAAAAGATATAAAGCAATAAAAAGATGTAAACAATCAAGGGAAAGGAATTAAGGTTTTGGAATCCGCCTTGTAAGTCATATCAGCATATATTTATGATCATTAATTTTTCCCAACTACTACATGATAATCTAGAAATCAATCTTGCTATCATGGAATATATTCTCACTAAAATCCTTATTTAAAAAAAAATCAAAAGCATGTTCTTCTTCGTTTCTTAAGTATAAAATCAAATCATCAATTGTATCTATAGCCAAGCAAATCACAAGATGTATCCAATTTTAAAAATCAAATCATAAATTGTATCCATTGACAGATAAATCACAAGCGATATCCAATTTTATAATCAAGAATTAATAAACCAAGTATTCAATTAATTAAGAAAAATCCTAAATCATGAGAAAAACATGATTGAACTCATATCTAGAATCTCATCTTAGTCAATTGATATGAAGCAAGAACAATTTAAATCATTAAAGAACAACTATTGTGGGAAAAATCAAATCACATAAATATTACTAATAATCTTTAACAAGGTTTCATCCTTAACCCTAATTATAAATTTAGCTACTCATAGTAATTAAAATAAAACACAAGAATAAAATACTAAACATTAAACTTAGACAAATAAAATAAAATTAACTGTCATGGAAGAAAACCAAAGAAGTAGCTGCACTCTCTATGTTCAGCCCCCAGCCCTAGCACTAGTCCCCTTTGAATTTTGCCCTAAAGAGTCTTTAAATAGGTCAAGGAATCCTATTACAAGTTGAATTCCCGTTTGGGGAAAATTCCAGATTTTTAGGCTTCACTTAACCGACAATTTTGGCCAATGTAACGTCAGAATTCGGACTTTTGGTAAACTACAAAGTTGTAGCCATTTAAGTTAAATTTCCAGCTCAACTTGAATCATCTCGATTGGACATTGGAGCCAAAAGTTATGCCAAAAATACTAACCGATGTGCAGTCTAGAATCCTAATCCGAATTGAACTTGGATTTGATGCAAATTTCCTTTGATTCCCTACTCCAATTGGACTTAAATTTAATTGGGTTTGTCTTCTTTAACTTCATCATGACCCTTGTAAAATTAAAGTCCATTAGCTTTCTTTTTTACACAAATCCACTTATTTAATTCCATTCTCCTACAAAAGATAAATTCATGCAATAAGATTCAATTAAGCACAAAATTGATTATTCACCATTATTCCAAAACCAAATATAAAATGCATGAATTACCTCAAAATAAGTATGATAATGCTTTCTAACAATGATATAAATATGCAAAATTAAGCTATTATCAATGCACATCAATTTACATGCTTATGTGTTCTTTGCCATGTTTTGCTTAGATTTACACGTTAGTGCTTAGATCCGTGTCCCTATGCCTAGATCTATGTGTTTATGTGCTCTGTGCCATGCTTGTGTGCTTAGATCTGTGTTGGTTGCTATCCCATGTGCTACTTTAGCCCTTTTTGTCCCTTGATATCTCTCTTTCTTGTGTATTGGCCCTTCCTGTAGGGTGTAGATCTAGATCTTATGGTCTAAGCCTACATCCATACACCTAGGCCTATATTAAAGGGTTTGGATTTTTTCCTTTGCGTGTCTATGTTTTCTTGCTTGCTTCTATGCTTTATCTCCATGCAAGCCTCTCTAGATCTAGGCTCTACCATCCTTTGTGCCCTATGTGGGTTTGTGCTTGTGTGGTGGCATCTATCCCTCCTAGGGTTTGTTTGGATGTAGTCACTTGTGAGATACACCTCCGTGGTGTTAGTGTGCTTGATTCTCACCTTTCTCCACTCCGTGCGATGTTGATATGCTTGCCTTACTTGCTTTGCGCCACCCGTTTGGCTTTCCTTGCTTTTATGCATTCTTTTTGCACGCTTGCCTACATGTTGATTCATGAGTCTGTGTATCATCCACACTCCAATCCAATGGAGCTATGGACACTCGATCCAAACCTACATTTGTCATCCTAGGACAACCTCTTTTGTTTGATAATATGCTTGTATGCCTCCTTATGTGCTTCACATGTTTGTTTGCCCCCACTTGGTATCTTTTCCTAGCCTGTGTTTAGCATGCTTTTCCTTCCATTTGTTTCTTTGCTTGTTTGCTGCCTTGTTTCTTTGTCTTTTCATGTAACATGGAGCGAGGACGCTTGGAGGAAGGGTGTGACCTCCTAGGCACAAGCAAAAAGGGCAAGTATTGACACCTAGCGACTGCTCGACCACCCAACGCAGTGACGCTCGTGCACCTTTATATATCTTCGGTGCAAGAGATGATGTGGAGGTGTGTCGTACCTCGGGTGTCGATTTTAAGATTATCATGGTAAGTGAATTCGCCACCAATCATTTGGTTTTTTCTAAGGTGTGATTGGTCACCTGACTCTATTTGATTTTATTACTGATCCTAGACTAAGAAAAAAAATTCATTTTTCCTAATCTAATTTGGATGGGTAAAAAATCTTGATTCTTGAGTTCGGAAGCCTGGTTACATGTGGGGAAGGTGTTAGGCAGCCTACAACGCTTGTCCGTAAGACAGTAATTTGTTTTGGTAAAATCATAATTTTTAGACATTGGTAATAGAAAAAAAGCTATTGGAATTAGCTTTCGGGGCTTTAAATGCGTTGGCCTTTGAGGTTTGGTTTCAAAATGGGTGTAGTCTTGATCGATACTACCCAAGTGTGTTTGAAGTCGTTGCCAAATTTCCATGGCAATAATTCGGCAGCATTTCGCCTTATTTTTGTTGTGAAAATCCAATAGCGCTTTGCCTCAAATGTGTCATAGCATGCAAAATGCTATTCTCACCAAGCTTTCGACATGAGGATGTGGCAATGGGGATGCCCCATTTTCATGGAAAAAATTTGGCAGAGTTTCACGTTTGGTGCGCTATGGCACACTGGCAGGGTTTCCCGTCTGTGTATACGGCATGTATTGACATGCTCGTAGTGTAATGAGCCGAAGCCCTTCAAAGTAGCAATCATGTTGATGCGTGTCGCATATACGGGGAAACCAACGTCACTGGGTGACATGGATCAAGACAATCACACCGCAATGATTGTGCACACAATATAGCATGAATATGCAGGTACAGAAATAGTCTTGAGCACATACCCACACTACATGGTTAAGAGCTCTCATGACTAGAGAGGGTCACTCATGTAGTCACCAAAGTCCATCATACAAAGTACGCAATTACCTATACACACGTAGACAGATACACACACACACACACACACACACACGCACACACACGCACACACACACACACACACACACGCACACACACACACACACACACATATACATACATACATCATGCACAATGCAATCACACAGAGCAAAAAAGTAAACCAGATATTGTCAATGTCCTAAGGGTATGGCCTAGCAAGGTACAGGAAAAGTAAAATAGACATTGCCATACCCAGGGAACGCGACCCAAGTAAGGGGCTAGAAAATAAAATAAGGTACATGAAGGGGGACCCTAATACATGTTCTAGGAAGACTGCTCTAGAGGAGCTAGGCCCTCTAATCTACTGAACATTGCCCTTTGTAGGCTTACATCCTCGTGCTTGCATTCTTGCCCTTTTTTCTTGTGCCTAGGAGGTCACACCCTTGCTCCAAGTGTCTTTGCCCCATCCGTGTACATGCAAAGTCAAAAGAAACAAGTCAGTAGACAAGCAAAGAAACAAATGGAAGGAAAAGCATGCTAAAGGCAAGCTAAGAAAAGATGCCAAACGGGGGCAAACAAGCATGTTATCAAACAAAAAGGGGTGTCCTAAGAGGACAAATGTAGGTTTGGATCGAGTGTCCATAGATCCATCAAATTGGAGTGTGAACAACACACAGACTCATGTATGAACATGTACGCAAGCGTGCAAAAAGAATGCATAGAAGCAAGGAAAGCCAAATGGGTGGCGCAAAGCAAGCAAGGCAAGTATATCAACATTGCACGGAGCGGAGAAAGGTGTGAATCAAGCACACCAACACACGGAGGTGTATCTCACAAGTGGTTACATTTAAATAATCCTTAGGAGGGATGGATGCGACCACACAAGCACAAACCCATGGAGGGCACAAAGCATGGCAAAGCCTAGATCTGGAGATGCTAACATTGAGATAAAGCATAAAAGAAAGCAAACAAACATAGACATGCAAAGGAAATGATTCAAACTCTTTAATATAGGCCTAGGTGTATGGATGTAGACCTAGACCACAAGATCTACACCTTACTAGAAGTGCCAAAACATATGAAAGGGAGATATCGAACAAAAAGGGCTGAAGTAGCACATGGCATAGCAACCAACATAGATCTGAGCACACAAGCATGGCAGGGAGCACATAAACACATAGATATAAGCATAGGGACACAGATCTAAGCACTAACATGTAGATCTAAGCAAAAACATGGCAAAGAACACAGAAGCATGTAGATCTAAGCATAAACATGGCAAGGAGCCTAAAATCATGTGGATCTAAGCACAACCATTACATTTAGACATATCCTACCCAAGAAGGCTAGGCCAATAACATTAAAGCGATAAATCATGTTATAAGCAAGGAAACATGCTAGAAAAAACTATAAAGACATGCTAGGAAGCAAGAACATGCTAGGAAAAGCAATAAAGCATTTTATGGAAAGCAAAAAGACATGCTATGAACAAAGATAAAGAAAAGGGTGTAGATTGTAGCTAATAGCTACATTTACACCCTTTAAACCTCAAATTCAAGGTGTGGAACCAAGGAGGGGAAGATTGAGTGCAAGAACATTACGTTGAGGATTGTAGAGAAAAGATAAGAATCTAAGGTGTTTGAAGGTGTTTAGATGTGTTTGGGAGAGAAGTTAGAGAGAAAGGAGAGAGAATCAACTAAGAACTGCCCAAGTCTTTTTTTTTTTTTTTTTTTTGTGCAAAATGGGTGGTCTGGGGTCATTTATACTGAAAAAAAATGATCCTTCGACTTCCGTCGCACCTTGTAGGGCCATTGGCCACCCTGTTGACATCAGCAATTCTGGCTTTTTCCTGGTTTAAGTTCGGACCCCTATTTGAAGGCCTTCCTGGACTCGAATTGAACTAATCTTGGTGTCCCTAGAAAGCTCTGGATGTGTAGTTTCCAGAGCATTAATAAACTGAAAATTCGACGGTTGGATAAAAAATTATGACCTCGAGAAGCATGCTAAAGTGCTTTTAACAGTTTTCTGGATATCTCATTTAACTTCGATTTCGACCCATGAATAATTGCTGGAAAGAGAATTTGATCATCTTTGCAATGGCATTGGTCCCAACCTGTTTTGATGTTCTGATCAAAATTAAGGTTTCTAGTGCACCTACAAGTTAACCTTGGGTCAAACTTGGTCAAAGTTAATGAAAATCACCAAGGAGCTCGAGTTTGATGTAGAAATATGAAAAATGTTGTTTTTGGGATGATTTTGATTGACTTTGACTTTTGGTCAACCCAAGGTTCAATAGGAGCATTTTGGTCAATTTGACCTAAAATGGCACTTCGAGCGCTGTGAAACCCGAATTAGTTATGCCACGTCAATCTAGATGTTTTTGCGGCCCCATGGAGAAAAAATAATATTATTGGAATTTCTAGAGTCCGGCACGCAAATTGAGGTGAACAAAATACGGTGTCTACAACTGCCCCTTCTTTATATGACATCTCAGGTGCAATGAGAAGTGTTGGATAAAGAATGCGATTTCGCATTTTGTTGCTCCAAAATTACGCGCGAAAACTGTGCTGTTTATGGATCAAGACTGGTTTTACTTGACACGGTTGAGCTGCAGTAGCTGATTCGGGAAAATTTCTCTAACCTGGTCCTCAAAACTGGGCAAGAAACTCTTGTTTTTTTTTTTTTTTTTTTTTTTTTTTTTTTTTTTTTTTTTTTGTCAAAGGTCAACCAGTCAACATTGACTGGCGGCCATTGTAGGTGTGCCAGGTAGACTTGGCGGCCGTTTAAGGTGCGCCGGGCATCCCTATCGGTACAAGGCCCTATAAATGGTCCCTAAAGCCTCATTTTGACCATTTTGCTTCCATTCTTCTCTGAAATCTCACGTCTAAAAAGTTCTTTGGAGCAAGTCGCGGTTTAGTGGGTTCAGCTTTTAGCTTAAGTCTACAACTTCAGTCTCCAGTTCTGCACTTGAGGTCAGTGTCTATTTTCTCTTTCTTTTTATTTTTTGCAAGTATGTTAGTAGCACAACAAGTAGGAAAGTATGCTAGTATTTATTTTATTTTTGGTATTTTTGTACATATATTTTTTGTTTTTATCATATAAATTTGTGCCATGATGTTGTTGGGAAAAATATTTTTGTTCACATGCTTGGGTATTTGCATAATCACACTTGCATCCTTTCACATGTCATGTATAATTATATCTGTACCTGTTCATGCGAGAAAAACTAAAATATTTTAGGCCACATGAGAATGTTGGATGCTATGAATGCACACAGAAAAACAATGAAAAACTAGAAGAAATGCTAGGTAAACATGAGAAATTATACATGTTAAGGATGAAAATTTTTGAGAGGATTGAAATATGAGAATAATGCAAATTTGAATGAGAGTAGTTTTTGAAAGAGGTAGGATTAAATGGTCATGGCCAAATTGAATCTACGTAAGATTAAAACGAGCATGGTCGAATTGAATCTCAGAAAGATAGATAGGATTAAATGAGCATGGCCTAATTGAATCCGCGTGAGATTAAATGAGCACGGTCTAATTGAATCTCAAAATGATAGATAGGATTAAACGAGCATGGCCGAATTGAATCCACGTGAGATTAAACGAGCACGGTTAAATTGAAGCTCGAAAAGATGGATAGGATTAAACGTGCATGGCCGAATTGAATTTGCGTGAGATTAAACGAGCACGGTAGAATTGAATCTCAAAAAGATGGATAGGATTAAATGTTCATGGCTGAATTGAATCCGCGTGAGATTAAACGAGCACAGTCGAATTGAATCTCAAAAAGATGGATAGGATTAAATGTTCATGGCTGAATTGAATCCGCGTGAGATTAAACGAGCACAGTCGAATTGAATCTCTAAAAGATGGATAGGATTAAACGTGCATGGCCGAATTAAATCTGCGTGAGATTAAACGAGTACGGTCAAATTGAATCTTGAAAAGATGGATAGGATTAAATGAGCATGGCCGAATTGAATCAGCGTGAGATTAAACGAGCACGACCGAATTGAATCTCAAAGAGATGGATAGGATTAAATGAGCATGGCCGAATTGAATCTGCGTGAGATTAAACAAGCACGGTCGAATTGAAACTTGAAAAGATGGATGGTATTAAACGAGCATGGCCAAATTGAATCCGTGTGAGATTAAACAAGCATGGTCGAATTGAATCTTGAAAGGATGGATAGGTAGGATTAAACGAGCATGGCTGAATTGAATCTCGAAAAGATAGATATTTTGAAAATTTTGACATTTTTAGATAAAAAAAGATAGGATTAAACGATCATGGCTGAATTGAATCCTGAGAGAGAGGTATTTTGAAAATTCTTGACATTTTGAGATAAAAAAGAGATAACATTAAACAATCATGGCCGAATTGAATTCTGAGAGAGAGAGGTATTTTGAAAATTTTGACATTTTTTAGAAAACATGATATTTTGGTATGGACTTGCATGACATGTGTTAGGTAGTCGGGTATTATTACCTATTTACTTGCATTGCCAAATGTTTGAAAATGGAGAGTATATCATTTGAATAAGATGATGTGCAAAAGATCAATTGGTTTGTTTAATGGGTTTGACTTTGTAAACACCCCATTTTGCAACCTACATTTAAACTCACATAGAGGGCAAAAGAGTAATTTCACACTCGAAGATAGCATCTTAATTATGATTGTTAGATCCTTAATTGCATATCATCAAAGCGATTTTGATATTGTTACTATTAAAGTATCTAGTTACAAGCCTCAATCGGACCACATGATTAAAAGTTATCGTCAAATCAAGTTTTAATGGCCAAGGTACATTCTCACAAATTAAGTTTGACTACATGTGATTATGAACAATTAATTTTGATTGGTTATAATTATAATCAATTGGAAATTAATGATGTGTCATAATTTGATTGGTGAGGACTACAACTTATGGTAAGGTTGCGCACACTTGATTAATTAGATAATCAAATGTTAATTACCCACGAGTAATTGGTGCAATCCTCCTCCTCCACTTGGATCTTGCATGCAAGTATAATCCTTTGCTCAAACCTGTTCTTCAATTTGTTAGATTTATCTAGATCAAAGCACGTTAGTTGAATGTTTATTTTTTTGAATGTGTTTGAATGTTCTTGGGATGCTTGAATATTGTTCATATGTTCTTGAATGTTGTTTGAATATTTATACATACAATAGGCTTTTGATCTTAAAATCATGTTGAATAAATGAAATAACATGTTAGTTCTTAATTTTCTCTCATATGTCCAAATGATAGATCTAAGATTACACTAATCACTCACCATCACAACGTTATAATGAGGTTATGTCTAGGAAGTCATTATTCACACGTGTACTAGAACTTGTCTTTTAATTCAAGCTTGTTTTGTGCCATGCAATTGATTGAATGACATGTTGGGATGTCATTTTATTGTGTATGATGCATCATTTGCTTGAATGAAATTTATTTTATTTGTTTGCTAGCCTAGAAGTAGTAGCTGTAAATTGTGGTCTTCTTGAGACTCACATACCCATCGATGAACCTACCGCCCACTGCGACAAGAATCATCATGGTTATGCCATGGTGGTTCATAAGAATAAACTATATTTTTTAGACCAATGCGGTGCTCCTACTGTCACAAATTAGGAGGTATGATGTCCTAGCTTTGGGGAACTATAACCTACCTTCTACCCATGTTGTAATGATCTTTAAAATCTACCTTTAGGTCGGCCCATGTAAATTGCATTGCATTATGCATGTGTTTGGCCATTGTTTGATCTATGAGAAGATCAAGTCCAATGCTTAGGCCTATAATGATTTTGTGAACCTTGTATGATAGTTTTTAAGCCCAAAAATAAATAAAAATGAAGGGAAGTATTTCTAAGTTCAAAGTCCAAACCCATCTAGGAGGAAACTTGGTCTGGAAAGAGCAAAGGTAGATTGGGAAGAAGATTTGGGCCACAATCCTTGAAGAAAGTTTTGAGAGAAGTCCAAGCCCTAATAGTTTGAGATCATACATAAGCTCGAGCCTATTGGAACAAGAACACACAAGCCTAAACACTAGCCTAAGGATAAGCCCAAACACTCACTCATCCGAATTCTGTTTTCAATGGCAATGATCCATCAAGGCTCCTGAAATCTCTTTAAATTCCAAAGTCTTTTTCCCTCAATATAGGGTTATAACCAAGTGTTTATAGGAATCTATCAGTGAGGTCAAAAACATCATTTCCTTATCTTTATTAGTGAATTTTATATCGATTTGCAACATTCATCGATAATTTGGTTCAGGGATGGACCCAAGTGGGGGCCTGCCCCCCCCCCCCCCCCCCTTCCCTGGGTCCAATTTTTTTTTAGTTACTATATATTTTGTTTTTGTGGTTGGGCCCTCCTTCCAAAACTTTAGGCCCCCCCTTCTCCTTAATAAGCCAAACTAGTCTCGCCCAAATAGCAACTATCCAACTAAAAAACTTAACAAAAACAATAAAAACATTCACAATGGTGATTATATTTTAGCAAAAGAAAAAAAAAAATTTAACCACCAAAGAACCAAAAAATCATGTGTTATTGGAGAAGCTAAAGCTAATTTTTTTTTAAAATTACAATAAACTGGTATAAATATTAGTTAACTGTAACAAGTTGTTAAAAATAAATACAATATTTTATTAAGATTATATCTCTTCAATTAAGAAACTCAAATTCTCTCCCTTCCTTTATTATTTTAATGAGTTGTTTATATTATTTTAAATGAAGTGATAAAAAAATAGAATATTTGATATTAGGTATATTGTAAAATGAGGTGGTAAAATAGATAAAGTAACTTTTTAAGGTGCTAAAAGCTAAATTTTTTAGCACCACCACTATAAATGCTCCAACTTCAACCAAAAAAAAAAAAAAAAAAAATCCTAACCAGCCTAGTATTAAAAAAACATTATTTTGTTTTTGTTTTTGTTTTTAAATGATTGCATCTTAATGTATTTAGAAACAACGATTTTGAGTATTTGTAATTTTTTAATACTATATGGATGCTTATTTGAAGTTTTTTTTTTCTTTATATTTTGGACCCCACTAACTTAAAATCCTAGGTCTATCCCTGATTTGGTTGAACATGTTGTGCTAAGCCAAATCTACACCCTCTACCATCTTAAGCATGTATAGTTTCCGCTTAAAATTCAATTTATTTGTGAGGGACTTGAACATATACCAATTCTCCAACTTCAACTACATACTTGCATTTGACACCTTATCCATGACATTATACATAAGCTCGTCTGCCAGACATAGCCAAATTGTACTTACTGCCATCATCTCAAGTCCTTCACACTCATCATCGATCATTTTCTTTGGTTTCTTTGTTTTCCCATACAAAACTTTCACTAAACCTTGTTGTACTGACAAATCTTCCACCCTTCTTTGCCATAACCCGAAGTTATCAGTCCTATCGAACTTAACTACGTCTACCTTGACAATAGAAGCATTTACCTCAACTGGATCAACCAACCTAGAGCTTTGATACCAATTGTTGTCAAAATAATCCATTTACACAAGATTAAAAAAGGGAGAAAACATATACACAAAATTTATGTGGTTCGGCAATATGTCTACGTCCACAAGCAGCGACAGAGAAAGTTCTGCCATAAAATAAGGTGATTACAATAGTAGCACAAAGCAACTCTCACAAGACCGGTCCAAATCCCAAATACACCATTGGTTCTCTCATACAAAGAATATAACACCCTATTGTATTTAACTAGTCTTAACTTGCAACTAGCCATCTACTTATTTGGTTAACCCTTTTCTCCTACTTGAACAATGGCAGAATAGCAACATATATATAATAGCTTGGGGCAGTGCTTATACCACTAGGGGTGGCAATTGGGCGAGTTGAGTAGATTTTGGGTTGGGTCATAAATGAATAGGGTATATAATTACCCATTAACCCATTTATTACCTGTTTAAATCTATATTAATTACCCATTACCCACCTAACTCATTTGATAATCCAACCCACCCATTTAACCCATCAATCAAAGACTTGAACTTTCCTAAAATCTCTCTCTAATTTCTAGGCATCTAAGCTGAACTTAAACAAAACCAATTATTTAAAATCTCGCATTCTTATGCTAAAGTCAAAATAATCAAACTCTAACAAAATAATACATTAGATAGTGAGTTTGAGAGAGAAAGTCACTAATAATATTTGTCTTACAAATTGCTAAAATAAGCATAAATTAAAACCAAAAATAGCATAAAAGCTACTGAAAGTGAAGAACATCTTTCTGCATACCATTTGTCATGACCCAAACCCAAAACCCCGATTTAGATGCACAACTTGTCTTATATATATTAAAAATTAAAATAATGGAACAGAGCGTAATTAAATATCCATAAATAAGAAATTAACCACCAAGTCATTCTTATAAAATCCATTAAACTAAAACTTTAGCAATAAAATCTTCAAATACAATCTCAAATAGTTTCAAGAATACTAAGCTCACTATCCTAATAAAACATAATAACAAAAACTAACATCGCTCCAATTTTAGTCTTCAATCTATGGCTCCAATGATCATCCACCAAAAGAGATTCCATTGTTCTAATCGGAAAGGATGGAGAAAGACGGGTGAGCTAAAAGAAAAATAAGAGACTATATAACATAAGGATGTCTCTCAAAACAAAATATTAGTATCATTGAAAAGATATAATCTTTACAAAACATTTACATATAGTTTTAATAGTAATAGAATATATTTTGTAAAACTGTCAGAAAGGAAACATTTGACTATAACATGTAATTAGTAAATAAAATAGTAACTACTTTAATTGGCCAAATACACTAAATAGGTAGAAACAATATAATATAGTAATAAACAATTTTTCCACCTATGAAGGTCAACAACAATAAAACAGTAGTTCAATATGGAAAACATGAGCCAGATAAGACATATATTGTTAAACACTTGGTGGGGGATTCTCATGGGAAACAATAACAATAATCTTAGAGAGGCAACACTAACTCCAAAGAGCAAACAATAACACTGGCTCTGAAGAGCAAATGATAATATTGCACCACACCACAATAACACTACGTTGACCGAATACCAATACTTAACCTTGTGTTGGCAAAGGTTGTAGACTTTCTAGCTGACCATTTGAAAACATTCTTACTTTATTACAGTATTATCAATCAAATCATATATCATATAATGAATACTTTCTCAAAAATAGAGTCATTCTTAACATATACAGTTTCAAATTAACATACAAGAAATAAGAAAATTCAGGTATGTATAAAGCATTGACAATTATAAAGATTTTGAAACTTCACTTTTGTAAATATGTGTATATATAAAAATATATATGTCTTGAGAGATGTCATGTTCTAAAGTCCACATACCTTTAATTGCTAAACCAAGCTTGTCAACTAGAACCTAATTAAAAATCAAATAACTCAATAAGGGAATATAGGTTTTCGAATAACCCCAAAAATCCTCTTATAAAACTTTTCCTTAGTCACTATGAAGATTTCACAATATTAAATCTGACATAGCCTTCTAATATACATCATGTCTATACTAGATTCTATATGAATTGTAGTGTTATCCCTAATACTACAATCTGTTAAACATATATATAGACCATTTGAACACCACCCATGGTTGTCTATATAGGCTTAACTTATATAGAATGATGATGCTACTCCACATTCATATTAGGATCTCTTAACTGACTTTCAAAATAAATAAAATAATGTATGTCTTTTAACATACCTCCACAATAACCTCTTTTCCCATGAAACTATCAACGCAAGTCTAAGATTTCCATGCGACTATGAGATGAAGGTTCCAAAGTCAAAGACGCGTTTAATGATTTTCAATAAAGCATGCATAGATACATGTTTAGCAGTTTCTCAAAAAAAAAAAAAAAAAAACACATGTTTACCTTAGTACAATACGAACTTGCTGGCTGCCTCTAGTAGTGCCACGGTCTTCTATTCTTTTCAATGTAGAGAAACCCTAATTCTCTACTCTTAACCTTTTATACCTTAAGCACAACTCTTTTTTTTTTTTTTTTTTTTTTTTTTTTTTTTTTTCTTTTCTTTTCTTTAGGCTTGGGCTGAGCATACCCCCTATATCTTATTTAATTACTTGGTCCCCAAGAAGCCCACATTACTTATAAACCTTGCGTTTAACTCCAAATAACTAATAATGATATCTCCTTAATCAATTTATAATTGGACCATGTCTTTCAAATCAACTATTCCATGCATCAATATATCTCTTTTATTTATTTTCTATGTAGTGATCATAAAATAAAATAATAAAACCTTAAAAAAAATCAAATATTTCACCAATTCCATTCTAGAAACAAATTAAATTAAATTTAAGTGAGGTGGGTGTTACACTATTTCTTATATTTTCTTTTCCTAAGCTTAAGTTTTCAAATAAGCCTTTTATGGAAAATATTGATCAACTAGATCTAGTTCCTCGAACTCAATCTGAACCCTTAACTCCACCAACCGACAATGTCATTGTTGTCTTCCTTGTCGTTGTGATCTTTGAGGCAGCCACCCCTAGAGACAAACAAGTCTATCATGATCTGGCTCAATTGATTTCCATGAGTACAAGGTTGTCGTCCCTAGACCGATGACAAGTGAAGAAGATGACACCCACTCCGAGCGAAATAGAAGAAGAATAAAAACTACGGGGCCAAGTTGTGGAGGTTGATCTATCTTGTTTGTTGCTGGTACAATTTGGGAGGTTAAGCGGTGTTTGGAGGAAAAGAAAATTTTGAGACGAAAATGAAGGAAAAAGGAGGAAATAGAGAAAGTGAGAGAGTGGGAAAGAGAGGGGGCGGCTGTGAGTTTAGTTTAGGATTTAGATTTTTTTTTTCTTTTGAATTTAGAGGCGAAAATGGGAAAATTCCCCCTTTTCCAAACTAATTAGGAAATGACCCTCTTTTGAAACTTGATTTTCTCAAAATCGAGTTAAAAAAAAAAAAAAATTCTGGAGCCCTATAGCGATGTTTTAAGGAGCTTATAGTGACGTTTTAAGGACCTATAGTGGCGTTTTGTTACTCGACCTTCATGAAATTGAGTTACATGCAAGTGTTTTTTTTTTTTTTTTACCTATAACTCGACTTCATGGAGCTCGAGTTACAAAACGCCGCTATAGGTCCTTAAAAACGTCACTATAGGCTCCTTAAAACATTGCTATAAGGCTTAACTCGATTTTGAGAAAATCGAGTTTCAAAAGAGGGGCATTTCCCTAATTAGTTTAGGAAATGTGGCAACATGCTGATTTTTTTTTTCTCGAAAAGGGCAAAAGCCCATTTTGGACTGAATTTAGATTATAGAAGTGAAAAAGATGGGTATCATTTGTTAATCAGTGTCTTTATTTATTAAGACTCATTTAACTAAATTATTTAATAGGTCTTTACTTATCTAACCAAAATATTTAATTAAGTTGGATCTTGACTTATCCAAATTAAATGAGTCACTTATGGGTGAATTAATGGGTTTGGATAATTTTTTTTTTTATACAAGATAAAAATTCTACTCTAGCCTAATATAAGTATATATGTGCGTGAAGCTCCCTCATAGAGACTTTGCCCTCGCCCTTCACACCCTACAAGTACGTATACTTGTAGAATGACCATCACCTCAAGGGTGTGCGGTGGTTGGATAAAAATTGCCACACCTATTGTGCATGAAGACCAAAACCAAGGTTGACTTGGTTTTTTATGTGCTTGTTATACACGGCCAACTCAATATCCTAGATCAACTATTGGGTTAAACATCAATTGACCAAGCAAGCCACCGACTCAACATATCTTTTCTCATTCACCTCTTTGTTCTACAATTTTTGTCGTAATAAATATATAATGCCAGTTGCTTTTCATTCGACATTCTCTACTTAGAAACTATGCGAAACTACATTATTAGTTCGTAAATTTTATTTAGAGAACACTTTTAGTCTCTTAAGTTTAAAATGAAAGCTATTGATCCTCAAATTTTAAAAATTGAGCAACATTAGTCTCTCTGTTAACTTTATTAGTTTTTTGCTTATGTGTCTAACAAAATAATGACGTGGCAATTTTCTGATGAGGTAGAAATTTTTTATTATTAAAAAATTACACATGGATCTAATGGGGAATCCATTTCTATTTGGGTGTTGGGTTTGTGTGCCCTTTCAAACCATAGAACATAAAATGCTAGTGGCTGGAGAGAGAGGCAAACCATGTGGGTGACAGAGAATTGGAGGATGGAAACAACGGCAGATGGACCAACCTTTTTCTCCCCTGTGGTACTAAATCTTCAAAGCCGCTATAACTCTTTTATCCAACAGTTGACCTCAAACCCACGAAGGATATCAATCAAACAAAACAAGCAAAAACACAGTTCTACTCAATTTTAATCAATAGAACTCAAAACCTTGGATTTCTTTTGACATTTAGCATTATTTTAAAAATATTTTAGTTAGATGTCAAGTTTGCCGAACTATTTAGCAAACTAGCATTTTAAGGCTTTAAAACTTGAGTTCAATGTAGAGCTCGAGTATTAGAGACTCGAGTTCCAAGCGATGGTAAGCTGATGTGGAATAAAAAATCCACGTGAAACTCGAGTCTTTAAGACCAAAGCTCATGCGCTCTTCAAGTTCAGGTTCCTCTTCTTCTTCTTCAGATCTACTTCTATGGAACTTGAGTCTCTTCGAGTTGATTTCCACATGGATAAATTGTTCCACGCTAGCCATAGAACTCGAGTCTTAAAGGCTCAATTTTTGTCACCGAACTTGAGTCTCTAAGACTCAAGATACTAGTTTACAAAATAGTTTCAAAAACGTGCTTACTAAGGAAAATGTTTCAAGAATCCTATATATATATATATATATATATATAAGTAATAACTTATTAAAAAAGTGCAATAAATGTTTGTTTTCAGAATGCATAAAATGATTTATTCTTTTTTTTTTTGTATATTATTTTTTGTCAATATCATGAAACAAAATTTGTATGCTTTTCTTCAAACTTACACGGATTTGAATTTTTCATTTATTTTTTTACAAGATTTGTCATTATTTAAATATATATATATATATATATATATATATATATTAGTTTTTTTGGGGTTACTTTATCCTAATTTTTTTTTTGAGATTATCTTAATTAGATTTTTTAAAATTAAGTTTACGTTAATGTTAATACATATTAACTATCATTTGATATTTTATCCACACAAAAAACAACAATTAACGTTTAAATTAGGCTAAAAGTAAAATTGTTACTTTATAAAATAGATTGATAAAATACTTATTGTCATTTTATCCAAATAAGTCGATAAGAACAAATAGAATTAGAGTCTTATTTAAACTTAAACTTGTTTGTTAAATGGATTAGATGAAGGTTTTGGATTGTAATTTAATTAAAATTAAATAATAATTAGATGGATTAGATGATTGTAATCAAATTAAAATTTTTATCAACTTAGAAATTATAGGAAAAGAAAAATTATATATATTTTTTAAAAATCTAAAAATGTAAAAAAAATTCTGCAATTAAAGATGCATTAGAACATGTAGTATAGTAATTAAAAAAAAAAGTTGTTGCTTTTTTTATAATACATTACATGTAAAAAATAAGAATTAGGTGAAGAATTTGGATTTTAATCAAATTAAGATTTTTATCAACTTAGAGATTATTGGAGAAGAAAAATTATATATATTTTTAAATCTAAAAATCTAAAAAAAATTCTACAATTTGGTAAAGCCACGTGCCACAACCACGGCGTCTAAGCCCAACTTTTATTATATAGTATATGATATATATATATATATAGATTAGTCAGTTAAAAAAGTTTTTGTTTTTGTTGCTCGGCAATGCATCGAGACCTAATATATTTCTCTTGAACGGAAGCTTGAGAAGCCAATAACATTTTTTAACAAAAGTTATAAGAAAAAGGGGAAATTAAATTTTGCCAACCTATGGTTTAAAAATTGACGCTTTACCTATTTGGGGTAAAACTTCGTTTGTCTCCCGTTATCCACCTTGGTTAAAAATGGAGTAAACTTGTATTTTTTCTATTCTTTAATATCTCTTTCCTCCCAAAATATATTTTTTTTAAAAAAACTAAAAAAATAAAGAGAAAAAAGATTTAAAAGCTAGGTTTTATAAAATTTAAAATTTTCTGAAGAAATTGGTTGACTCAGTAACACTCTTGAGCTTCTTGAGATATGCATAAAGGTATGTTGCATTGAGCTAAGGGAAGAGACAAACTTGGTAGTAGGCTTGGAAGAAGACACACATGAAGTGATCTCACAACTGACCAACCATGGTGAGAATTGCTCTACTCTTTGCATTGTGGGGATGAAGGGCATAGGTAAGATAACTCTGGCAAAGCAGTTTATAACCATAGAGCTATTCATCATCACTTTGAATTCCGAGCCTGCGTGTCTCTAATCGGTGATCATTTTTGGACATTTGGGGTTTGGGGTTTGTTGGAGATTTGGTTTTGGCGTTTGCTGGGCATTTCGCATTTTGAAATTTCTTTATTTTTTGTGAGTTATTAACTTGTTGTGGTATTCAAAATTTCTTTAATTATGGTTTGGTTTGGGAGTGGATGAGTTGGGTACTTTGCTGGGTTTCTATTCTTTGGATGGTTCGGTTTGGGAGTGGTTTCGTGTGGGTTTTTCTGTGTTTGCTCTTATTCATGTTCTTTGATTTGGTGATGCTCATGTTTTTTTTTCCTTTGAGTTTGATGTTCATGTTCTTTTATTCTGGGTTTGCTCTTTGATTCCGGGTTTTATTTCTTGGATTTAAGAAGAATATTGAAGAACAAGTTCTTATGATCTTACAAAAGAATAATGAAAGTAAAAATGATAATAATAATAATAATCAAATTAGATTTAAAGTTTGGTTTTTAATTCATTTTTTTAATTTAGTTTAATTTTTCTAAGTTGGCTTTTTTATTAATTTAGATGTTGACATGGCATTTAAAATGCTAAATTTTTTTTTTACTAGCCAAGTCAGCATATAACATGCCAACAAAGCACTCTGTTTGCCACCTCAGATTTTTCTGTTACTAGGTTAACGGCGGGGACCAAAATGAAAATGATTTTTTGAAATCAAGGACTGACCTAGGAGCAAAATCAATTTAGGGACCAAATCGAGAATTGACCCAAAGTGTAGGGAACAAAAGTATATTTTTGCCTTATTTTTATTGTGCTAATGATGAGAAGAAAATGGAGTTATCAAGATTAGTTGAATGTTCTTAATTTTGGTTGGATGATTGTTTTGGTTGAATATTTTTAATTTTTACAAACCCTAGCTTTAGATCTTTTTTCTCTTGACTTTTTAGTTTTTACGTTTTGAGAGGAGAGAGATATAAAAGGGTATCAAAAGTACAAATTTACCCCTATTTTTAACAGAGATGGGTAACTAGAGACGGGTAACCAGAGACAAACAAAGCTTACCTCAAGTATGTAAAGTGCCAATTTTTACAAACAATTTTTAAAGACAAAATTAGTTATAGCTTAAGACTACAATCTTACTTAATAAAATAAATATTACTACATATTTAGGAAATCTAACCGTTGAATTGTATGTTTCTTACCCTCTTAATACAAATTTACCCTTATTTTTAATAGAGGTGGATAATTGGAGACAAACAAAGCTTACCTCAGTGGGTAAAGTGCCAATTATTAAGGACAAAATTGGTTGTAGCTTTTAAAAAAAATACTTTTTAAAGTGCCAATTGGATAGGAATGACGGATGGGACAAAATATGGTACAAAAATTTCTCTCCATTTTAACATGAGTTTACTTTTTTTTTTTTTATTTTTATTTACTAACTTTTTAAAACATTCCATATCAAATTATCTATTTTATACTACATATATATATATATATATATATATATATATATATATATAAAAGCTTAAGTGTAGCAATTATTGTTGCTACACTCCTGTTGAGCCACCTACCTCATCTACCACATCATTAGTCTTTTTCATATTTGTTTTTTAAAATTTAAATTTTTGTACAATATTAACTATATAAATATATTGACTTTACAAATTCATTTTAGGCGGTTTTAGCTTTACAAATTTATTTTAGGCGGTTTTAACTTTACATGGAAAATTAATGGCAAATCAAAACAAAAACAAAAGTGTTGTTTACATATATTCCTTTTGTCCTTTTATCTTCCTTATTTTGGCTCTTCTTCTTCTTCTTCTCATCATCTTATTATAAATTGGCCACTCGATCTCTTCCATTCTATGCATATTTTTCCTATATAAAAAAAAGGCTCTCTCTCTCTCTCTCTCTCTCATATTTTTTTTTTCATTTTTTGTTGGATTTCTTATTATTATATTTCTTGCATTCCCACCTTAGATTGATGAATGTCAGTATTTTTTAGAATTCTACTTTTGATTGCTTATAATTGAAAAATTGTCCTTAAAAATTGGTACTTTAAACGTACTTTTAAACAAAATTGGGTAAAGTGCCAATTTTTTAAGGACAATTTTTGTGCAATTTCCTTTCACTATTTAAAAGTATTTTGTTTAACAAATTAGTAGTAAATTGTTATGTATTTTTTATATGATGTTCTTAGATGCTTGGATAAATGTTTTAAGTGTTTACGAATATTTTATGTTATTCTTCACAAAAGGGAAGATTGATGATTGGGCTTTTTGTAACTTTGAGCATTTCATGTTTGTGATGTGTTTTGTCATGGATTGCCAAAGGGGGAGATTGTTAGGTTCTAAAACCTTAGGGATTAATGTATTAGAACTTCAATGTGTATTGTGTTGGCAAACCATGATCAAAATATTTAGTCTAGGTTTAGACTTGCTCAAAGTTTGGTTTAATGCAAGTTTGGAATCGATTAGTTGCAGAAAATTACTGTTCTATTTCTGCATGGCTCGATCGATCGAAGAATAGACTCGATTGATCAAGAATCGTGGATTAGGAATTTTCTACAGAATTTTAAGTCGGCCCAAACAGCAGTTCAAGCCCAATAAGGATTAAGGTTTCAGATCTACTTCTCCCACTATATAAATGAAACCCTAAGCACGTTTTTAAGGGCTTCGAAGAGAGAGGAGTGAGTGCCTCTTTTTGTATCTAGGATTTGTACCCAAAAGCTCTCTTGAGTCTTTGTTGCTCATATTGCTGTTTGTGTGAATCTCTTGTGAGATCTGAGAGGTGCTTGCCTTCACACAAGCTTGGGATTACCAAGAAGGAGATTTTTTCAAAAGCTTGATGATCATTCAGTTGCTGTCACAAGAGCTTAAAGATATACAAGCAGGAGTGCTTGTACTTGCTGGAGAATCCAAGAAAAAAGGAGTCCGTGGTCTCGGAGCTTGCACGTGGTCGGGTCAGTAAGTTTCTACTGGTGGGTAGCAATAGGATGTTAGTGGTCTAAATCGCTATTGTACAACTTCGATTCTTTCATAGTGGATTCAGGTTTACCTTGAGGATAGCTAGGTTAAATCCTCCCCAGGTTTTTTACCAGTTTGGTTTTCCTATGTCATCATATCTTTGTGTTTTTATATTCTGCACTTTACGTTGATATGATTATATGAATGTGTTAACCTAAATCTGAAATTTGGACTAAGTAATAACTTGGCTAATTAACTAGGTTAATCTGGTTGGTTTAAGGGGTCTAAATAAACTCTACATCTCTTTCCTCTCTGATTGTTTTACCAATAGCAACTCAAGGTGAGTAATCCTCTTTTCCTCCTATGTTTTTTTTTTTTCAATGGATTTGTGGCTAATCTGCTTTAGACGTGTCTATCCATATGTAATTGGTTTTCCTTGTGCTAGCTGCTTTGTTTGACAACTTTATTCTTTCTGGATTCACAATTCCAGTTCAATGTTTAATCATTTGGTATTTTATTGCATTAATTTTTATTGAAAATCCCATCACTTTTGGTTTTAATCAGCAGATCCTGGGTTTTGTTCTATTAGCTATTGCGACCCAAAATTCTGAAAAGGCTTTCAAAGCCTTTATATTAAAGGTACTTTCTCTTTTGTCTCTTTTGATTATGGTAGCTATCTTTTTCCACTGTTGTTGATTCAAATTGCTATGAAGTTTTGGGATTTAGACTACATGATTGTTGGTGAATGAAAAATAGTTATTTCACGTGTTGCTCATAGGAGAAACGAAGATTGGTGAGATTTCTTTCATTCAATTGTGGTTCTATCAGGTGCTTGTCTATCTATTTAATGATTAATTGTAAACATTTGAATTAGTCTATTAAGCTTTCGATTGGAATGAGAAAGTTAAGGTGCCAATTCAACATTTCATTTATTTTACACAAATTATGATATAGAAGAATGGGGAGTTTTTTTTGCCAGTTTGTGATGGTTAAGGTCCCTCAATTATTATCTTGGGTAGTCCCTATTACTGGTGTTTTGGTCCCTCAACTTTGTATTGCCGACACATGTTTAATATGATGTGGATTTGATTTTTCTGTGTTTGATTTCTGGGTTTGTGCTCTTGTGCATTCTTGATGGGTTTGTATATGATTTTCTGGATTTGACTTCTCTATTTTTTCTCATTCTCAGTGTTTTAAGTTTGTGTTTGGTTCTGGGCTTATGTTCTTACGTTGATGTTTAATGTGTTCTTGGCAGGATGAATTAGATCTAAATGGATGAATTTATTGTTTTTAATTCTATTTTTTTATTTAGTTAAAATTGATAAATTATTTTAAAAAGAAAATTAGATGCTGACATGGCATTTTATATTATTTTTTATTCGCTCCGTCAGCCACATCAGCCTTTTCTGTTAGTTGGCTGACGGAAAAGACTAAAATGAGACGCACTAATTGGTTTAAGGACTAAAAGTAGTAAAAATAAAATATAGAGACTAAATGGAAAAACTCCAAAAATGTAGGGACTAAAAGTACATTTACGCCAAGAAAATAATTATCTGCCATTGAAAAAAAAAATTCATAAGAAAACTTAAATAGCCGAAATTTTCATGAATCAAATATTGTCGAAATCATAAATGGATAACAAACCAAATCCAGTTTATCAAATTGTTTGAAGCTATAGGCGACAAGATTGCAGCCCTGTAATCGATAAATTTTGGTGAGAATCAATTCATGGATAGCAAATGTTTTGTCATTTGATGGTAGACTTCAACAAATCCAAACATCCAATAAGTGTTGTATTGTTGTTTGGTATTCACGTTTATTGGACCAACATGTTTGTTCTAGAACAAAGATAATCAAGCAGATTAAGAGCAAGTTCAACAGGTTTCTATGAAAAGGCACTGATTTCTCGGCTTCTAGTGCTAAGTTCTTTGGGAAGTGTCTAATTAGTTTAATCAATAATTTGACCAAGGTACATAAAAATAGATGATGTATTGACAACATATATTGAAAAAGACAAATATATTGAGGAATGGATCATCGATCTAAATGTAGAAAGAGGCATTATCAATAGTAGTACCTTCATCCACCAATTCCTCCCACTTGAATCACCTTCGACTAACTTGAAAGCCCATCCTTCAAGACTTGAAGTTTTCCATCTTCTGAACCTTGGTTCCTTCAAGAGGATTTTTTTTGAAGCAGAGCAGTGTGAACGTTATTGACAACTATAATCAAACATTTTATAGGCAGTCCGTTAATGAACAATCAAAATTGACAATTATAATCAAACACATTGTAGGCAATCCATTAATAAACAATTGAAACAATGATGTTAGAAGACTACCAGAGGTAGTCTGTGGTATTTACATTGGGATTTTGGGGCTGTCAAGTCTCTGATATTTCCTACATATTTTTTTCCTGGAGCCTAAGCCACTGCATTGGAATATTCACAATAAATAGATAACACTATTGAAATAATTTCACCCAAAAAACTCTTTTCAAATCAATTTTCAATAACTATGGAGACCCATCAACGCAGCCTCAACTGAAAATTATTTTACAATATCCATTTCATTTTATTTACAATTGAGATTCAGAGATACATGATGAAGAGATGAAGGAGGGAAGAGAAAGAGGTTGGCGTTAGAAAGCTGAAAGTCTGGATTTTTGAAATTGTATTTGGAAGAGAAAGAAGTTGGCGGTAGAAAGCTGAAAGTCAGAAGTTTTGAAACTGTCTTTGGAAGAGATAGACATTGGCGTTAGAAAGCTAAAGGGCTGAAGTTTTGAAACTGTGAAAGACAAGTAGAGCAAATGGAGGGGAGACAGAAAGCTGTTGGCGTTAAAGAGTAAATACCATTGGACTTGGGTTGAACGTAAGATACATGCAGGTTTGGGCTTTATGGTGGACAACACTAACATAAGTTACATATAATTAAAGCTATAAAGATTGGGCTTTATGATGGAGATAGTGCTAGAAATTATTTTCTTTTTAATAGTATTTTAAAATTAAGAGAAAATTTTAGAAAATAAAATATTTTGAAATTATAGGAGAAATTTAGGAAATTGAAGGGTAATGACATAGCGGCTGATGTGGCTTAACAGGAGCAAAGCAACATTAAATGCTATGCTTCAACTTTTAGTATTATATAGATTTGCATGGCATGGCTATAGATCTACACTACACATGAGAGAAGGAGTGAGTTCTAAAAGAACTCACAATAGACAAAGTGTCTTTAACAATATGACCAATAACTGAGCAAGAAGAGGAAACAACTGTGAGAGCCTTAAAACCAATTCTGAACCCCCTCAAAAACCGAATGATGCAAACCTAGTTCGACAACAAACTGAGTTGCCCTTCACGCTGCTAAGGCCTCCAAGACCTCTACCGAAGAAGGTAGTGGAATTTTTTCAGAGAAAGCCGCAAGAACTTCACCACTATCAAGCCGAACTACTACTCCAATCCCTGCTTCACCTGTGTCTTCAAAGATTGCCCCATCAATAATTAGTTTTAATCTTGCTGCTGACTGGAGGCTTCCACTTGATTTCCTTCAGTCTTGGAGTAGCAGTAGCTACCTGAGGTCTTTGCTGGAATTCTGAAAGGAACTTGAGTGCTGTGTTGAATATTTTTTCAACAGGTAAACACGGCTCCTTGAGTCTCACCTTATTTCTGTGATACCACACATACCAGGCCACTGTAGCAAAGAGATCTAACTTGTGTGAGTGCTGTCCAACCAAAGCAATTGAATCATAGAATGAGTGTATACCAGGGTAGTCTCTACGGATCCAACTAAAAGCTGGATTCCAGATTTGGCCAAGAACTGAGCAATCCCAGATTGCATGGAATGTGAACTCCTGAGCTGTTGCACACAAGCTGCACTCTGCAGAATCCAGAATTTTCTGCTTCTTCAGATTCTCCTTTGTTGGTAAAGCCTCAAAACAAGCTGTCCAAAGGAAAGTACGAATTCTGTTTGGCACTTTTAACTTCAAAATACGAGCCCAGAATATTTTCGGCTCTGCTATATCTGAGCCTGCGGCCTCTTCTAAGCTTGCATCCTCACAGAGCAACTGATATCCAGTCTTCACTGAATATTCACCACCTCTGTTACGAGGCCAAGTCACACAATCTGCCTGCCTAGTTGCACATAATGGGATTGCTTTAATTCGTTGAGCTTCAAAGGGGAGTAGATGTTGATCAATCACTAAATTATTCCAACCACCCAAATCAAAATCTATAAGACTTGCTACCACAGAATTTTCCAAAATAGCAACATGAGGAGACAGAACTCTTGCCGAAGCAGTGCTAGGAATCCAGTTATCTTCATATATTCTAATGCTTTCTCCATTCCCAACTCTCCAAGACATCCCAGTAGCCATCACCTTCCTAGATTTGAGAATGTTTTGCCAAGCATATGAGCCCGAAGAAGCTTTAGCATCAAATATAGACCCTGTAGGGAAATATTTGGCCTTGAATACTTGATAAAATAGAGAACTGTGATCATTCAACAACCTCCATAGGACCATACCTGTCTTACCAACATTGCGAAATTAAATTTCACCAAGTCTTTGAAGCCCAACCCCCTTTCGGCTTGCAAAGAACTTCCCATTTTTCCAATAAATTTTTCTTTGCTCTCCTTTTTGACCCCAGAAATTTTTTTTAATCAAGGATTCAATTTCAGTGCACAAACCTATAGGAAGCTTGAAGCAACTCATAGCGAAAGTTGGAATAGCTCGGACCACAGCTTTAAGTAAAACCTCTCTACCCACTTGAGACAATAGCTTTTCCTTCCACCCTTGGAGTTTGCTCCAAACTCTCTCTTTAATATAATTTAGACTTTCTTATTTCTTCCAACAACAGCCAACAAGCCAAGATAAATCTCATATTCTCTAACTTCTAGTACACCTAGAAATCCTGAGATTAAAGATTTCCTGTCCTCAACTGCTTTGCTAAAAAGATGGTTGTTTTCTCTCTGTTTATTTACTGACCAAAAGCTTGTTCATAGAGAGCTAAAATATTCTGAATAATGGTCAAATCAGTCATATTAGCTTGACACAATAACAAACTATCATCAGCAAAAAAATAAATGAGTAACTTAATGCCGCAAAAAATAATTTATTATCGAGCGGATCGAATGAATTATGGAGCGGACAACATAGGTTTAAATTTATAATATTTCTATATGTAAAAAAAGAAAATAAGAAATGTAATATTACACTTAAAGGTTAATGTAGGCCAAAATTGTATTGAGCCCTTGTGATGAATTAATTGATTAATTAGCCAAGTTTATTAATTAATCAAATTAACATATAAACGCGTGGTAGTATAAACAAATCACCAATTAACTAAAGTACGTAGCGAAAAATAAATTGACACGGTGATTTGTTTACAAATGGGGAAAACATCCAAGGCAAAAACCTCATTTTAAGGTCACCACTCCCGAGAATCCACTATTATCAAAACAAGCGATTACAAGTAAAGGAATCTCAATACGTTCTACGAACCTACAATTGAACCCTTACCCTAATACCCCATTGGACTTTTTCTGTAGTAACAATCTCTCTTTTCAATACACATCTCCCAGTACATGACTAACCAATTGTGCGGATCCCAGTACACGACTTCAATCACCAACTAAAAGAAGGTTGTTGGCAACAAAGTTCTTCAGTTCATCACACAATGAAGATCGAAAAGCTCCTTAGTCACAAAACTCTACGGTGCACAAACATAGCAGCTTCTTCACAAGAAAGATGAACTAGGGCAAATTCTGTTTCTGGACACAATTTGCATGAACAAATTTTGCTCAACACTTGTGCAACTTGTGTCACCTTTGACGGCCATTAAAATAATCATTTTTATATGTTTAAGGTTTTGAGAAAAGAAAGCTCAAACATATAATCACAGATTGGATGAAAAACATACCATAAATTCTGAGTTTCATAAACCTCGACAGATGTCCTATATGTCGAGCTATTGTCGAGCCACGGGCTGGAACAGCTCTTCAAGGCTTGATAGACACTAGCTGTCGAGCTTTAATGAACAACACTTTTCACACTTGAATCTTAAACAAACTTGCATGGCTTCAATACTTGGACTTGAACTCTTGTTCCTTAAAGTATTAAGCATATCCTAGATTTACTCAATTACAAGTAAAGTGCATTTTGTCAAAGGATTAGCCAATACATAAAATGTTGACATATGTTCCTAATATTCAATCACATATGTCTTAACAATCTTCCCATTTGGCAATCTGTGACAAAACCACAACAAGCAAATTAATATATAAGAGGAGTCATAAATCACTCAACTCATACTCACTTGTTGAGTACAATAAAATCTATCCTAACACAAACTCTTGAAAAACTTTGCAAGAAGAGAGTTCATGGCAAAGAAGACTTTGACAACCTGTATTTCTGAAACACTTAAACAAAACTCATCAAGGCATCTTTATGTGAAACAGAAGTAAAAGATTGCATACAATATAATAAGAAACATGTGTATAAAGATAGAAAAGAAACAACACATAGAGAGATAGGTGAAATAACATATATATATATATATATATATATATATATATATATATAAATCAATTATAAGTACAATGTATATCAAAATGGTCACAAGACCTAAGGTACAAGAAGAATGTATCTAAACTAGAAAGAAGAGAAAAAGATACATTAAAATCCTCACTACATCTCTCAAAATCAACACTCAAGAACACTCCCCCTATCTCCTAACTAACCCTCCCCCTATCTCCTAACTAACCCTCCCCCTATAAGTATGACTACTCTCATCTCAGTACTACTCCCATTTTTTTGTCACGGGTGACAAAGGGGTAAGTACATCAAGTAGACATCTCATCATCACTAGGCGAGCCAGCATCCTCATCCTCATCACTGCCAGAGCTATCGTCACTCTCATCGTCGGATGCTGATGGAGATGGAGAAGAAGCAACCGTGGAACCACCCATCACAACCTGTCGTCGCACAATACGACCCACACGAGTGTTCACCTGACACAACTCATCACTAAGTGTGTCTAGGCAAGCATCCATGTGCACAAGCTATGCCATGATGGCTTCAAGAGTCACTCCACCCTTTGAAGATGAAGGAGCGGAGGTGGATGGAGTGGTAGAAACTAGAGAAGCAGCCGTCTCGGTCTAAGTCCACCTCAAGTGAAGCTGTGCAAAACTCCGCTTAACGGTAGTGGCATCAATGGCATAGATGTAAGAGAAGTAAGGAGACTCAGGATAGGAGATAGAGAAATGCAGAAGGAGCCGGGTGATAACTAAAGTGAAGATGAGCTTGTCACGGGTAGCCGTATCCTTATAGACATCTATAAGGGATAGAATGAAGTGAGAGGGGCAGTCAATGGTAAGGTCCTCTATGAGGGAAAGCAAAAAGTGAGCACGAGGCTCTGTGATAGTGTTATAGTGAGATAGTGGATGCAGAACAAAGGTCATAACCATGTTAAGAAACCGTGGACCTTTAGCAAAGGTTGTGTAACGGGTAAACTGATGATCACCCCAAAAAGAAGGTGTCTCACAGAAACGAGACAAGAGCTCGTCAGAAACGAGACAAGAGCTCGTCTTTGGACTCAGTCCTCAGACGCTTACATCCAGGATAGTTAGGAAACTCTACCCTAGGAACGTGTAGTACCTTGGATACAATACCTGGAGTAACTACCACACGTATACCCCGAACGCGAGTGACAAACTGGGGTATAGAGGTGTCAAATCTGTGCATATTAGAGTAGAACTCCTGCATGATCACGGAAGGACATGTGACAGGAACGCCACAAAGAGACTCCCAACCATTACTATGAATGATAGTGGGTAGGTCAGTGTTAGAAAAATTGGACAAAATGACTTAGCGTTCCGAATCCTCGTCATGAAAAGTTCTCAAAGAAGTCTGATTTGGCCTTCTCATCACGGAACCGTACGTGAAAAAGAGTAGGGTCAAAAGGAGAAGAAGATGAAGATGCCCTAGAACGAAGAGGGTTTCGAGACGGATAGATTTATGCTTAGGTGCCATGATGAAACTAACGTTAGAGGGAGAGAAAGAGAGGAAGAGGGAGACAATCAGAAAAGTACCAAGCAACACATATATCCAAATATGTAGGAATGAAGGTACATATGCATGAGAATTCATGAACATGTGACATGCTAAAATAATGTTATCATGGGCTCAACCTAATCCAAACCTACCAACACATAACATAGCAATAATATAAACACACATCTAAAATGCATGAAACATTATTATAATGCATATGTGATGCAATGCATGAAGTTTAAAGATCATTTTGACAAAAACCCATCCCAAAATTTTCATAAACTCATCAATTTTGAAAAACCCCCAAAAAAATTTTCAAAACTCAAAACTTAGGTCAAAAAAGAGTGAAATGCATGATTAATGAGTGAGAAAGAAACATACCAGATGAAGAACACTTGATTTAGACCGAAGATCAAGTAAGGAATGTGTGGGGCTTGAGTTTGAAGAGATTTGGATAGAGAAAAGAGAGATACTGTCGAGAGAGATCGAGGAAATGAGTACAGAAATCGCAAAGGCTCTTTATATAGAATCTTCATAAAGCTCGATCGATCGAGAGCTATTGAGCTTTAAAGAGGCATTTTTCAGCTGTCGAACCAGCTATTGAGGATCAAATGAGAGGCTTGACAACAAAGAAGCGCGATGGATCGGGGTAGCTATCGAGGAGACAAAAAGTTTCTCGATTGATCGAGATAGCTATCAAGAGCTGTCAAGATTGTGATAAAGAAAAGCTGAAGAGTCTCGATAGATAGTCTATCTGTAGAGAGCTATCGAGGAGCTATCAAGATTTTTTAAAAATAGTTTTTCAAGGAAGAGAAAAACACAGATATGAATGCAATAAAGCATGCTACTCAACCAAAGATCCAAACAGCATTTTAAGCTCTCAAAATCATCTTTCAACAAAAAAAATGTCATGCATTTAGATCCAAACACACATACACACACACACACACACAAAGTTTAACCAATTTTATATTTTAAAAACAAGTTGAGACAGTTTAGTGAGCATACATCAACACATGTAAACCTTGTGATGGCCAAATCACATTGTACCTACACATGTATCAAAAGTAGTAAAGAATATTGTGTGTTGTGTGTGAAAACATCACAAGATTGCATAAGTGTCTCTATGTTATGACAATTTGAGATATGAGTAAATTAATTTAACTCACACACAATCATAACTATTTGATAGGGACTATCATCTTCGAGGTACATCCAATAACTCCTACATTTCCTAAAATACACGCTTGCAATCATTTATAAAGCATTTTGATTTTTGCTTTTATTTTTCTTTGCATATTTTTCTTTTATTAAGTATATCATGCATGGGCATACAAGAGAAAAAAAAGAAATACCCAATTATGTTAAGTTCTTTGACATTGCACTTTTGCTATGCCAAAGCATATAGATGTCATTTCATGATCAGCGGGCAACAGTGGTGAGATGGTTATTTATGCCTTTCTCTTAGGATTTTTTTGTCCTTCACGTCAAAAAGAGTGATACGAGTGTTAAGTGCAAAAGATTACTTAACCTTACTCATCACAAACATGAACCACAAAATTGACTTGCTTAGTTGTGCATAGAGATGCTCATCTAAGCTACAAGAAATACAAAATTTAGAAAATTTTGTTTCAATGGCCATCTAAGGTGTACAAGCACCAATGTACACAAATACACACTAATTTTATATTTTTCTAATTTTTCAATTTTTTTTTTATGAATGGAAAACCAAAAAAAAAAAAAAAAAAAAAAACAAAAACAAAACTGAAAAACAAACAAAAACATGTAAAATAAAGCAATGCAAAGCATAAAACTAGACTGACTCAAACCACTAAAGCAAAACACATAAGTAATGCAAAAACAAGAAAGGGAGAGAGAGAAGAAGTGATAAAATCACTTGGAGCCATTTTCCTTCCACACCTTGGAAGAACCTTTCCTTTGAGCAAAGCCTTGAATCGGTGGTAAGGAGGAAGAATTGAAACCGTTCAAGTTTGAAAGCAACATAAAGGCTTTGAGAAGATCTCCAAGAGGATTAAAAGAGAATGGAAACGAATTCTGGTTTCCTAATGCGATCATGTCGTTGCTCTATTGAGTGGCTATCCACTTATAGCAATTAGGTCGAGTATGAATGGTTGCTCCATAATGATAACAAAGATACTGATTCTTCTGTTTAGGCTTTTAAGAGTTAGCCTTCTTAGCCCTAAGGTTTTTAGCTTCTTTCTTATCTTGCTTAGGGGGTGCTCCTAAAATGGATATACCCTTGTCTATGTTCTCACTAACTAAATCAGTTTTGACATTAGTGTTCTCAATATCAACATTATTACTAGGAGGAACAAAAATAGTAGTACTAGTAGAAGCAATATTAGAAGAAGAGAAATCATACCTTGACCCGGTTCGATCGGAAGCAGATTTCTGAAGACTGAGCATCTTATCAAGCTTAGAGCTTAAAGTCCTTTCCAGCTGAGCTTTGACTTGGAACAGTTCTGCTTCAAGCTTCTTGGTTTTCTCAGCCAAGAAATTGTTCTCAAACCTCAGTGCTCCTATAGTCTAATTGGCTTCATCAAACTTTGTGGAGAGTTCTTCACGTTCAAGCTCCACATCACTGAGCTTCTTGATGGTCAACTTATACAGCTTTTCATGTTTCTCCGAGACCCTTGTATAACTTTGCATAGGTAATGTGGATGTCATCTTGCTTATCCATCTTCTCAAATTTTAACTCCACCAAGTTTTCTTCTTCTTCCACAGCTTCTACAATCCCTTCAGTAGGATTGATAGTGGCGATGAAGGTATTCGAGATTCTGTCATCTCCATTTTCAAAATCATCCTCAGGTTCGGTGTTGCTTAATGTAGCAGCAAGTGCCTTACTCTTCCCAATGGTCTTGAGATATGTGGGGCACTCTTATTTCATGTGTCCAAAACCTTGACATCCAAAGCACTTGGGTCCTGAGGGAATAGTGTACTGACCACCCTCCCTAGCATCCTTCTTCCCTTTGTCTTGGCTTTTAGATTGTGAAGAACTTGATTGCCTATGGTCCTTGTTGAAGCCCTTCCCATTGGCATTCTTCATGAACTTCTTGAATTGCTTAGTGATGTAGGACTTCATCTTAGAATCTTCATCATCGAAAAACTCATCAGTGTCACTGCTCTTGGCCTTCAGTGTCATGTTCTTACTCTTACTTGACTTCCCGAGCCTTGATAAACCCAACTCATAGGTCTGAAAATTTCCAACAAGCTCTGTCAAAGAAATTTTGTCAATGTCCTTTGATTCCTCAATGGCAGTGATCTTGGTATGGAATCTCTCGGGTAGAGATTTAAGCACCTTTTTCATAGTCTTGGGTTCAGGAACAATTTTACCAAGATTAAAAGCTAAGCTCACTATGTCCTTGAGCTTGGCATAGAACTCATTGAACAACTCATCCTCCTCCATCTTAATCTCTTCGAAGCTTGTAATAAGCCTCTGAAGTTTTGAATCCTTGACAACATTGGTTCCTTCATAGGTTGTCTGGAGGATGGTCCATGTTTCCTTAGCAATTTCAGTGGAGGATATCTTCTTGAACTCCTCATTAGTGGCTGCACTGAATAAAGCATTCAATGCCCTGCTGTTGAAGTTTGCCACCTTGATCTTAGCATCATCCCAATCAGTTGGCGCTTCCTTTGGCTTGGTCCAACCAATCTCTACAGCTTACCACACCTTCTCATCTAGAGACTGCAAGAAAACTCTCATGCATACTTTCCAGTATGCATAGTTAATACCATCAAACAATGGAGGTATAATAAGATATTGTCCATTATCCATGACAAACAAGAGTCAATGGATCACACACAAAGATTAACCCTAATCAGAGTGCGCCTGCTCTGATACCACTTGATAGGCTAAAATTGTATTGACCCCTTATGATGAATTAATTGATTAATTAGTCAAGTTTATCAAGTAATCAAATTAACACGCAAACACGTGGTAGCACAAACAAATCACCAATTAACTAAAGTATGTAGTGGAAAATAAATTGACATGGTGATTTGTTTACGAATGGGAAAAACCTCCGAGGCAAAAATCCCACCGGGTAATTTTAAGGTCACCACTCTCGAGAATTCACTATTATCAAAACAAGTGGTTAGAAGTAAAGGAATCCTAGTACCTTCTACCAACCTACAGTTGAACCCTTACCCCAATACCCAATTGGACTTGTTCTGTAGTGACAATCTCTCCTTTCAATGCATAGCTCTTAGTACGTGACTAACCAATTTCGCAGATCCTAGTACGCGACTTCAATCACCAACTAGAAGAAGGTCATTGGCAGCAAAGTTCTTCAGTTCATCACACGATGAAGATTGAGAAGTTCTTTGGTCACAAAACCCTACAGTGCACAAACACAACAGCTTCTTCACAAGAAAGATGAACTATTTCAAATTCTATCTCTAGTCATAATTTGCATGAACAAACTTTGTTTAACACTTGTACAACTTGTGTCACCTTTGACAGACCTTAAAATAATCATTTTATACGTTTAGGGTTTTGAGAAAAGAAAGCCCAAACATACAACACAGATTGGATAAAAAACAGACAAGAAATTCTGAGTTTCATAAACCTCAACAAATGCCCTATATGTCAAGCTACTATCGAGCCACGGGCTGGAATAGCTCTTTAAGGCTCGATAGATGCTAGCTATCGAGTTTTAAGGAACAACGCTTTTCACACTTAACTCTTGGACAAACTTGCATGGTTTCAATACTTGGACTTTAATTCTTATTCCTTGAAGTATTAAATACATCCTAGATCTACCCAATTACAAATAAAGTGCGTTTTGTCAAAGGATTAGCCAATACATAAAATATTGACATATGTTCCTAATATCCAATCACATATGTCCTAACAATTCAGATTTACTGTAGTAATGATTGAAGAAATATGGCCTAAACAACACATTATTGCTGCAAATTTTTTAAAGGTTAAATTTTGTTACACACTTACTATTACACACAAAACACTACTTCGCAATTTTAAATAAATCGTGTTTTGGGAAGAGTGCGTACAGAGTGTGTGATAATCATTGTTCTTTTTTTAAATCTTTTTTCTTTAAAAAAGTCGGATTGATTTAAATTCCTGAAATCATTCTCTTTAGCTTCCCAAATTAATTTGTTACATCTTTCATCTAGTTAAAAATGCTCTTCATTCTTATAAAATTGTCATAAGATATTCTAGCTAGCTCCCCTTTCCTCTCCCCCCATCTCCCTCAAACATAGGGGGAATTTCTATTTCTAGTTCTAATTATTACAAACTAATTAAATAATGATGACTCTCTTAATATTACATAGTTTCATCTCGAAAGACAAACCGGACACATTTAGACATAGGGGGAATTTCTATTTCCAGTTCTAATTATTACAAACTAATTTAATCATGACAAATCTCATAATATTACATAGTAGCATCTCGAAAGACAAACCAGACACGTTTAGACGATAACTAGCACAACCAACAAAAGCAACTTAAAACTCTGCAGCAACATTCTTGTGCTACCCCTATGTTATTTCACAACTAGCTTGGCTCTTGCATGACCCTGTGATATTTGAAATTGTTCAGTTAAACCAAAATGTGCCATCAGAAGGCACACGTGTGAGAAGTTCTCCACCCCGTCTCAGCTGTTGAGCATGATAATTCCCTCTGCAATGGCAGGCTGCATAAGCAAGCATCTCCACCCAAACACTGCTTATCATCTCCCATTTCTGTTTCTAATCTGATATAGCTTGCAACTCAGACGCAAGCCTACATGCATCAAATAGCACGGATTTACTTCTATCTCCTTTCACTTTAGTTGGTGGAACTTGAGTGTTGACATCAAGCAGTATCTCACATGCTTATGATCTGTCTAATGTGGACATATCACCATAAGAAGCTATAGACTTGTATTCTTCAAAAAATTGTGTGACCTCAGCACAAATATCTCGAAACCTTATCATCCCAAGCCCCATTGGCAACATGAAAGGACACGTGACTAAAAGATACAGCATATATTTTGACACCACTTGCTACATTCACCATTTGACATAGAGGTGCCTCGGTCTTGTAGTCCAAGTGGTAGAAGAGATCTGTAGCAATGTGCCAGATAAGAAAGCTTTGGTCAAACTGTACCTTAACACTCTCCAGTCCAAGATGACAATCCAGTCTAAGATTACTATACTTTTCAAGTACAGCACCTCCTCTGTAGGAACACAAGATTCTGATATCATCTGCATCTTTTGAATTTTCTTTGAGATGTTCAAATTTCTCTTTGAGATGGTCATATCCAATTCTTTCAGATTGTTAGGGACTTTCTCACAGGTTGTGTAGTGATGCTTTTCTAGGAATTTATCTATTTGAAGACACTTCTGGTTTTATAAAAGACTGTGTGCTTATCTTTGAGGGAAAAGCTCAATAGATTGAATTGTGACATGAAATTTGACCACCTAGGTTGTTTAGGTAGTTGTACATAAGTAATGGCTCGATGGATGGAACTGGTTGCATTTTTACTCAACCAAAGATTGGTCTAGTCTGAGGAGAGCAATAAGAGAAATGCATATACCTCTAGTAGTTTAGCAATAGACAACAATAGGAAAGTTAAGACTAGATCAATAGTTGAGTACTTAAGTTGATGGATGACTGAGAAGAGTGTCAATGCAATACTAGTGAAAGAGAAACTGATTAAGCGTAGGCACCAGCCTTGGGGTGAATGTATTACGGTTCCCTTGGTGTAGAGCATGTCATACATGAAACCAAGTTCCATCTCTATCACCTTAAAAGCTTTATCCCAAGAATAATTTTTGAACAAAGATTGACTGTGTAGTCCTTATCATCAAAGCCAAGGATAAGATCAACAAAAAGGCGTTTGAAAATGTTGATTAAGTCATTGGCAATAACCAACTCAGTTGCATCACGAATGGAGTTATTCTCAACAGAAGGGAGATTCGCCACCTGAGCTTCAATCACCTTGTCTGCTATCACATGGAATCCCTCAAACTGCTTTAAAGTGTATTCTCGCATGAATTTGGAATAATTGGGACCAATATTAGGAGGAGTCAGCATGGATTCTCTGAATTGCTCATTGCTTGCTGATCTGAGAACCCAGGTCCTTTCTCCATATTTGATAGTTCCTGCACAAAATATTAAAATGGACAGAATGGATATTTGAGAACCCATCCAGGCTGTTAGGAAAATGTAAAGTGCCACCCCTGTTTGAACACCTAATCTAAGCAAGTGCCTTAACAAAAGCTCATTATCTTCCATGGAATAAGCTGTAATGGTATTAGGGCCACCCAAATGTAACAGAAGAAATGGTGCCCAAAAAGCAGTAAGCTGAATGTTATCAATTGGTGATCCATCTTTGCCAATACTTTTAGCAGTGTCCCCCAGGTTGTTTGAAATTACACCTAGGGCAACAGTCACTACCCAATCAGCCATCAAATAGGCACACCACAGGCCAATTCGGATCCATGTTTTGCTTGTATACTTTCTACGGTTGCCAAAAATGATGAGTATTATCTGTAAAATGAGGCTTAGTAAAACCAGAACTCGCAGCTCCCAGTACTTCCAAAGATTCCTCAACCTTGGAGGGAATAGTTCCATAAGTCCCCTTGTCTTTATGTAGATCAAGCTGCTAACAACTGAAAACGCATACACTTCAAGTCAACATTCGATTTGTTGAAGCTTTAAGAAACGTGGTAAAGAAAAAGTTACTGACACTAGACACTCAAGAAATTGAAAATTCTTGCCACCAAACAACCCTATAGTTTCTTTTGTGAGTTCCTACCTATTATTGCATTTAGAAATTAGCTTAAGTATAAGAACTAGGCTATTAACTTGAGAAAGACAAGCTCAATTGGGCATAACCATTGTTTACATGCTGCTGATTCGTTTAGTTTGTGTGAATCTTGAGCATGATCACAATCTTTACTACTTGCAAGTTGATTAAGACAAATTTAGCCATTGGGACATCTTGATTCATTTTGATTGTGTGAATCTTCAATTTGATCACAACCTATTAGCAAGTTGATCAAGGCAAGTATTTAGTACAGAAAACATCTCACATCTTCTTATTCATGCATAGTTGCCATGATGAGGACAAGGAAGAGCTCAAGGAAAAGGAAAATTAAGATTCAAGAATTGTGGTTTAGGTTTGATGTCGGTCCCTCTTAACACCTTTGATTGGCCATTTTAGTTATTAGTATTGAGTCTTTTATGTTGAGCAACTACTGGATCGGTTTTAATTAGGTTCTGTTAGAATAAGGGCAATTTGGTAATTTTTAGAAATCTGGAATGGGTTGTCCTTGGCTGTACCAAAGGCCCATGAGTCTTATTTTATATTTACGTATTATTAAGTCTTTTATTTTATTATTATTAGTATTCCTATTTACTATAAGAATAGGTTATTTAGAGTCTAAGTCCTACTAGGAAAAGGATAACTATACCCTTTATATGCAGGCTCTTTTCTACTCATGTTATTTGAGAATATTGTGATTGATTAATAAAATTCAGCAGCTTATTTTAAGTTTTGTTTATGTGATGCCAACTTCTTCGAGCTGTGATGCCAAGAAATCCTAGGTGTGATTGCCTTTTGTTTTATTTATGTTATTTTATATTTATTCCCTGTTTTAGCCCCAAACGGCCGTCAACATTTACTCTTTTCTAACCTGAACTCTTAAACAATAATCTTTATTCAAGAATTCATCAAGAAACCTAGTATAGTGCTAAATTTCTCATCGGTCCTATATCAAGCCAAAAACTAAATACACCAAACTTAACTTCTTGCTACTCAATGCATGAATTGTCAATAAGTTGGGTCTAATAGCAATTGTTATGTGTGGCATTGTTGGATCTAAACATGTGAGTGAAGTCCCACATTGAATAATGATAAGAAAAATGAGTGGCTAATATAACATAATCGAGCTCATGCCCATTGCGACCTCCAACCCACGTGATAGCCCATTCAATGGGCTTGTATCAAGAATTCTACTTCAAGAAGAATTAGTAGTCAGTGAATTAGGAGACCGTGTGTTGGAAGACAAAAGCCTTAAGGGTAAGATTTATTCAAATACTACCCTAACAAACTTAACCATTTATCCCAACCTTATTTATTTACCAAACTCCTAATAACAAAACACGCACAATATGTACCAAACTCCTAATAACATGCAGACCCATGCATTGCGCGAGATAATTTTTTTTAGAGTGATCTTATTAAATATATTTGGGGTAATAAGTAATAACACTCTCCCATTCTGTTTATATTAATAAAAAAAATATTTTAAATTTATTTAAGAATCTGTTTATAAATTTTTAGCCATGGTTAGTAAAGACATTACTCATAACTTTAGAATTAAAATACAAATTTATAAAATACCAAAATGTTTGAAATGAAAAATCTCTCCATAACTCATTGGGAAAAGAAAAGGGAAGAAAAAAAGAAGCAAAAGACATTACTTAATTTTTTGAAATACACTTTAATTTAAAATTTTTAAAGAAGAAAATTTTATTTTAAAATTAAGGATAATTTTGGAACCTATCTTAAGTATAGACAGGTTAGTACACAATATTTTAATATTAATTTAACAAAGTTTGGTCAAACAAATGTAAAGGGTGAAAATATTTTTTCTTTTCAAGTTTGGGGTAAAGTATTATTTCTTCAAATTTCAAGGAAGGGGAATGTAATTACCCCTATATTATTGTTGTTGTTGTTTTTTAAGTTAATAAAAACCTTATGTATACCTTTTTATTTATTTCTAGAATATACATTTTTTTAACTTTTACATATCTTTTTTTTAATGTGAATCTTTACATATATTTTGAGTAAACTCTATATATTCCACTTTTTTAGATGTGCAAAATCATAGACTACTACTTCATAATGATAGTAGCTAATTAGTTTTATCACTTGTTTTCATAATTTCATTTATAACTTTTTTTACTACTATCATATATTTACTGGCTAATGATTTTCATAACAGAAGTATTAAAGGGTGATGATGATGATGATGATGATGATATATATATATATATATATATATATATATATATATATATATATATATATATATATATATATAAAGTTAAATGAAATGTCAAAAAAGGGGTTTTAAAATTTTCTAACTTTATTTCTTATGTAATTTCTATTATTACATGAGAACACCTCCTTTTAATTATAAATTATAGTTTGATTAGTTTTAAGTTTAAATATATTTCTATGATTGTGTTTAATTATTGATTATTGATTCAATTTTTTAAGTGAATGTAACAGTTGATTTTATTACACTGTAAAGTTTTTAATGTTCTCCATATTAGTCATATTTATTTTTTATTTTTACTTCTCCTTACAATCTCTTTGTTTTCCAATTAATAGTTTCTAATTGATATTTGATTTTTTTTCCTCTCTCTCTCTCTCTCTCTCTCTCTCTCTCCACAGGCAACCTACTGTTTTCCAAAATTTGATGATTATTTTATTGCATTAAACACTCATTGTAGTTTTTTTTTCTTTTAATTTTGCTACCCTTAAGTTTGTATATCCATAACTATTAGTTTCTTTATATTATATTTGGTTTGATATCCTCATTATTATTTTTTTAATTTAGTGTTTCCCAATTGGCATTTGTTTTGTATTATATTTTTTCTTTGATGTATTGGGTTTGAGAATGAGTGTGTCCCTAGTATTACTCCACTTTATGAGGACACTTTTATTTATTGAATTTATGTAAAATTTTAAAATTTTAAAATTTTAATTTTTTAAATTAAAAAAAAGGAGAGAAATTATAAATAATTTAATGATATAGAATATGTGGGGAGATGAATAGTGATATTAAGGTAGAAGGTAGTGGGAAAATGAAAAGATAAAGGTAAGGAATAAGCTTGGACAAAGTGTAAATGAAAAAAAAAAAAAAAAAAAAAAAAAGAGTACAATTTTTTAAGGATAATTTTATTGATTTGAATTTAAATAAATTATTCCATGTTTAATTATTAAAAAAAAAAGATAAATATAAATAATTTAATGAGGTGGAAAATGTGACTAAATTTAAATGCTGAATAACATAAGATGAGAAGAAGAACAAAAGTAAAAATAAAATATATAACAATAAATACCAATAAAGAGAACAATTGCACATAAACGATTTTTGTTCATTCTTATAACACTAATTAAGATTGATGGTTTTTTTTAATATGTGTTTTAGTATTGTGTTTTTTAATTTCCCATGAGAAAGTCTTTTCTTTCCCTTTTATAATTTTGATTGAATTTTGGTTTGGATTATTACTTAGTTGTTTTTGGAAATAGGAATTTGAATATGCCTACCAATTTTTTGAATAATAAATTATTATAAAATATTTTTTTTTCTTTAGTTTTATTTTAATTTTGGTTAAGTTAACATTGTAATTTTGTGATGATTTTTTATTATTATGATAATATCCTTATTCCTTAAGAGATGAGTTGTATATTAAGCAAATGTAACACACTACAACAAAGTTAGAAGAATATGGTTCACCTTAAAAAATATTAATGAAATACACAAAAAAATATTTAAATGATATATTTGTAGAGATAAAAAGATTAAAAAAATAAGTGTAAAAATCTTTTTTTTTTTTTATTTTAAAAAAAGACAATACTTGAAGTAATTGTTACTTTTTATATATTACACTTCATTGCATAATATTTACATTCCCACTCATCGCGCGAGTCTGCTAGTTTCCTATAAAAACTGAATGATTCTACAAGTCTTCTATTGGGAATAAATTCTAATCTTCGGTTGCTAAATGCAAATGTAGTAGAAACATGGTGAGAGAGAATAATGGGTTGTGCTCATAGTTAGTGTAATAAGCATATGATATGATTGTGGGCTTCCTTTATAATAGGATCTTTTGTTACTCTTAGAGCAAACAAAATGACACCCTTATCCCCACCCAAAATGTTTTCCTACAATGACAAGCTTTATCTTTTAACCTCTAAGAAAATGCAATGCAATGGCCAAAGGATATGCCCATTTAATATATTGTCTCTAATCAAATAAACAAAGGCTTCTGTCCCCTTTAGGTACAGGTTTATACGGAATTCAATTGTTTTCAATTTTTTCTCTTCTTCGTAAGAAAAAACGATCAACATTAACTAACCAAAAAAAAAAAGAATCACCAACATTAATTAGAGTTATAAGAAAGAACAAAAATAGGATAACATTTAACAATTAAAGAGAAAAAAACAATTTAAAAAACAAATTGAAAATGGAATTAACCAATGTGGAGTTTTAAAGAACCCTTGGTTTACCTAGAATATAATAAAGAAAATAAAAATGAGACTAATAGTAATTCTAGGAAACATATATAGAGAAATAGAAATAAAGATGCTAATTAAAGAACATTGGCAATACCATCAATCCCGTTTAAAGCTTAATCATAGCTCCACTAATTTGCTAACTTTCAACTTTTGGCTGGTATATATTCAGGCGTTCTTCAATGCTGTAAAATTCCTTATTGTTTGGTTTTACTAGAATTTTGGCAAACTACACGTTCAAATTAAGCGAGAAAATGAGCATAATGATTCTAGTGTATAAAAAAAATTATCAAAGATTAGAAGAATGTATAAAAAAATTCATTGAGAAATTGAGAGAGAAAGAGAAAGAACCTTTTTTTGAATTCCGGCAAACTACCCGATTAAATTAAGTGAGAAAATGAGCATAATGATTCTAGTGTAGAAAAAAGAAAAGAAAAGAAAAGATTCCCAAAGATTAGTAATTTGGCATAAATAGAAAAATGTATATAAAATTCATCGAAAAATTGAGAGAGAGAGAGAGAGAGAGAGCCTTTTTTTGTTAGAGAAAACCATGCATAAAATGGAATAGATAGTAACAAATTTATAGTAAGAGAATGTAAATAAGAAGAGACAAAATAAAGGAAGATGAAGACAAAGAAGAATGACAATATTTATGTAGAGGGTAGTGGAGAGATGAAAAAGTAAGGGTGGAGAAAGGTTGGGAAAAGTGTAAATATTAAAATAAAATAAAAAGTAAATTTTAAAAAAAATTATAGAAAAATTGGAAAGAAAATGATAATGAGGTAGACGCTGATCTGGCTCAACTGGAACGTAGCACTAATAAATGCTGCACTTTAGCTTTTAGATATATATAGATTTTCAAACTCCTAATAACAAAACACGCAGAATTTGAATTTGAGTTTTATTGGTTCACACTTGGCAACATTAGGAGTCAGTAAATTAGGAGACCGTGTGCTGGAAGACAAAAGTCGTAAGGGTAACCAACCTCCAAGTCAAGTTTCCCTCTTTAATAAAACTTTTCAGTAAGATTTATTGAAATACTAACTTAACAAACTTAACAATTTATCCCAACCTTATCAATTTACCAAACTCCTAATAACAAAACACATAGAATTTGTAATCGGGTTTTCTTGGTTCTCATTTGGCAACCTTTATCTACCAATAACAACTTCTTCTTCTTTTTGAGAGTTTCAACCTATAACATCCGCTCCTGATAATAGCTCTTTATCATCAGACCAAAATACCAATCAATTCTTGGTGTAGACGAGGATTGAACCCCAGATATCTTATATAACCATTAGAGATTTTATCAATTGAGCTAACTGAAACCCACTACCAATAACAACTTGACACTCTAAAAATTTTTTACGATTTATTCAAATACTGACCTAACAAACTTTAAAAAAAAAAAATTGTAAGATTTATTCAAATACTGACCAAACAAACTTAAAAATTTATCCCAACCTTATCTATTTACCAAACTCCTAATAACAAAACACACACAATTTGAATTTGGGTTTTGTTGGTTCTCATCTAGCCACCTTTATCTACTGGTAAGAACTTGACACCTTGACACTTTATAAATTTTTTTTGAAAATCGTTATGTCTCTAGTATATCCTAGATTGTCTTATGAGTTTTAAATGAAACAATTGTAATGGAACATCTATATATATATATATATATATATATATATATATATATATAATAGACGAAGCTGAGAGAAAGTTGGTTCCTGCATTTAAGGACGTGTTGAGAAATAGGATAACTGCCTATTTAAAATTCAGACATGTATACTGTTTTTTAAAAATATAGATGCATGTTACAACGCTTGGCTTTTAAAACCCTACCACGTCTGCATTTAAAAAAAAAAAGGTATAAATTAAATAACTGATTTGCTTTTTTTTTCAAACACCGTTTAATTGCCTTTTTAGGTATATTAAAAATAAAGCTCGGTTTTAAAAAAAAAAATTGCAATTAAACAGCTGCTCGTTACATCGTTTGGCCTTTCAAAACTCTGCCACACTTGCGATTAAAAAAATGATAAATTACATTGTTTCATAAGGTTAACACACCATTTGATAGCATCTTAGTATAAAAGGAAAAGTAAGCGGCTAAAATACAATAGTCCCAAAAAACATAACGTAGGAGACAGTGAGGAAACTGTGTTCATAAGCCATCGATCGCCAGACTAGAGCACCGCAATTGCAAGCACATGCATAGAGAGGCATCAACACCGTTAGGCTATCTATTTGCCGCCATTACATTGTCAAACCGACTCTGGTACAATTTTCTCAATTTTTTTAGATTTCGATATGAAATATTACTTTATATTGAGTTTTTTTGTCGGATAGGTTTAGATTTGATTTTGGTTTTGATTCCTTTTTGTTTCGGGTTTTTGGGTTCTCCATCAAAATGTATCAAGCGTTTCAATTTCATTCTCTAAATTTTAATTCTTTTTTTTCTTCTTTTCCTCCTTCTTTCTTTTATTTTCAATCCTTATATGATGGTTGCTATTGAAAGGTAGAGATAGTTATGTACTGTTTTTTTTTTTTTTTGAAATTTAGGCATTAATTATGATTTACATGTGGGTATTATGGTTCAATCGGTTATGATTTAGGTTTTTTGGTTAGGAATAGTTTTTTTTTTTTGGAATTTTGGATGGGAATCGAATTTGCATATTTGGTTTGTAAACCTAATTTATCATATTTGCCATTTGTTTTTCTTTCTTTTTCAAGTCGAGGTATTTCCTGTATTTTTAATTCCTTTTATTCCCATTCTTTTCTGCAATAAAATTTATAATTTACTTTTGTTTGTTCTGGGAATAGAAACAATTAAGTAGGAAAGTTGATTGAAATCCCTAGCAGACAAATAACTTGCAGGATATGACTTAGTTTTGGTTGATTAGTAGTTTGGATTTGTTTTGATTAACGTTTGGAATCCATTTATATATATGGATTCACGTTCTAATTACATATGCTATTAACTATTGCTTTTGAAGATATATCAGTTCATGTTTTTAATAATTCATGCGTATATATATTAATATGGGCATATTGTTCCTTTGGGAAAGGTTACCGTGTAAATTTTAAGGATTTCTCTGTTTTTCGGCATTGATAAAGATTATTGATATAGATGCTCTTATGCTATGAGTGCATCAACTTTTAAATTTTTATCCAAGCCAATGATATGTACATGCAACATCATGGCAAAGATAAGATAATCATGGCCTTTTATGAATCAAGTTCTAATTCAATAAAAACCAATATATCACATGTATTAATCATGGCATACATGAATAAATCTAATACTTATGCAGAAAAAATTACTGTAATTTTGACCCTGTAATTCTATTGAAATTACAGATTTCTTGAGATCTTTGTCAATTACAACACTTGGGTAATTTCCAAGAAGAGTTGCTGGAACAAACTGATAGGTTAGGATGGTTTGATTTCCCTTCTACTAATCTCATACTTCGTATTAGATTTTGTCCATTTAGTGTATTTGTGTTTGAATTGGCTCTGATTTGCATGTTTTAGCAAGCTTTTTTCTTTACAGATTGATTTTATTAGCCAAATCTGAAGTTTAGAGTGAAGATTTTGTTAAACTCTGTGTCACTACATTGAAGGAATTATTTACCAGAGTTTTTAATCTTGATATTCATATTCAAGCTAATGAGGATAATGTAATCGTTACTATCATGTAAGCTTCTTGAGCATCAATAACTATATAATATAAACCCTATTTTGAATTCTATAAAAATACTATATAGAAATAATATTTTTTATTAATTTTAATGTTCTTTATATTAACTTTGACTAAGAAGATTAATGAAAAGGTTAGGCAATGGAGTTATTCTTAGAAAGATGATGTAAATCAACAGTTTATTTGTATATTTAGTTATCTGATTCCATGAAATTTCAAGTTAAATGAGTTACAAGTGAAAGGAAAAGATTTGAAAATAAATCATAAATTTAAGAATCAAAGAAGACAAGAAATAGAGAAAATATACTTCCGCTTGGAAGAATTTCATCTTTTCAATTAAAATTAGAGAAGCAAATTTTTGAATATGACATTTTTTTTTTCCTGAATTTGGGGATGAGATACGACTTTTCTTTGGTTATTTTAGTTGTATTAGTTTTGATTTACATGTTTGAGTTAGATTTGTTTCATCCTGAGTTTGAATCACATATATAAGTCCTGGAAGTATTTTATGTGTCTTGATATTACTCAAGCAAATGATATTTTAAGGATTACAAGGAATTTTATCATTAGGAGAACCTATATTATATTTTAGTTACTCACTAAAAGAGAAATACATATTTAGTAGCTTTCTTGGTAGATTTCTATTGATAATTGTTTGTTCTAAGTTTACTTTATGTTTTTACTATTAGATTGTATTTGAAACACCAATGACTTAAATCATAGTGCTAATACCCTATAAACCATTACATCTTTGTTGGGCTAATATTACATCTTTGTGGCATTCTAACTAATATTATGGTTTTGTATATTCAGCCAAATCAACTTATAGATAAATATTGACAAATGGCAGGTGGTAGTTTCTGTTTTTGTTAGTACCATGGGTTAAAAATGTGACAAAATGAATGTGTAGAACCTTTGAATTTGGATTTCTATATTGAAACCATGCAGGCTTAATAAGCATTTGGAATTTACAAGAGATGGGAAATGAGTCATCTTTTTTCTTTTTTTTCCTTTGTAGATAGTATAATACATTTGATTAATCAAATTTTTTATTATTATTTGTAAGGTTAAAGGTAAAAATTATTCGTATTTTTTATTGTGCAATGCTTCTGCTTATGACAAGATATGTTGAGTTTCTCTCTACTTCTAATAGAATGCAAAAAAAAAAAGGGGGGGGGGGGGGGGGGGGGACATGATATGATATGGAGATTTTAGCACTGCATTTTGTAATTTTCAAGGTACAAGATTTTATGATGTACCTATGCAAAAAAATTGCAGTAGTGGTGTTGGTGAATATGAGTTTAGCATGGCATAAAAAATTAAAAGTGTGACGCATTTATTTATGTATTTATTTTACTTTCTAATTTTCTTAGGAGTGGCAGATTTGGTTGGTAGTCTCAACACACATTTATTTGACTCTTTTGGAGCTTTTACATGTCAGCCTGTGGAGAGAGATTAGTGGAACATATTTGTTGCATCAGAGAGTCTAGGATTAGAGAAACTATCGCATATGTTTAGACCAAGTTGCTTGATTGTTAATCTTTAGTCAACAGCAAGGACAATAAATTAATTATTTGGCTGCTGCAATTAATTATAGATGGTACATTGCAAATAGGTTTTGATTTTGATTATTTTCCCTTCTCAATAGTAACAGGTTACTACTTCTAAACGGACCATTTAGGAATGTAGTGATTATTTTTAGCAGACACACAGACATCTCTGTGCTTCAAGTTCTCAATTTCTTTGTTGCAAAAATATGTTGCTCAGAAATTGGTAAGGTGCCTTGAATTTACAGGACAATCAGAGAAGTTCATAGATCACTGTGCTCATCAAATACAATTAAAGCCTGGAATTGGTTTAAATTTTATTTTCTGACCATGTTGAAGCCTAAGCTTTGAGCTCCAAGATCTGCCTATGAATCTATTCTAGTGTTCAAAAAGGTTACTATGTAAATAAGGAAAAAAGTCTAGGAGTCACAGGTGAGGCTGGCACTTGCTTTGACGCTCGAGTGAGAATGCATTAAAAGGCTCCTTTAAGACCCTTGAGGTGAGGCAACTCTAACAAGGCACTCACTTTTTGTGACTAATTGAGCACCTTGGTTAAGGGGACAGGATTTAGAATGGTGCTTCACTAAAATAGTGACATTTTTAATGAATTAAAACTCAACTCAGGAAATTTTTACCATTTTTCATATTTCCTACTAATAATTCTGGCTTTCTAAAATAAAGAAAATTCATAAAGGCCTATATATGTTAAGAGTAAAAAAAAGAAAATAATTAAGGCGAATATATTCTTAAGAGTAATAAGGCCTCATGAACAACATGAGCATCACGAATATTGGTGCCTACTTTACTGGGGCCAAGTGCTTATTTTGGCACTAGGGCCTTAAATGATTGCGATTAATTTGCATTAAAGGTTAATTTGTTTGGCTCCAAGTAATTGTGAAAAGGCATCTCTGTTTTATTTCAATGTAATTTGTCAGGCTCCTCTATAAATACCACCAAAGTTTGGGTTGTGATGACTGAGAGTGAAGCTGTTGAAAAATATTGGACCAATTCTAATTCTTAATCCTATGTGATAGAGATACCAAGGGAAGAGATTAAGTTTCAAATAAATGTTAGGACAACTTTTAATACAAGATGAAGAGGAAAATCTTTATTGATCATGCAAATCTTTGTGTTCAATAACTATATTCTCTTCCTATCAAAAAAAAAAAAACTATATTCTCTCAAACCCACAACCTTTAAAAAAAACCTTAACCAATTAGTTATAACTTATGAGATCTCAATTAACATTTTTTCTAGATCATGTATTGATGCCAGGTTATGTTTGTCTTTTAGAAGAACCACCTGCACATTATTAGCATCATTATCTGAACAACTAACCATCCACCCCCTTCCATATTTTACCATCACATTAAGTATAATATATTAAGTTGATTTTTTTCTAACTCATAAAATGATCCCGCGCATTGCGCGGGTTAAACGCTAGTTTATAATAAAGAAACAACACTGACACTAAAAGAAAAGTTACAATACAAGAGATTAGTGTAAAAATCTAGAAAGCACCGACGCAGCTCCAAGGTCGCCGTACAAGAATCCGACATGGCCCAATGCGGCGTCCGACAATCGTATCGACTCTCCTTTCACTCCACTGGTCACATCTTTTCCCCTTCAACAAAGTTTAGAATGCCTCAAGTGGAAGCCTACGATGGGTCAAGGGAACCCTTCGACGACTTGGAATCATTCAAGGCCCTTATACATTTACAAAGGATCCTGGACGAAATCATGTGCAGAGCCTTCCCTACCACTGTCAAAGGGCCAGCTTGTGTATGGTTCAACAAGATAGTTCCCAACACTGTCTCAACTTTCAAGAAGTTAAGTGGGCCTTTCATCACACAATTCATTGGGGGCTCGCGATACAGGAGGTCCTCAGCAAGCCTTCTAACCATCAAGCAGCAGGACGACGAGAGCCTAAGGTCGTATGTCACTCGATTCAACAAAGAAGCAAATTGATTGACGAAGCCAATGATAAAGTCCTGGTTACCGCCTTCACCAACGGGCTCTAATCAAGGGAGTTCCTATTCTTGATTTACAAGAATGACCTGAAGACCATGGCTGACATGTTGTACCGAGCCACAAAGTATATGAATGCTGAAGATGTTTTTATTGCTCGAGGAGGCGAACCGAAGAAGTGAGAAAAGCATGATAATCCCCGTTTAGAAAGGGGAAGGAAGTCCGCCAAAACCAACGATAGAAGGGACGAACGAAGGTCAAGGCCCCCATCAGGGCAAACGACCAACTTCACTCCACTCAACACCCCTCTCGATCAGGTCCTGATGCAGATTAGGGATGTCCCCGCTTTGGCTTGGCCCAGTAAGCTAAAGGGGGATCCATACAAAAGACCAAGGAATAAGTACTACCGCTTCCACCACGACAATGGGCATGACACCTCCGATTTTTATGACCTAAAGCAACAGATAGATGCCTTCATTAGGCAAGGAAAGTTACAATGGTTCATAGGGCGAGTAAGGGCAAGAGAAAACCATCCTAGGGACCAAAAGCCAAACCGAAGGGTGGAGGAGCAACTCAAGGCACCCCTTGGAGAAATAAGAGTGATCATTGGGGAAGACACAATGATCGGGTCCTCAAGGAAAGCAAGGAAGACATACCTACGGATGGTGCAGAATGTTCAACTCACCGGTCGTTCACCCAAGCTTTCCCAGATGGACGACTCGGTGGTTAGTTTCACTAAGGAGGATGCCCGACGAGTCCATCACCTGCATGAAAATACATTAGTGATCAATTTGACCATTGCGGACTTCAACACTCTATAGGTCCTAGTGGACAACGAAAGCTCCACTAACATCCTCTACTACCCAGCCTTTCAACAGATGAAGATTAACAGGGAACGACTCACCCTAGCGAATGCCTCTCTAATGGGCGTCGGCAAAACAAAGGTTATGCCTGTTGGAGCCATCATGCTACCAATCATCGTTGGCACCTATCCTTAACAAATCACAAGAGATGTTACTTTTTTAGTAGTTGATTATTCATCAGCTCACAATGCCATCATAGGGCGTCCAACGCTCAATGCCTGGAGAGCGATTACATCCACATATCATCTACGACTAAAATTCCCAACGAAGTATGGGATTGGAGAGGCCCAAGGGGATTAAGTAGCAGCCTGGGAATGCTATGTAGCCATGCTGGAGATAGACAAGTAAGTGACCACCATGAACATTGAAAAGCGACGGGTGAATATAGAGCCAATAGAGGAGTTTTAGACCATCCCCTTAGACAAAGAACACTCGTATCGACACACAAGCCAGTCCTTCAGTTCAAGATGGGCTAATCTGTTTCCTAAGGAACAGCTTGGACATCTTTTCTTGGAGTCATAAAGACATGCCCAGGATCGACCTAAGCATTGTGGTCCACCAGCTCGATGTTTCCCCATCATTTTCGCCTTTTCGCCAAAGGAAACGAGTCTTCGCTTAAGAAAGGGACAATGCCATAACTGAAAGGTTCATAAGCTGTTGGATGCCAGCTTTATCAGGGAAGTTTACTATCCCAAATGGCTGGCCAAGGTGGTCATCGTCAAGAGAGCAAATGGAAAGTGGAGAATGTGCATAAACTTCATCGACCTAAATCGAGCTTATCCAAAGGACAGCTACCCCCTCCCTCAGATCGACCTCCTTGTGGACTTGACTACTAGACACCAATTATTGAGCTTCATGGATGCTTTTTTTGGTTACAATCAAATCAAGCTAGAGGAGTCAGACCAAGAGAAGACATCATTCGCCACCAGCCAAGGCCTTTTTTTGCTACAAGGTTATGCCCTTCGAACTAAAGAATGCACGGGCATCCTACCAAAGGCTCTCTAACAGATTGGATGGAACATGGAGGTATATGTAGATGACATGTTGGTAAAATGTAAGAAGGAGGATCATCACCTGAATGATCTTAAAGAGACATTTGAAACTCTTCGCCTCTACGGAATGAAGCTTAATCCTAGCAAATGTGTGTTCAGGGTATCATCAAGAAAGTTCCTTGGCTTCATGGTATCCCAACGGGGTGTCGAAGCTAACCTCGAAAAGATCCGAGCAATCCCAGAGATGAGCCCCCTAAAGAACGTCAAAGAGGTGCAGAACCTAAATGGAAGAGTCGCAACACTAAATAGGTTTGTCTCTTGGGCGACGAACAAATGCTTGCCATTCTTCAGAATTCTGAAGAAAGCCTTCAAATGGACCAACGAATGTCAAAAGACATTCAAAGAACTAAAAATATACTTGGCATCCCCACCACTCTTTAGTCTGTTGAAGCCTCAATAAAGAACTCCTCCTATACCTGGCCGTCTCCCCCACAGTCGTCAGTTTAGCCCTGATCTAGGAAGAAGATCGAGTATAGTTGCCTGTGTACTATACCAGCAGAGCATTAAAGGGAGCAGAGGCAAAGTATCCCCTCATGGAAAAGTTGGCCTTCACTCTGATCATAAAAGTCCGCAAGCTCAAGCCATACTTCCAAGCCCATATCATAGTAGTTTAAACAAACAAGCCTCTTCGAAAGACAATGGATAATCCGGAAGCCACTAGACGATTGGTCCTTTGGGCAATAGAACTAAGAGAATTTGACATATGATACTGCCTAAGAACCGCGATCATGGCCTAGGCCTTAGCTGATTTCATCACTGAATTCACAACAGACGAGGCCAATGATTGGAAGGCAACCCCTTGGAAAGTTCAAATGGACGAACCATCCAACAAACAGGCCGGAGGGATCAGAGTGGTCCCCCAATCCCCTAAGGGGATATCATTGAATGCGTAGTCTAACTCCAATTCCCAACGACCAATAATGAAGCTAAGTATAAAGCTATTCTCATGGGTCTTGATTTGGCCAAAGTAGTTGGGGCCTTGTCAGTCATCCTTCATAGTGACTCCCAGGTTGTCATTAGGCATATCAATGGTGAATACGAAGCCAAGGGCGAACGAATGAAAAAGTATCTCGATCTTATCCGGAGACGGATGAATCAAACTATTGAGGTAAAATTTTTACAAGTCCCGAGAGGAGAAAATGAACATGCCAACCGATTAACCAAAGCTACATCGACGAAACATGGTACGACCGACCAGTGGATCCTATCCTTCATTCAGCAGTACCTTGCCATTGAAGAGTTGGAGATACAGGTGATTTCAAGGGGCGCTGATTGGACTATCCTAATCGTTGCCTACCTCAAGAACGGGACATTTCCTGAAGATCGAGATGAGTCCCGACGATTGAAAGTTCGGGCAGCACACTTCGTACCGATAGCGAATGTGCTTTACAAGAGAGGCTTCTCTCAGCTATACGTAAGGTGTTTGACTCTCGACAAAGCGGACTATGTCATGAGAGAAGTCCATGAAGGGGTGTGCGGAAACCATTCAGGGGCGCGATCACTGGTCCACAAACTCATACGAGTGAGATACTATTGGCATACAATGCAAAAGGATGCCCAATCCTACGTAAATGCATGTGACAGGTGCCAACACTTCAGTATTATCATAAGGAAACCTTTTAAGCCATTCACCCCGATGAACGCCCCATGGCCTTTTGCACAATGGGTACTAGACATCATGGGGCCTTTTCCGATGGCAATGCAACAACTCAAGTTCCTAGTTGTGGGGATCGACTACTTCACCAAATGGGTAGAAGTAGAACCGCTGGTAACCATCACGAAGAAGAATTTTTGTAGCTTCATCTAGAAGAGCATCATCTGCAGGTTTGGGATCCCTAAGGTCCTCATCTCCAACAATGGTAAATAGTTCAACAATGATGCATTCAGAGACTTTTGCAGTCTGTTGGGGATAAAAAACCACCACTCTTCACCTGCCCACCCACTGGCCAATGGGTAAGTTGAGGTTAAAAACTGATCCTTGCTCAAACTGATCAAGACTCGGCTAAAGGGAGTAAAGGGGATATGGCCAGATGAGCTACCAAGCATCTTATAGGCATATAGAACAACTGTCTGGATACCTACAAGAGAAACACCATTCCATCTAGCATTCAGGAGCGAGGCTGTCATCCCTACAGAAGTAGGAATAGCAAGCTACAAGATAGCCCACCATGACGAAGGGAAGAATGAAGAAGGGATCAGTTTGAACTAGGATCTGCTGGACGAGGTAAGGGTGGCCGTGGAATAGCAAATGAGCTGATACCAAGACCTTATGGCCAAACACTATAATGCCAAGGTGAAGCCTCGACACTTCAACATCGGGGACCTTGTCTTGAAGAAAGTGACTACAGCCACCAAAGATCCCACGCAAGGAAAGTTAGGACCCAACTGGGAAGGCCTATACAAGATTGTTGATTGCAACAGGAAAGGTACCTACTACTTGGAAACACTTGAAGGGCAAAGGCTATACCATCCTTGGAATACTAACCACCTCAAGAGATACTACCAGTAGTACACCGATAGCAACTTATGCAATCGCTTTTCTATGTTATTGCTTTTCTTTAAATTTTTGTTTAAGGAGTTGACAGAACGGTTTTAGGTTTATCAAACAGCAAGTTATCAACATTTTTATTCAATTTATTCTCAAATGAAATTATTATTGTCTACAATGAGGAAATGCTCAGCCCTATTGAAAGGGCAATTAGACACACAATCAAGGATTCCCTCGTGCACCTGATCAAATCCTAAGTCCTACCTAAGGGTTGGATCGAAGATCAAGGATGCCCTTGTGCACCTGATCAAATCCTAAGTCCTACCTAAGGGTTAGACCAACGATCAAGGATGCCCTCGTGCACCTGATCAAATCCTAAGTCCTACCTAAGGGTTGTATAGATGATCAAGGATGCCCTCGTGCACCTGATCAAATCCTAAGTCCTACCTAAGGGATGGACCGACGATCAAGGTTGCCCTCGTGCACCTAATCAAATCCTAAGTCCTACCTAAGGGATAGACCGGGTGCCCTTGTGCACCTGATCAAATCCTAAGTCCTACCAAAGGGATGGACCGACGATAAAGGATGCCCTCGTGCACTGAATCAAATCCTAAGTCCTACCTAAAGGGTGGACCGACGATCATGCCCTTGTGCACCTAATCAAATCCAAAGTCCTACCTAAGGGGTAGACCAACGATCAAGGATGCCCTCGTGCACCTGATCAAACCCTAAGTCCTACCTAAAGGGTAGGGTAGACCGACGATCAAGGTGTTAGGATGTATGCTTTTAAATCTTATTGTATGATGCTATGTATAACTTAATGTTGTGGTTAATAAAGTTATTTTATTATTATCTAAAAATAATGGTAACATGAATATTTGGACATTATCATATAGTCCATAAGATGCATAGTATGTGATTTACGTAATTTAGTCACAGAATATATAAATCACAAGTTCTTTGTAAACTCAGAATTTTAGTTCGTAATCGGTGATGAAATTGGGCATTTCATCTGCGAAGACTATAACATATCAACTAAGATGAAACATATATTTAGTGTGTTGGAACATATATTCAAGAGTGAGATCTAAATTCACGATAAAAAAACTCAGTATGTTGGACAGTGACATTTAGTGTTGATGGAACATATATTCTTAAGATGGAATTCATAGTCTTTTAACGGAGATATAAAATATTCCCTTGAAATAAGTTTAATGGGTTTGGTTATTCAGAGTGTTAGGCCTAACCACTTTGGTAAGGAGTTACTAAAGTATATATTTATGAAATTGAATTTCATAAATATATGATGAATAACTTAAAGGATTAAATCGGGTACTCAAGGATAAGATGTAGTAATTTACAAAGTGGTAGTTTACATTCATGACTTTGTATTACTGCGAATATTTTATGAAGGGGTTGCATGTATAATAAATTCTTGGAATATAATTTATAAATAAGACCTAGAGTACAACTATATTTATATAGTGGTATTAAATATAGTTAATGGTAACTTTGAAATTGTTAAGAGTTGACAGAAAAGCTCAAGGCCCACTGGAGCTAGTGTCTTATTGGTCCTTTTTGGTCCACTCCAAGCTACACACTAAAACTCAATTGGAAAGACCCAAAAGGTTAGTTCAGTTAGATAATCAATTATAAGGAGAGAAACATAAAGAATTTTGGTAGAACATGAAATGGTGTGTATGTGAGAATGAGACACTCTATCATTTTCCCTTGAAATCTAATTGAGAGACCACACTTCTTGGGCGTAAAGTGAAATTAGAGTGAAGATTAAAAGTGTTCTCAAGACCTTCTAATTTTGTTTTGAAATTTACCACACCAAGGTATACTCTCTTGTACTAGAAATCTAAAATTTACATAGTGCATGTTATCAATTGCGAATGAAGTAGATCCGTTAATTTTTCGCTGCGTATGTTTTGTATGCGATACAAACATGTATTACCCCTACACAAGGATGCCCTCGAACACCTGATCAAATCCTTAATCCTGCCTAAGGATTGAACATTAGCAACTCATCTTTGCCAAAACCCAAAAAAGTGTAACCCAATGGCTAGGGTGGGGTAAAAGGCGTTGAACAAAGTGGCTGACGAATCGTCAGACTTAGTACCCAACAAAGAAGTAAGAATTGTTAAACCAAAAAGTCCACAATAAACTATGGCACGCCGATGACTTGAAGCCAACGATTCAAAGCCCAAGGTAGACCAACGACTCAATAATGGGCTCTAATAAACTAACAGTTCAAAAGTAAGCCGACGACCCAAAGGTCGAAAGAAAAACCGACGATTCAACAATGGGATATGGTTAACCGACAATTCAACAAAAGTAGTAAGAAAAACTTAAGCAAACAACTCAAAAGTCAAAATGATGAACACTAGCACTTCAGCAAATATAAGAATTTAAAGAAGGAAACGTCAGCCCAAAACACGGGGCAAAGATAAAGTTAAATGCCCAAAACAAAGGGCCACCATTGTTCTCAACTTACAACAAAAAATTGATAAAAAAGAGAAAGAAGGAAATACATATAATAACTTTCTTTTAAGGATCAGTATGGAAAGGATCATCACTCTGCACTGAGAGATTCATAGGATCGTTAGTCACACCACCTGGCCCATCGGTCACTACCACCTCTTCATCAGTCTCCACGTTCTCAAGGCTAGGATCGGCAGCAAGAGTCGTCAGGGCATTAACGTTGATTTGAATTTGGGAGGAGTTTAGGTCTAGGAACATGAGGATAGCTTGTTTTCGAAAGTCTTCAAAACCATCCCCATAGTAACCCCCTATTTCATTGAAATAGGGTTGGGATCCCTAATACTCCTCAATAGCCTCCTTCTTCACCTTTCCCATATGCTTATGGAATGCAGCCACCTCTGACTTCAGAAGAGCATTTTCCTTCTCTAGGTCGTCGGCCTTATGGATCATCTCACTTAGCTTAGCTTTCAAGTCAACCACCTCCTAGCCTAGGTTGCGAGAAGATTCCTTAAATTTCTTCAAGGCATCTGCTTCAGACCCTATGCGCTCTTTCAGGCATTTGATCGATGCCTCCCTAGAGGCACAACAGACCTGTAGAGCCCTTATCCTCACCAAGCCCTGAAAAAGTAGACAACCAAGGTAAGGGGGTGATCAAAGTAAAGGGACGACCAATACAAATGAACGAATTAAGAGCTAAGGGACGAATGAGTAAACTTACCCTCATCATTTCATGAAGACCAGAGTCGCCCAAAGGATTGATCTCATACTTGGAGCACTCGTCCAAGTCAGCATCTCGGACGATGGAACGAGTAGTCTCTATAGCATATTCCTTGTCTTTCACCAACAAGGGAAAGGGAGGAGGAATGACAAGACCCTAAGAGGTCATGAGACCCTTCCCCACTTCGTAACGGGAAGGATTTGCAGCTCCTTCTCATACGTCTAAACGAATAGACGATCCACCAGCACCCTTACCTGATAACTAAATGTTAAAGAGGTACTTCCTCTTCTTAGAGGCATGAGGGGCTTGGGCCGACGAGCCCCCACCTTGGGCTCTTTGGGCTGCAACGGCCTTCTTGGAGGCATGAGGGGTTTAGGCCAACGAGCAGTGCCTACAACATATTCCTTTTCTTTCACCAACAAGGGAAGGGGAGGAGGAACGACGGGGCCCTAGGAGGTCATGAAAACCTTCCCCACTTTGTGACAGGGAGGGTTACGGAGGATTAGTAGCTCCCTCCCATACGTCCGGACGAATAGACGATCCACCAGCACCCTTACCCGACGATTGAACGTCAGAGGGGTACTTCCTTTTCTTAGAGGCATAAGGGACCTGGGCCGACGAGCCCTCACCTTAGGCTCTCTAGGTTGTGGTAGCCTATTTGATTTCCTCCTGCCTGTTCTTTACTGCTTGCTTATTCTTTGATAACTCCATCTCTGAAACCGACAAGTGTGTTAGAAAGTACATGGGTCCAAGCTAAAGCAAAGGGAGCATGATGAATGAAAGAAAGGCACTTACGAATTCTCGAAAAACGGTTTAATCGTTGAGCTTCTTTAGTAGGGACGGGTCCACCACAATAGGCATGAAGCGTGTCCAAATTGACAAGCTTCTTCTAGGACCCCTTTTCAAAAGGAATCTCAAAAACCTTCTCTAAAAAAGCCTTCTGCTTAGGAAGGATCATCAGGCAAACTTTGGTTGAAACACAACAAACATCAGTTAGTTCAACAACAAGTACATACCGACGACCTAAGGAACCGACGACTCACCAGACTTGAGCAATTGCCGCCAGGAATGGTCATAAACCCTACACTACTCCACTTGTCGAGCTATAAACCCAATTGACCCTTGAACAAAGAAAAACCTAGCTTTCCATTAACGGTTAGAGTTAGTCATATCTTATATCAGCCTTAGGGAAGCTCGACGAATCACAAAATTATAAAAACCCTTGGAGTGGAGAATCTCCTAAGGTTTGTAGCAGTAGAAAAACTCCTCCAAAGTAAGAGAATGGTTGCCCCCACTAAGTTTTCCCCATAGCACTTCAGCCCTAATAAAAATCCTCCAAGCGTTTGGGGCTATCTGACTAACTTATACGCCCAAGTAGGAGGCTAACTGATGATACAAGGTAGAGAGAGGCAGATAAAGCCCCGCTAGGAACATAGCTTCATGGAAGCCTACATCAAATGACTTCCCATCATAGCACTTATCTCCCAAGTCACCTTTCCTAATAGGCACATTGTTAGGAATTTGAAAACGGGTCTTAGCCAACCAAAGACCTCATCACTCATATCCACGGGGAAGTCATGGATGGACTAATTGTAGGGTAGAATGACCTCCCGTGGTCGTTGCCCTGATGGGCTAGCCTCTCCCGACGAGGGATCTGAAGAAAAATTCTTGTCGGAGACCGATGAGTCGTCAAAAGAGTACTCTGTCCTAAGACTAAGCATGTCATCGTTCAAACCCATGTGGATTGACGGGGTACGCTCACTCGTCACTTCACTATCTCCAGACATCCCTACCTACAAGTGATGAATGAAAACTAAGATTCTAATCCACTTCCTACGTGCACAAACCAACAACAACAAAAAAAGAGAAAAGAAAGGGAAAAGGAAAAAGAGGTCGACGGATCATACTTAGGAAAAAGGACGAATAACCAACCGACAAAGCAGGGATACAGACGAAGCTCAAAACCGACGACTAAGCTCTAGGATAAAAATTTTCAAATAATGAGGATAATAACGGAATGGGCTATTTATAAGATGACATGGCATGAGAATCGAAGTGTCGTGACACTTGATTCCACGAATCAGAAGGTGACACTTGTTAGCGGCCTAGTCAAAAAGACATAATAGCCCCTATTTTTTACTAGCATTTATTACGACTCCGCGACCCGTCAACCATCCCAATGACTCACGAAGTAGGGGCAACTAATGAGAAAAATTTCAGACTGACCCTACAAAGGGACAATTAAAGGTCGAAATGGAGCAGACTAGTCCTTAAGGGACAGTCAGTCCTTGAGGATGATCAGTCCCTAAGGGACAACCAGTTCCCAAGGAACAATGAGTCCCATAGGGACGATCGTTCCCATAGGGAGGATCAAACCATGGGGGATGATTAGTTCCAACTAGGGACAACTCTCTAAAGGATCGTTAGGCCCATCGATCCCCAGTATCAAGACAACCCATCACCTAGGGTTTCCCATAAGACATGCAGCGCACATCTACACACCCCTAATTGGAAACTACTTGTGCACCACGACCAAAGATCCTGTCACACAATCAGATCTCTCATATATGGAAAGGTGATCCCGAGTATCTCAGGACCCTTCCCTCTACAAGGAAATCTCTCCAAATCAAGGGATTCAGGTAAGCTCTCTACCACTATTTAAACCTCAAACCTTACCCTTCTCAAGGTACATGAATTCGCTCTAGCTTTTGCACTCTTGAGTTCTCAAAGATTCTTTTACCACTGACTTAACCTTCGTAGGGTCTCTGGCTGAGACCCCACTGGTACCTTTTGATTGGTTCTTCTCTTTTGTTCTGTAGGTACCTCCATTGGCACGTGTGTGGACGATTAACTCACTGATGATTTTTGTGCATCATCCTATTTATCACACATTCTTCTACTATTTCGTCACCTAGCAAATCAATTGAACTTGTCGTGGGTCTACACTGGAGATTTTAACGAGATTACTCGTTTGAGTGAGAAATCGGATGGATCAACCAGAGACAAAAGATAGATAAAATTATTTAAGTAATGCCTAGATTTTTGTGGCCTTAAGGATCTTGGCTTCTTAAGTTTATCATATACCTAGTGTAATCAAAGGTTTGATGGTAATGCGATATGGGTCAGACTTGATTGAGCTATGGCAACATCGGATTGGTTGTTGAAATTCCCCTTGGTTAGGCTTCACCACTTGTCGGGTTTTTTATTAGACCATAAACCCATTTGGCTCTACTTTGATGACATATATAGCAGGTTTTCCAGACTTCAACAGCCATTTAGGTTCGAGGCTATGTGGCTTAAAAATGAACGTTGTGAAGGGGTGGTTCATAAGGCTTGGGACACGGTTTCTATAAGAGATCCAATAGGTAATGTGTTGTTGAAGATAAGTAACTCTCAAACCCTTCTTAGTACCTGGAATAAAAAAGTTTTTGGTAATGTGCGGTTGATGTTGACAAATAAAAGGAAGGAATTGGAATAGGCTGAACTATTTTCTATGTTAGGAGGTAACCATTTTAGAGTGGAACAATTAAATGAAGAGATTCAGAAACTTGTCAATATGGAAGAGTGTATGTGCAACCAATGGGCAAAGTCAGATTGGCTTCGGGATGGGGACCAAAATACCAAATACTTTCACTGCAAGTCCACAGAATGCAACAAAAGAAACTATATCTCAAGTTTGGAGAACGAGTTTGGAGAATGGATAGAAGAGGAAAACCAGATTGGTGATTTGTAGGTTCAATAACTTTTTATTATATATTAATAACTTTTTTAAGTCATGTATTAATGGCGATTCAATTATGTATTAGTAACTTTTTAACTCATGTATTAATGACAATTTAGTTATGTATTAATAACTTTTTAAGTCATGTATCAAGGACAAGTTGGTTATGTGTTAATAACTTTTTAGATCATGTATCAATGACGAGTTAGTTATGTATTAATAAATTTTTAAGTCATTGATGACCTTCATGAACAATATATGATTAGTTTTGATCACATGGCTAATAGAAAGAAGTGACGATGATATCTTCTGAATAATACTGTTCTTCATACTTTATTTATGAAGGATAGAAATCCTAGTGAAAATGGGAAATAACAGAAATGGAAATACAATTTTAAGAAAGTAAACATGGAAATTCTTCAGATTTCCTTACTAATAGTACTTTTTTAAGTGCTCTATAGTCCATGGACAAGATAATTCTTGACCGTCCATTGTCTTCAAGTAATACGAGTCTTGCCTAGAATGATGAATAACTTCATAAGATTCTTCCCATGTTGGCCCTAATTTTCCTTGAGATGGGTCTTTTGTCGCTTGTGGAACTTTTATAAGGACAAGGTCCCCTAGATTGAATCTTCTAACCTTCACTTTCTTATTGTAGTACCTAGCCATTGCTCCTTTGTACCTCGTCATTCTTTGCTGAACTTCGTCTCTTACTTCGTCGATTAGTCCTAGATTGCTGTTAAGTTCTTGTTGATTCTTTTGTTTTTCATAGGTCCCTACTTGGATGCTTGTCAGCCCTACTTCCACTGGTATGACAGCCTCATAACCAAATGTTAGCTTGAAAGTTGTCTCTCTTGTTGGCACCCTTGTAGTCGTCCTGTATGTCCATCGGACATTCGGTAATTCTTCTGGCCATGTACCTTTTCCCCCTTAAGCTAAATTTTGATAATTTTTAACATGTTTTGGTTTGTGACTTCAATCTGTCCATTCGCTTGAGGATGTCTTGGAGAAGAATAATGATTCTTTCTTCCTAGATCTCAGCAAAATTTTCAAAACTTGGGGTAATTAAACTGCTTCTCATTGTTTGATATTCTCATGTTAGGAATTCTGAATTTGCAAACTATATTCTTCCATACGAAGCTTTAGATTTTGCCCTCTATGATCATCGTTAATGGCTCAGCCTCCACCTATTTGGTAAAGTAATTAATTACGACAAGCAAAAATTTAACCTGCTTCTTCCTTGGTGGGAATGTGCCCATAATGTCAATCACTCATTAAGCAAATGGCCAAGGTATGGTCACAGGCATCATTGGTTCTCCTAGTCGTGTCTGTTTGTTATCGAATCATTGACATCTGTCACATGCTTTGATGAGGTCATATGCGTATTTCTGTAATGTTGGCCAGTAGTAGCCAGCTCTAAGTGTTTTCCCAACCAAGGATCTTGCACCTGCATGATTTCCACAAATTCCCTCATGTATCACACGTAAGACTTTATTAAATTCTTTTGGGCCAGTGCATCACAGATATGGAAATGAATGCTCTCATTTATATAACACTTCATCAATGATAACAAAGCGTGTGGCCCTCATCTAAATTTTCCATGCTTCTACTTTGTTATCTGAAAGTCGTCCTTCTTTCAAGAACAACAGATGGGGGTTGTCCCATCATCTTGTGCCTGTATTGACATAGTTTTTCGTCCTTCTATACTAGACTACTCTTGTATCTCTATATACAATTCTGGGGCCATGTCATGTTCATCTATCGAGGCCAAGCTTGCCAAGAAGTTTGCCTCCATGTTTTTTGTTCTAGGAATCTGTTGAAAGTCAATGTCATCAAAGTATGGCAAGAGTAATTGGACGAGCTTCAAATACTTCTTCATTCTTTCTTCTTTTACTTTATATTCTCCCTTTACCTGACCAATCACCAACTGAGAGTCTGCTTGGATGATCACATTTTTTGTTGCTACAACTCTAGCCAGCTTTAAACCTGTTAGGAGAGCTTCATATTCAATTTCATTATTTGGTATTGGGAACTACAGCCTAATTGCATACTTTATGGCATCCCCTTCTAGTGATATAAGGACTTTTGCTACTCCCGCCTTCTTGGTTGCAGATCCATCTATTTGTATTGACCATATTCCTTGAGAGACTCGTGGCCTATATTCTATGTTAAACTAACCTAGTTTAACAACCCATTGAATAAGGCACCCTGCTGCATCTATCTTGCTCATCGTTTTCCTTATTGGTTGATCTGTTATGACAATAATAAGATGAGCATGAAAATAAGGACGGAGTTTTCTTTAGGTAATTACCAGTGTGAAAGTGATCTTCTCTAGCTTTGGATACTTAGCTTCGGCTCCTTGGAAAGCCTAGCTAGTATAATATGTTGGCTTCTGTATCCCTTCTTCTTCTTTGATCAAATCGAGCTCACTGCTATGGTAGACACTGCCAAATATAGGTATAGTTCTTCTATCACCAACGAACTTAACAATGGTGGTTGTGTTAAGTACTATTTCAACTTCGTCAGGGCTTCTTCACATTCATTAGTCCATTGGAAAGCTTTCCTTAAGACTTGAAAAAATGGCAAACACTTGTCTGTTGCCCTTGAGACAAATCTATTTAATGTTGCAATTTCTCATAATTATTTTGTCTTAAAATATATATAAATTTGAAGCACATTGAAATGTTGGAAATGCAATATTACATCCTAATTTGAAGTGCAATAAAATTTTGGAAATGCGTTACTAAGAATTTATTTTTAAGAAATATAGTACATTTTTAATTCAATAAATAATTAATAATATATAAATATGAATGATATTATTGAACAAATTATAATAACTTAAAAATAAAATTAAGTTGCGATTAATCCAAACCTTTTATGTTGTTCTTGATTTGCACACTATCGTGAACACCACCAAAAAAAAAAATCATAATAATCACATAAACTAGTTGGGTTCAGATTATACCATACTTTCAAGGTAGCCAATCAATCCATTCATCGCATTATTTTTGGGATCTTCAAACCCTTGAAAAGAACCATTGCAGAAAATTGTAAAAGATTGTGAGGAAAATTTAAAAACAATAAATGTGTATTTTTTTTTTCAAAGTAGAATATCATAAATTTTATCATAATATTTTAAACTTTCAATACATATGTGTAGGGCTATTGGGCCCGGGAATATATTTGGGTTGGCCTAGAGAGTATTCTTCGGGCTAAAAGCCCAATCCGAGAACATGAAATGATCTAAGGGTGTGTGAATGTTAAACTCATAAAGAAAATACTAGGTAAAAAAGCGATAGTGTTTGAATAAATATGTCCAAGGAAGATTGTGTCCTCGGATAGTAAAGCCGAGGTAATAGAAGGGTTGTTTGATATCCCCAGACTATGTTATAGAAATTCATACGATTTAGGGAAGACATGGTACACATGGAGGGTAAGAGAAAGAGCGGTGGAATATCTAAGATAAAACTGCTACCACCGCCCCCGCATTAAAGACTCTACAACTAATATGCTGGTCGCATTAATGGAGAAATAAGACCTGAGCATCAGGTTTGAAACTTGACCCCTGCCTCCAGAGACTTCAGGGAATATGGATGGGACAAGTATCTAAACCAGTATTACAACCATGACGTGGAACACGAGAAGAAGAGAATGAGGGAGTATAAAAGAAAGAAGGGATCTTCGGTAATAGGAAAGGTCAAAAATGAAGAGAAAAGAAAATAAGAAAGAGGAAATTGTAGACTTGACTATTCACAATTGTAATCTATCTTGAGTAGCAATATTATAAACTATTCTTAGATTGTGTTTAAGGAGGAGTTTTCATTCATATTCATATAGACAACTCATTGTTTGTGCCTTTGGGTAGAAAGCCCATCTTTTCTTGTTGTTTAACCATCTTTAGAACCTAAATTTTAAGCCCACTCTCTACAAATTTATTGTAAAAAGGCCTTTCAGGCCTTTTCCCTTCTAATTGTGAGCCAACGACTTAAATTGTGTCCTTACAATTGGTGCCGTCTGTGGGAATCTAGTGTTTAAGCAAGTTTAACAATCATGGTGGGCTCAGGACCATAACATCGTGCAGAGTCTGTAGGGTCCCAGCATGAGGATTATTCCTTACATCTGGAGCATGAAGAAGACCGGGAGGGTAGTATACAAACTACGCACACTACCAGAAGTAGGAGTCAGTCACGAGGGAGAAGCAGAGTCCCTCACAAAGAAAATACCAAAGCCATGCAGAAAGAAATTGACAGCCTGAAAAAGAAGTTGCGTCACGAAAGGGGAAGGCAAACTCCCTCCGTCTTTGATCCATCTTCAGAGGGTTTTGAGAATGACAATTATAGGCGGAGGTCCAGGACTCCCCTAGATGAATCTTACTCTTACGAGAAAGACAACCCTGCATGGGCGGCAGGGTAAAGACTATTCCTTTAGGGGCTTGGGAAATGATGCAATGGGTAGGGCGTTGCATCAAATCTCCAAATCACCATTCACACGCAAATTGGAAGAAGGGAGGCTACCTCGACGCTTCACACAACCGGCCTTTACTATTTACAATAGTTGAACGGATTCCGTGGAGCATGTGAGTCATTTCAGCCAAATGATGGCTGTACACTCCAAGAATAAGACTTTGATATGCAAAATATATCCCTCCAGCCTGGGACCCATGGCAATGAGGTGGTTTGATGGCTTAAGGGCAGGCTCTATCAATTCTTTCAAGGAACCTAGGGCATTTGGTTCTCGTTTCATTACATGTAGTAGAGTTCCTCGGCCTTTGGATTCATTATTATCCATGGCTATGAGAGAAGGGGAAACCCTGAGAACATATTTAGACAGGTATTGGGAGATGTTCAACGAGATTGATGGAGATTTTGACGATGTGGTGATAAGGACCTTCAAGGTCGGCCTACCTACGGAACATGACTTGAGGAAGTCGTTGACCAAAAAGCCTGTCAGGAGCGTTTGTCGACTCATGGATCGCATTGATGAGTACAAGAGGGTTGAGGAAGATCGCAGCAAGGAAAGGGTAAGGCGAAGGTTATCCCTCAGGAGAGGAGGGATTTCAGGTCGGACAAATACAACAACAATAGACCCGAGAGAGATTTTTCCAGACAAACTGGTCCTATCGTCCCACAGGTGGTCAACACCATTTTCAAGGAACCAGTGCAACAGTTATTGGAGAAAATCAGGCATGAGTCATACTTCAAATGACCCAATAAGATGGCAGGGGACCTTTTGAGACGCAACCAAAACCTCCATTGCCAGTATCACTAGGAGAGGGGTCATACCACTAAGGATTGTCGGACTCTGTGGAACCATTTAGAGCAATTGGTTAAAGAGGGAAGGTTAAAAAACTTTCTATATCAGCCTAATGGGCAAGGAAACCATTTAGAGGCAGCGAACCATGGTGGCACTTCCTCAAGGCCTCCTCTAGGTACAATCAATGTTATTTTTGCTGCACCTGGAAGGACTGGCTCAAATCCTTCCAGAGTGATGTTTGTGGCTCGAACCCTGGCCGAAGAATCGAGGGATCAGCTGAAAAGGATTAAGGCGAATGCCCTACTAGTTTTAGGTTTCTCGGAAGAGGACAAAATCGGAACTATCCAACCACATGATGATGCCTTAGTTGTTACTGGGGATTACGATGTAAGGAGAGTGATGGTCGATCAGGGGAGTGGCGTAGATATCATGTACCCTGACCTGTTTGAAGGGTTAAACTTAAAGCTCGAAGATCTTACAACTTATGATTCACTCTTAATAAGTTTTGAGGGAAAGACTGTTATATCAAAGGGGCAAATTAGACTGCCTGTACAATCAAGCCCAGAAGTGGTAAATGTGGATTTCATTGTGGTAGACGCCTATTCTCCCTATACAGCTATTGTGGCAAGACCTTGGTTGCATGCTTTGGGTGCCGTTTTCTCAACCTTGCATGTCAAAGTTAAATTTTCTTCTGGGGATCAAGTGGTAGAACTACTTGGAAGTCAATCGGTGGCTTGGCAATGTGTCACGGCTGCAATTCTGCATCAGCCTGAACTAGGGTTCACGGCCTCGGCTAGCGAAAAGTCGTAGCAATCAAAGTATCTGGCCACAACCGAGATACCATCGGTAGAAGAACCTGCATGTGAAGAACTGGAAAAGGTTCTTATAGACAATAACCCGGAGAAATTCTTTCAGGTGAGGGTTCAATTACCATAGGAGGAGAAGACATAGCTGATTACGATTTTGAAGAAAAATATGGATGTATTTGCATGGAATGCTTACGAAGCCCTTGGAGTTGATCCGAGTTTTATTTGCCATCATTTAAATGTCAATCTAGCTGTGATACCAAGGAGGCAACCACCTTGGCACTCCTCCAAAGAACATTCTGAGGCTGTTAAAGTGGAGGTGCTCAAACTTAAGAAAGCGAGTGCTATCAAAGAAGTTTTTTATCCTAAATGGTTGGTCATACAATAGTGGTAAAAAAAGAAAAATGGGAAGTGGAGAGTTTGTGTGGACTTCACAGATTTAAACAAAGCTTATCCCAAAGATTCTTTTCCAATGCCTTGGATTGATCAGTTGGTGGATGCTACTGTTGAGCATCCTCGGATGAGTTTTTTGGATGCTTTCCAAGGTTATCACCAGATACCTTTAGCTGTGGAGGACCAGGAGAAAACTGCGTTTCTCACTTCCACGGGAAATTATCATATAGGGTAATGCCCTTTGGTTTGAAGAACACAGAAGCTACCTATCAGAAGATGATGACTAGAATGTTTGAACCACAGTTGGGAAAAACTATCGAGGTATATGCGGATGACATGGTGGTGAAGAGTAAAGCGGTTCCCACGCATCTGGAAGATTTGAGCAACACTTTTCAAACGCTGAGAGAGTACAAATTGCGACTTAATGCCTCTAAATGTTCTTTTGGTGTGGAGTAGGGAAAATTTCTAGGCTATATGGTGACTCATCAGGGAATTGAGGTTAATCTTGCCCAGGTCAAAGCCATTAGCAACTTACAACCACCTCAGAATCCAAAAAAGGTTCAGAGGCTGACAGGAATGACTGCTGCCCTCAACCGATTTATTTCTCGGCCCGCGGACAGGTGTAGGCCTTTCTTTTAGTTATTGAATAAGTGGAAGGGATTTGAATGGACTGAGGAGTGTGCGATGGCTTTTCAACAGCTTAAGGAATATCTCTCACGACCACCCATTTTGTCTCGACCATAAATTGATGAAGTTCTATTCGAATATATTGTGGTAGCTAGTCATGCAGTTAGTCTGGTCCTTATACGGGATAATGATAATGTACAAAGGCTAGTTTATTATGTAAGCAAATCTCTACATGAGGCCGAGGTGAAATATTTACCGTTGGAGAAAGCAATCCTAGCAGTGGTGCACGCTATGCGTAGGCTTCCCCACTACTTTCAGTCACATATAGTCGGTGTCCTGACTCAACTCCCTTTTAAGTCAATACTTTAGAGTGCGGACTACACAGGAAGGATTGCCAAGTAGGGTACTATCCTAAGGACTTTTGATATCAAGTATATGCCTCGCACCTCTATAAAGGGGCAAGTCATTGCGGATCTAGTGAAGGAGTTTGCTGAGCCCTCATTAGAAGAATATATTAAATGATCAGGCATAGATGAAAAATCAGTTGGCATGATTTCGTGCAAAGAACCTCCGTTATGAAAAGTGTATGTTGATGAAGCAGCAAATCAAAGAAGATTTGGTGTGGGGCTAGTTTTGGTATCCCCTGAGGGAATTCTTTTGAGAAATCTTTGAGATTGGGGTTCTCGGCCACTAACAATGAGGTAGAATATGAAGCCTTTCTCGCCGGAATGAACATGGTTCATAAGATGGGAGGGAAGATGGTACAAATGTTCTTGGATTCACAATTGGTGGTAGGCCAAGTGGAAGGGAAGCTAGAGGCAAGAGATTCAAGAATGCAAGGATACCTAACCCAGGTCAGGTATATACAATCCAAATTTGAGTCTTTTTCTTTATTACATGTGTCCAGGTGTGGGAATACTCATGCTGATTCCTTGGCCACACTCGCAACATCCTCGGCGCAAAGCCCACCTCGGGTCATTCTTGTTGAAGATCTATGAAAACTCATTGGGACGAGTAATGACGCCATTCGAGTTCATCAAATTAGGATGGGGCCTAGTTGGATGGACCCAATTGTGACATTTCTCAAGGACGATATCTTGCCCAAAGAAAGGTCTGAAGCAGATAAGGTATGCAGGAAAGCACCTCGGTTCTGGCTATCCGAGGATTAGAAATTATATAAGCACTCTTTTTCAGGACCATATCTTCTATGTATACACCCAGAAGCAATGGAGTTACTTTTAGAAGAGTTGCATGAAGGGATTTGCGGAAGCCATACTGGAGGAAGGTCTATAGCTCATAGAGTCCTTACTCAGGGCTATTGGTGGCCCAATATGCAGAAAGAAGCACAGGATTATGTGAAAAAATATGACCAATGTCAAAGATTCGCTCCTAACATACATCAACCAAGAGGTGTTCTTAATCCTTTGTTTAGTCCTTGGCCTTTTGCTCAATGGGGCTTGGACATTGTTGGACCTTTCCCAAAAGCAATAGGGAATAGGAGGTGGCTCCTCTTCGGAGTGGGTTATTTTACCAAAGGGGTTGAAGTTGAGCCATTATCAAATATCAGAGACATGGAAGCAAAAAAGTTTGTATGGAAGAACATTGTCACCAGGTTTGGAATCCCCCATACTTTCATTTCAGATAACGGTCTACAATTTGATAGTAAGGCCTTTAGAAGATATTGTGGTGATCTAGGCATCACAAATAGATATTCCACTCCAGTTTATCCTCAAGGGAATGAGCAAGCCAAGGCCGTCAATAAAGTGATAGTCAATAGGCTCAAGAAAAGGTTGGATAATACAAAGGGAAGATGGGTGGAAGAACTGCCACATGTCTTGTGGACATATCGAATTACACCACGAAGGTCCACAGGAGAAACACCCTTCTCCATGACTCATGGAGCCGAGGCAGTAATACCTCTAGAAACCGGGTTCCCAACACTAAGGACGAACTCTTTCACTTCAGGCAGTAATGATAATCTATTGGAGAGAAGTCTAGACTTAGTTGAAGAACGACAAGAGAATGCCATAGTTCAACTAGCCTATTATCAACACAAGCTCAAGCAGGGGTATGATTCTCATGTAAAGCTACGACCCCTTGCACTTGGAGACTTGGTACTGAGGAAAGTTTTGGGTACATCAAAGAACCTAGCATGGGGAAAACTAGGGCCCAACTGGGAAGGACCTTATCGTCTCACGTCGTAGGCATATAGGCTTATAATCTTGAAGATTTAGATGAATATGTTGTACCACGCCCTTGGAATGTAAATAACTTACGAAGGTACTATTATTAAATAAAAGGCACTTTGGCCATTTTTATTTCTATTGACACTATATTGCGTTGATTACCTTCGTTTGTTCAAGTATCAAACTAAAGCTTAATATGCCTAGGTCCTCGGACCACATACCTCACATAAATGGATATTTTTATCAAGTGTGAAACAGAACCTTAGTTATGTCTGATCCTCGGATCATCTACTTTGGGAAAATTAACACTTCAATTCTTTTTATTAAGTATCAAACTGAAACTTGGTATGCCTGGATCCTCGGACCACATACCTCGCCTAAATTGATATTTTTATCAAGTGTTAAATAAAACCTTAGTTATGTCTGATTCTTGGATCGTCTACTTTGTGAAAATTAACACTTCAATTCTTTTTATTAACTATCAAATTGAAGTTTGGTATACCTGGATCCTCGGACCACATACCTTGCATAAATTGACGTTTTTATCAAGTGTTAAACAGAACCTTAGTTATATTCGATCCTTGGATTATTTATTTTGAAAAAATTAACACTCTAATTCTTTTTATTAAGTATCAAATTGAAGCTTGGTATGCTTGGATCCTCGAACCACATACCTCGCCTAAATTGATATTTTTATCAATTGTTAAACAAAACCTTAGTTGTGTCTGATCCTCGAATCATCTACTTTAGGGAAATTAACACTTCAATTCTTTTTATTAAGTATCAAACTGAAGCTTGGTATGCCTGGATCCTCGGACCACATACCTCGCCTAAATTAACATTTTTATCAAGTGTTAAACAGAACCTTAGTTATGTCCGATCCTCAGATTATTTATTTTGGAGAAATTAACACTTTAATTCTTTTTATTAAGTACCAAACTGAAGCTTGGTATGCCTGGACCCTCGGACCACATACTTCGCCTAAATTGATATTTTTTATCAAGTGTTAAACAAAACCTTAGTTATGTTTGATCCTAGGATCATTTACTTTGGAGAAATTAACACTTCATTTCTTTTTTTATTAAGTATCAAATTAAAGCTTGGTCATGCCTGGATCTTCGGATCACATGCTCCGTCTAAATGGATATGTCACTAAGTGTTGAACAGAGCCTAATAACGTTTTGGTCCTTAGACATACTATAGAACAGTTGGTTAAAATTCAACTATGTTTGACCCTTAATCTGTATATCTTTAACATGGATGCAAGTCTAACTGTGCCATTTGTTTTGTCCGTATATCTTGAAGTCTCCTTGGGATAGTGATAAATAGATGGAAATCCATAAGCATTACTTAATGCATTTGCAAGTATATTGAACATGTTTATTGCCTAATTTAGTCTAGATTGCTGCCTTGAATTTGTTAATGAAGGTAAATAGATTATTGTTCTAAATATAGCAAACAAGTATGAAGTAGCATGATCAAGGTAAAACAAAAGCAAAAAAAAAAAAAATCAAACAAAGGAAATAGAACTTGTGTTTTCATTAAATTTAAATTTCTTTGGAATTACAAAATACTTGCGAGTTGTCAATATTACATTAGGTAGAGATAAAGGAAAAGACTGGAGAGAAGAGGAGAGCAGTCATTGCTTCAACTTTATCTTCAAAGGGCCTTTGGGATCTTGTGGGAGCTGAGGTGGCGTCGAGGACTCAGCAGCTATCCCTTTACCTTTTGGGTCTTCCTTTAGAGTTATTGGAATTGTTTGGTCACCCTGCTTGTCCTTGGAAGCGTCTTTGGGGTCACTTGAGTGCTGAGTATCCTTTAGTGCCTTTCCTTCTATTAGATCAGCTTGATTTGGGAGTTGACTTTCAGCAAAGGCAAAATCTTTAGCTACCTCATTTTCTTTGTCCGCAGCAACTTGTAGGTCAACATCATCCTTGGCTTAAGGAAGGTCAGAGGCTCGAATAGCTGGGGGGAAGTAGACATTCTCTGCCTTCCAAAGGGTGGAGGAAGCATCAACTCCAGCTTGGAAAAGGGTCTCGTTCCACACTTGGAGGCAGTAATTCCTGCATACCTTAGGTACCTGAGCCTTGAAGGTTTCTGTGATCTCCTTCACGCCGACCTCATAACCTTCTTGTTCAGCTCGGTCTTTTGTGTTCTCGACCTCTTCTTTTGCCTTCTCAGCCTCTTCTTTTGCTTGGATGGCCTTTTCTTTAGCCTTGATGGCCTCCTCTTTTTCCATTTCTAACTCCTTTAAATCATTTTTTAGACCCTCAATTAGCTTTTTTACAGCGGCGAAGTTCTCGTTAGCTTGCCTAAGCTGTAGTCTCTGGTCCTCGGCCTGCTTCTCAGTTGTTTTTAGAGCAGCATTCAAACTGGACCTCTCACTCTCTACTTTGGTTAGATTATCCAAGACCTCTTTTAGGTTCTTCTTCTGTAGGTTAAGGATCCATTGAGAGTTGTCACGCCTTAATTCTTCGGCTTTGAGGGACTTGTAAGTGCTAATAACAATCTCCTCTACCCTGTGAGCAGACTGAACAGCCTATGCATAAGAAACAACAAAGTCATAAAAACAAAGTTAGAACTCTTCAAAGGTAACAAAAAATGGAGGTAAAACAAGACTTGGGTGATATCCTTACCGTAGCAAGCTCCTTCTTCAAAGTCATGAAGACATTCTGATCTCTCATCCTTCTAAGTTCACCCATGTTCTCGGGTAACGGTAAGGCTTGTTCCAATGCATTTGCTACACAAGCAGTCGTCTCGGAATCAGAGTTCTTGATGGTTGCATCGGCAGTAACTGCGTAGTCATCAATGGTCATCTTAGGGGCCTAGATTAGGGCATGTACAGCTTTATGAGACTCGGTCCATTTATCTGACCTTGTCTGCACTGTACGGGCTAGTTTTCCCCCTTTTTCAGGCTCATGTTCCTTGGAAAGAGAGTCTTTCTCTCCCTCAATCGCGTCTTTCCCTTTTGACTGATCTCTTTTTCTTTTGTGGTCGGCCGGGTTAGTGCGCTGAGATTGGGTGGGAGGAGGAGGAGGAGGAGGGATCTTGGATTCAGGGATTTTCTTAACACCTTTATCTTTGACTTTGGTCTGAGGTACCTTGGGAAGCTCTTGGGTCCCCACTTGAGCTTCCAGTAGGTCCTTAAGACTTGGCTTTGGCTTGCGTTGGATGCCCATGATGTCAGATTGTTGGGTGATGCTTGGTAGGATTGAGGAGGATGCGCCGAGGATAGCAACTTTGTTTTCAAGAGAAAGGGTTGATTGAAAATCTCAAACTTGTCCTCGGAATCGAGTACGTCGACAATCTCTTCCTCTTCCTTTATGCTAGGTTGGGAAGAGGTTGCTTCGCCAAATATGTTTTGAGTTGGAAGAGGGATTAAGGGAATACCGTCTGGTATAGGTTTAGGGGGTGATACGGGATGTGTGATAAAGGTGCCTTGAGGAATAATAGTTCCCTCAGGTAGCAAGAAACCTTCGACAACAACACTTATCCGATGTAGACGCAGGTCCTTGGCTCTTATCACGCACTTCTGTGCTTGGAAAGCCTTGGAGATAGGATCGTAGCTGAGGATTAGATGAGCCGCTTGAAGTTGGCCATTTGAGTGTACAAAAACTTCAGCATTTAGTATTCTATCTAATCTTGTGAAATTAACAAGATGAGGATGGCGATCTGCTGCGTGTGAATCTAAATTGTTGAGAGGAAAAAAATATTAGATTAAGTAAAATGTTTTATACAAATAGAGGATTGAAAGAAAACTGGTTCTGAATAATTTAGCCGGATCCGAAACTTCACCTGGTGTTCCCTCCTTCGTCGGACAAGGATGGCCGTCGTGCCAATCCCCCAATATGAGTAGGAAGTCATTTTTTAGACCCTTGTTGGATTTAGGGAGGCATTGAATTAACCTAACCTCTGGATATCTAGATTTTAGATAGTATCCACCTTGTTTCTTTAAGTTATGAAGGTTGTAAACCTAATTCACATCATGATGGGTGAGTCCTAGGTTCATCTTTTCGTTCAGGACATCTATAGAACCTAGAATCCTAAACATGTTTGGGTGGCACTGGGTAGGGGTTAATCTAAATGTCCTGAGATAATCCCTAGTAACGGTTCCTATTCGGATTTTCATCCCTCTTTCTATGAATGCTATCATTGAAATTACTACCTCTCTCGTTGCCCTTTTTTCATACCACTCCCCTTCCAAACAATATTTGATAGATACCTTCGGTGGAATTTGGTACCTAGCATTAAACTATTCTATTTTTTCACTTGAATCTACTAGCAATGCAAATCTACCCATGTTTAGGAGCAAAGTGTGGGTGAGAGAGAAGAACTAAGAAATTATAGGAGCCGAAGAAAAAATAAACACCAGGGAGAGAAAAAGAGAAATAATGAAAGATGGAGTCTGGGAAACTTACTTTAAAAACGACAGAGTTACTTCGGCCTAGTTCTAGGTAAATGTGAGGGCGTGTAGATTACAGAAATTGGCAGATACGCTGAGTAGGTATTGCAATATGCGAAATGGTTTGAATTATTGATTTTTATACCAGCTGAAATCGTAAAGGCATGAAACTTCCTGCCTATGTCTCTATGACATCCTCAACTGTTGGATGCACATCATATCACTAGGCGTGGGGGACAGAAAAGACGTCAGAATTTAATTCAGGGACGCTTCGCATACCGATACCTTAGGAACATGCTTGAGGCAGTTCTAAAATCATCATGATAGTAAAAGATGTATGGTGCACATAAGCTGAAAGGTGACAAGTGTTGAGATCCTCCTTTCCTCCCAAGGTAGCAAAATTAGAATCTTGAAGGGCTATTGTAGGGCCATTGGGCCCGAGAATATATCTAGGTTGGCCCAGAGAGTATTCTTCGGGCTAAAAGTCCAATTCGAGGACATCAAGTGATCTAAGGGTGTGTGAATGTTAAACTCATAAAAAAAATACTAGGTAAAAAGTGATAGTGTTTGAATAAATATGTCTGAAGAAGATTGTGTCCTCGGATAGCGAAGCCGAGGTAATAGAAGGGTTGTTTGATATCTAGACTATGTTATAGAAATTCTTATGGTTTAGGGAAGACACAACACACGTGGAGGATAAGAGAAAGGGCTGTGGAATATCTAAGATAAAGCTGCTACCACCGCCCCCGCATTAAAGACTCTGCAATTGATATGCTGGCCGCATTAATGAAAAAATGAGACCTAAGCATCAGGTTTGAAACTTGGCCCCTGCCTCTAGAGACTTCAGGGAAAATGGATGGGACAAGTATCTAAACCATGAGGTGGAACATGAGAAGAAGAGAATGAGGGAGTATAAAAGAAAGAAAGGACCTTCGGTAACAGGGGAGGTCAAAAAAGAAAAGAAAAAAGAAAAGAAGAAAGAGAAAATTGTAGACTTGACTATTCACAATTGTAATCTATCTTGAGCAGCAGTATTATAAACTATCCTTAGATTGTGTCCGATGAGGAGTTTTCATTCATATTCATATAAACAACTCCTTGTTTGTGCCTTTAGGCCGAAAACCCATCTTTCTTTGTTGTTTAACCATCTTTAGAACCTAGATTTTAAGCCCACTGTCTACAAATTTATTGTAAAAATGCGTTTCAGGCCCTTTCCCTTCTGATTGTGGGTCAAGGGCTCGAATTGTGTTCTTATAATATGTATACACAGTCTCCTAATATAGGAGGTGTGTCCTAATAACAGAAGACCCAAAACTCGAAAGCAGTAAAATTTGCTAAAGTTACATTTATAAACAAAGTTTGCATTATCAATGTGCCATGATCCAAAACTTGTTACCCATTTACATGCTGCTACTACATTTCTCAATCTTCATTTTCAGATATTTCTTAGTAACTTCCCATTTCTTTTTTCATTCTTGTTAATGGTGCAAGCTAAGACAGCCACTGCTAACTATAAAGCTAAAATCATAACATTTGGTAAATACTAAATTACTAAAACCGCATGAAACTAATAAAACAATTAAAGAAGTAAAAGAAAGAGGTTAAAAAAAAAAACCTTACCAAAACTCATTAAGATTTAGGAGTCAACCATGGGAAAATCATCTTCATTTTAAGTGGGATCTCCATTTTTTTTTTTATGCATGGCAGCACCTTTCGTTTTTTTGCCGCGTGCATTTTTTCTTTTTAATGAATGGTACTGAAGAAAACGAGTAGAAAGTCACATTGGTGTAATTCTTTCTATATATATATATATATATTGTTGTAACCGTTGCTTTAATAGATAAGTTTGAGTTTGATAGTGGGTTTTAAAGTTGATTTGGAAAGAATAATCAGTTATTTTACTGAGATTTTAAAATTGTGTGTGATGAGATAAGAATGAGTAATAAACAAAAAAGTAATTTGGGTTCAAATAGAACACAAGCTTTCATCCAAAAAAATAAAAAAAAATAGAACACTGGCTTAACAAAAGTAACCGTGAGGTGTTTTGTTCCTGTAAATTTTGCCAAAAGAAATTTTTTGAATTTTGAACAAAATCAAAACTGACGTGTGGGAAGTTTTTTTTGAAAGTAACATGTAGGATTTTTTAAAAATATTTTTTGATAGTAATTTTGTATCTATCTACCATTTTGTGGGATTTTTTATTATGTAGGTTTACTGTTTTTAATTTTTGTCCATTTAAAATTAAAACCCTAAAAATTTGCTAAAAGATTGTGTAATTGCTTGGTAGTGAGATTGCACAAGGGATTTTTTAAAAAAAAAATATTTTGAAATTTAGCTATTGAATTTTCTTATATGCCCATTTTTATTTTTTAAGGGTAACAATAATGTGAGATATTAGGGTATTTTAGTAAGTAGCTGTGGAAATAATACAAAGACCTAAAATAATTTTTTTTGCGACCTCTACAAAGCTACCTTTTATGACCTTTATCGCACAACTTTACCCTCACAATAATGTGTCACGTGACTCCAGTGATGCCCCTTTGTCCTGCAGCGAATTGACCTGAACAGCAAGTCCAGATGATTCCTCTCGTATCTTCTTCACTTTGAATATCACTCACTTATTTTCTTCCAAGAGATTAGCATTTAGCAAGAAGTGTTGCTCTGTGGCATCTTTCTTAGCTTCTGTGTGTTTTCTTTAACATTTATTTGTGTTCTTTTGTATGATGTTTGAGCAGCAACAGCCAATCAGTCATGTTTCTAAACTTCTCCTCTAATTTCTCACTGTTGTTGCTAATATGTAGATCTGGCATTTTTTTGGAGAGAGGACTGGTAAGATCTTTGTTGGGATTGTGCGTATGAAATTATTATTATTATTATTTGATGAATATTTATACGATTGTGCGTATAAATTATTTTTTCTTTCTTTTAAAACTATCTTTTTCTTTTCTCTCTTCCATGTGATTTTCCTTGTAGTAGTACTTTTCACACATTTTTGTTGTTGTTGGTAGTTAGTTCTTTCCACACTTCCATAAATCTTTCTCATATTCGTATCCTTGTTTGATCTATTTCATATTGGGCTTAGAATTTAGAAAGACACCCATGGGCTTGTCTTTAATTTCGTTGCTATATGTTCTTCTTTCAGGTTCTTCTACAAAATATCTGATCAAGGTCGTGAATGAGAACTATCCAAATTCTGAGGCTTGTCTGTTTTGTGTCGTTTCTTTAATTGCATCATTTGATCACCCTGCGTGCATTTTGTGCCCCCAAAGTGTGTTCTCGGTAGTTTCAAAGACTCGTGGGGCTCCTCATGTGCATTTTCTCATAATCCAAAAGGTAACTGATCCTCATGACTTTTATTTCTCTTTTTAATAGTAGCCACCGTCTCCTCTACTTAATCCAAGTAGCTAATGTCCGGACATGCCTTAGCTTTTGGGGTGATAGGGGTACGTATTCAATTCAACCCAACTTGTGTCACAGGTCAATTTTTCACTTAAAATTTTCTGCATGTGATGGCACTAAGCCCCTCTTAGTCTCAGCCAACACACCACACACACTGCAGGAACACATAGCACAGAATTATAAAGAGAATTCACACACAGCACACACTGTTTACAAGGTACCAACCCCAACCTTTATTACTCAATTTCAAGTACAAAGAATACACAAAAAATTCTCTAAACCAGAATACACATTCTGCTGTTGACACCCCCAACAGTCTTAGGGTAGATATGCAAAAATAATTGTCATGACAGTTTAACTGCCCTTGTTCTGGACTTGCTGCCACATATAGTCTGACTTAGGAAACCTTCACCTGATGTTGTCTTGACCTGCTGTCCACGTTTCCAACCCCTTCACAGCAAGTCTGAGCAAAGCCAAGAACTGTTTGGTAACTGCCACTGCACATGCTAGCCCATGTCTCAACAGATCATGGGGCCTCTGCCCAATGCTCCAGCAGCCCACACAATATGTTTCCACACGTTTTAGCAGGCTAGGCCCCTACCCACGCCCTCCTCATCAACATCACAGTCCACACAACATGTCCATCTGCAACACACCAAGTAAAAGTCATTAGCCCACTTGCACAAATCCATGCATTCAATCAGCACCCACCAGCCGAATGCCTTGCACACAACATCATATCATCACAGCAGCCCAGCACTGCCTTGCACTCAAGCCACCAAGCCCACACACAAAGCAACCAACACTAAGTCACCCATGCCATGCATTACCACATAGGGTCAGCACCACCTGTTGCTGCCCATCATCGCAAACCATCACTGCTCACCATGGCCTTGGGGCATCATGTGGAACAAGGTGCCTCTACATACTGCCACCTCATCATGCTCATCAGTTTGAATCATGTAGGGAGACTGGGCTTGTCCTCCTTGTAGAGCAGCTAAGAGCTTCACTAGATTGGCATGAGGAGCCATTGGTGTGTTGAGAAAACATAGAGCCAAGTGACTGGCCCAACGTTGCCCAAGCACTGTCATTCCTCATGCCATCATCATCAGTAACTAAAGCTCCTAACATCTTGTCAGGTTAAAAATTTTCCAACCTAACTATCACAACCCATACCAATACTTCAGATGAGATTTTAGGTCATGTCAGATCAGATCAGATGCTAATCAAATTTTAGAGCAACTAAAGTTGAAGGTGATTATCAAAATTTTATTTCTCGTCTTTCCTTTTATTTCCTGTCTTTCCTTTTTATTTCCTTATATAAAAGCCATAATATACAAAATTTCATAAAACTTAAAACTTCATTACTTTCAAACTTGCAAGTTTAACAACTTGATTCAAGTTTAACAACTTGATTGAAACTTAAGGTTTCCATGTAAATGTTACATAACTAAACATTTAATTATGTGTGTTAAAACACCTAGTATTTTTTTTAAAAAAAAACATTTAGCAAAAACCATTATTTACAAACTTAACCCCAAAAGCATACAACTGAAATTTCAAAACAAGCTTAAAAAAACCTTTATTTACAAACTTAACCCCAAAGACATACAACTAGGGTTTCAAAACAAGCTTAACAAACAGCTTTGGATTTGGAGAGAGGCCCATACAACCAAAAGAGCTATACATCTTCTATACAAAATGCTCTCAGTCCTATACAACAAAAGAGCTACATCTTCTATACAAAAAAAGAACTATACATCTTCTATATAAGAAAAGAACAATATAGTCTAAGAACCATAGATCCAATACAAAAAAAGAACTATACATCTATATAAGAAAAGAACCATATAGTCTAAGAGCCATAGATCCAAGGGCAGAGCTAGGGGGTTGAGGGGCGCAAGTGCCCCCGACCCCACCCAAAATATTAATATTTACTTACTAGCTAGTCTGGATGTATTTTAGATAAAAATATAAAACTGTTATTAATGATGAAAAGCTATAAAACTGTATACACAATACAAGCAGTTGCTTTCATGAGAGGATTGAGAGCATAGCCCACTTATATGTTTGTTAAAAATAAGTTGGCATGTTAAGCTAAAATAAATAGACATAGGTTAACAAAAATAATAGAAATTTTTGTATGTTGTACTTTATGTGACAACTAAAAACTGGCATTTCGTAAGTAGAATTATAATATTTTTTATAATTACAATTTCAAAATGATTTTTTACGTAAATAAACCCCTAATAGATAAATATAATATAATGAATATGTTATTTTATTTTAAATTTTCTTGCATTCAAATATTTCTCAACATACACATTAATGAATTGTTATTTTGCAAATTGTTCTCAAATACTACATGTACATGTTTGTATGTAAATGCGTAAATATGATGTCAAACATAATTTTTGCTCCCTCTCAAGTCAAATCTTGAGCCATTACATAGATCCCTTGCCACTTCTAATACTCTTGCTGCTTCTAGGGTGAACTGCGAAGCCCAGTAAGGTTTAAGTTCCACGAGCATTTAATAAGAATACATGTAAATCAAATATTTGATGAATACGCTAACTTTGATAAATAGTCTTCATACTATTCTTAAAATAACTTATTAACTTTCATACGAAAATACAACATTTTCCCTTTCATGTAATAATAAAAGGACAAAATGAGGAACTTACATTAAATAACTTTTGTCACTTTAACATAATTTAGCATACTTTTCTTATAATTCTTAATAGCTTAATAGCTCCCAAATAATATATTAGTGAGTCCAATTGTAAGTCTATCACAACTTTTGGGAGGCTTCTAGCACATTATACTGGCATCTAGCATCCTCCATAATGCTAACAAAATCTTAGGATCATATTAGAAAATATCATACCTCTTTCGGTGTGATCAGATAATCAACCATGGGGTTGGTTGATATTTTCCACAAGTTGGTATCTAGCACATTATGCTGGCATCTAGCATCCCCCATAATTTTAAGAAATCCTAGGATCATATTAGAAAATATCATACCCCTTTCAGTGTGATCAGATAATCAACCATGGGGTTGGTTGGCATCCTCCACAAGTTGGTATCCAACACATTATGCTGGCATCTAGCATCCTCCATAATGCTAAGAAATCCTAGGATCATATCAGAAAATATCATACCCCTTTCAGTGCGATCAGATAATCAACTATGGGGTTGGTTGGCATCCTCCACAAGTAGATATTTTCTTAGAATTTTCCAAGAATGGTGGGTAGAGTAGAGTCCTCACCACTTTTAATGGCCAATCAATCAATATTTCCATGAAAATGCTAGTAATTTAATCCTTACTGGTTGAGTTCAGATCATTTTTCATAACAATAAACATAACCCAAAAACTAACTCTTTCTAAAAATTATGCTTTTACGTAAATATATCATAATCGTAACTTATGAAATCATAATAATAGCATATCCACTTTATTCTTAAATATTATGTTCATGGTATGAGTAATAGCATCAATATGCCAAAAAAAAAAACATATATAGAATTCAAAAATTCACGAACATATATCTTTTCTTAAATTAGGATTATATGCAACATCTCTAATTAAAATTTTTTAATGCATAATAATTTTTCTAAACAAACCTCATGTTTGTCAAACACCCGTATCACATATCCTTTACCTGAAAATAGAAAACGCAAGAGATATTAATAAGAGGAGCTCAAGTGTCCAAAATCCAGATTCTCATCACCTCAACGAAGGACCAAAACCTATTGCTAACAATTCTTTCTAAGTATATAAATTTGCACATGAATCACAACCTAATTCTCAAACTCAAGAAAATCTTAATCCCATCTCAAAGAGGTTCTCCACAACAATACAAATACATATATATATATAAAAATATATGATTCACATAATCAAAAGAATCCATTATTCATATCAAACAATACTGTATCAAAAGACAAGTCCCAAAGGTGAGTCCCTTTCTTTGACTCACTTAGCTAACCCCTTAATTAATAAAATTTGCCCCTTGTAAAATTGCACTTAATCATTATTTTGCTGAAACAGTAAAACCCATAGGCTAAGTTTTTATTTATGAAGCTTCTGCCTTGCCAAGCAACATAACAAAAGATTCTTAAAGCAACTTGTTATTCACATGAAGAGCTTCCGCAAGATGGTGGGATTTCCTATTGTTAAACATGAAGCCCAATGTGTGGCTTTATTTCGTTTATTAGAACAGGAGTGTCTTGAGGTAGTCGAAGATGGTCGTAATCGGCCACCTGTTAAAGCTGGTCAGAAAGGTTTAAGGGAATTGCGGGGTCTGTTTTCTTCAGTAAATTATGATGGGACCGCTTCTCGAATCAGAGGTGCGGCATCAGGTCTAGGGGCTATTGGTAGTTATTAATGTCATTAAAACTTCTTTCTTGGAATGTTAGGGGGTTAAATAACCCTCAGAAGAGGGAGGTTTGTAAGAATCTTTTGAAGGAATGGAGCTGTGATGTTGTATGTTTGCAGGAAACTAAACTTGCTTCTTCAAATTCTGCTCTTGTGCAGAGCATATGGGGTAGTCCCTTCGTTGATTGGGCTGTATTGGATGCAGTTCAAACATCTGGGGGGGTTTTGCTGATTTGGGATAAACGGGCGGTCGAGAAGATTGATGTATCTGTTGGTCAATTCTCTGTTAGTGTCCTTTGGGAGTTTTGGACGGTTTTGAATGAGTCTGCACTGGTCTTTATGGTCCCAATGTTGATCATCATAGGGCTGCTTTGTGGGAGGAGCTGTCTAGGGTTCGTGTCAGGTGGAACATAGCTTGGTTTTTATTTGGTGACTTTAATATTATTAGATACCCTTGCGAGAGGCTTGGTTGTGAGTCTTTTAGCCCAGCCATGTATGCTCTCTCGAACTTTATTGAGAATAATTATCTAGTGGATCTACCATTGGACGGGGCTGATTTCACCTGGTTTAGAGATGCTGAGCAGCGAGCTATGTCCCGTATTGACAGGACTCTAGTTTCTGTGGATTGGGTGGATCATTTCGGGAATGTGTCTCAAAGGGTGCTCCCTTGTGTTATTTCTGATCATTGTCCGCTCTTGGTGGAAGTTGGGGGAGTGGATAGGGGTCGCTGTGCTTTTAAGTTTGAGAATATGTGGCTCAAAGTTGAAGGTTTTCTTGAGAGAGTTAAAAAATGGTGGGAGGGGTATAGCTTTTTGGGCTCCCCTAGTTTCGTTCTAGCTTAGAAATCAAAGGCCCTAAAAGAAGACCTTAAGAAGTGGAATAAGGCGGAATTTGAAGATTTGGCATTTAGAAAGAAGTGTCTGCTGTCTGAATTAATGGGTTTAGATGCTAAGGAAGAAATGTTGGGCCTCTCTAATGAGGAGATTCTCGCCGAACTCAGGTTAAAGGTGAGATTGCCGCTTTAGAAGAGACTTTTTGGAGACAAAAGTCTAGTGCTCTGTATGTGAAGGAGGGAGATAACAACACTTAGTTCTTTCATAGACTAGCGAACTCTCATAGAAGAGCTAATCACATTAGAAGTATCGAGGTAGATGGTGTCTTATATGAGGATGGACCTACTGTACAATCTCAAGTGGTTCAGTTCTATCCAAATCTCTACACAGAGACAGATATGTGGCGTCCAACTGTGGATGGGCTGGATTTTGCTTGCATTGGAGAGGATGAAAGGTTGGCCTTGGAGAAGGAGTTCTCTAAAGAAGAGGTGACCCAAGTTTTGATGGAGATGGAGGGGGATAAAGCACCTGGTCCAGATGGCTTTACCATGGCTTTTTTTCAAAAATGTTGGAGTGTGGTGGAGGTGGATGTCATGGCTGTTTTTGAGCACTTCCACAGGTACTCAATGTTTGAAAGGTCTTTAAATGCCTTGTTTCTCACTCTAATTCCCAAGAAAAATAATGCTATTGATGTTAAGGATTATCGGCTTATTAGTTTGGTAGGGAGTGTGTACAAGCTGTTGTCTAAGGTGTTGGCAAATAGATTGAGGGTTGTGTTTGATAGTCTCATTTCTGAGTCTCAAAATGCTTTTGTTGGTGGGAGACAAATTTTGTATCCAGTGCTTATTGCTAATGATTGCCTAGACAGCAGAGTGAAGAGTCATGTTCCCGAGGTGGTTTGCAAATTGGACATCGAGAAAGCCTATAACCATGTGAATTGGGATGCTTTGTTTTATTTGTTGGATAGGATGGGTTTTGGGGTGAGATGGAGAGGGTGGATTAAGGCTTGTATAACTACTGTTTGCTTCTCTATTATTGTGAATGGATCTCCGGTGGGCTTTTTTGGAAGCTCTCGTGGGTTGAGACAAGGTGATCCGCTGTCCCCTCTTCCTTTCCTTCTTATCATGGAAGTCCTAAGTAGGATGCTGAAGAAAACTGAGGATTGTGGTATGCTTCGTGGCTTTCTAGTAGGGCCTACTAACTCTTTAGGGGTACGTATTTCACACTTTCTGTTTGCAGATGATACCATTTTGTTTTGTGGTGTGTCTAGAGATCAGTTGTTGTCCATTAGGCTGGCATTGACTTGCTTCCAAGCAGTTACTGGTTTGAAAGTTAATGCTAAGAAGAGTGAGATCATTCCGGTAGGGGAGGTTGGAAATATAGAGGCGTTGGCTAACACTCTTGGATGTAAGGTGGGTAGTCTGCCTATGAAATACTTGGGTATGCCGTTGGGCACCCCTTAAAAAATAGCTTCTATGTGGAATCCTATTTTAGAGAGGATGGAGAAGAAACTCTCAGGTTGGAAGCGTTTTTACTTATCAAAGGGGGTAGGCTTACCTTGGTGAAGAGTACTCTTTCTAGCCTTTCTATGTACTATCTATCATTATTTGTCATTCCTGTTGCTGTGACTGATAGTTTGGAGCGTATTCAGATGAGTTTTTTATAGGGATCTTCAGAGGAGTGTTTTAAATATCCTTTGGTGGCTTGGGAGAATGTGTGTATACCCATAGATTTGGGGATCAGGAAGTTAGTGCATTTTAATAGAGCCTTGTTAGGGAAATGGTTATGGAGGTTTGGGCGGGAAGGCACTCACCTTTGGAGGAGGGTTATTGCATCTGAATATGGTGAGGGTCAAGGGGGGTGGACTACTAAAATATGTAGAAGGGCCCACGGATATGGTCCGTGGCGTGGTATTCATGATGGGTGGGTGAGTTTCTCCAACCATGTGGCCTTAGTGGTGGGGGGTGATACTCGTATTCTCTTTTGGCATGATAAGTGGGTTGGAGATAACTCGCTTAAAATGCTCTATCCTCAGTTGTATGCGAGTTCTAATGACAAGGAAGCTTGCATTTATGATGTTTTATGCTACTAGGAGGATGGTAACGATAGAATATGGAATTTGAGATTTCATAGGGATTTTCATGAAAGGGAATTAGGGGCTGCCTTCTCTTTCCTTAAGTTCATTCAATCCTGGATCCCTAGGGGTGGCAGGAGTGACTTTTCGCATTGGTGTCTCAAAGGGAATGGCAAGTTTGATGCCCAGTCCTATTACAATATAATTTGGGGTGCAGCTGTCTCCAACTTTCCGTGGAAGGGTGTTTGGAAAGCTAAGATCTCTAGGAGGGTGGCATTTTTGTGTGGACAGCGGTTCATGGGTAGATCCTTACATTGGATAATCTTAAGCTTAAGGGGCGCATTTTGGCAAATAGATGTTGTATGTGCCATCGGAATGAGAAAACTGTGGATCATCTTCTCCTCCACTGTCCAGTTGCTCATTCTCTATGGGTTTATATGTTTCAGATCTTTGGGACACAATGGGTCATGCCAAGAAATGTGAAAAGCTTAATGTATTGTTGGAGTTTTTGACTGGAAAAATTTAATTCAGACATATGGAATATGGTTCTTGGTTGTTTGATGTGGATTGTTTGGAAGGAAAGAAATCGGCGCTCTTCTGAGGATACCGAGAAATCCTTGGTTCAAATACAAGCTCTATGCCAAAAGACTTTATTTGATTGAGCTAGGTGTTGGGGCTTCTCGGATTGCTCCACTATTGTCGAGTTTAGTTCTTTTCTTAGTTTTACACTTTTAAGTTTTTTCTTGTTCTTTGTTATTATTTGTATGTTTGTTGTTTTTCCTTGTGTTCACCATCATGAACACCTTGTATTGGCTCTCATTTGTTTTCAGTTTGTTTTAATAATATTCTTATTACCTATAAAAAAAAAAAAAAAAACTTAATCAACTAATAACTAATAAATAATCTTCATAATGAAACAACACCTTTACATAGTAAACTCACATACAGAATAGCCTTTGCAAGTTCCTAATCAATTATCTCCACGCACAAGTTTTCCATGTCATCATAATTAACCATAATATCTATAATCTTTTTCAAATTGCTAACGTAAGACAACAAGTTCCAACTTCTATGATCAAACTAGAGAATATAGAGGGGTAGGGCCGGAACTACTCAAGGGCAGAGTGGCCATGCCCCCCCCCCCCCCCCTGAAAAAAATATATACTAGTATGTATATTAACAAAAAGAATTTTAATTCTCTCTCTTAAATTTATATACTTGGCCCCCCTTCCCCAAAAAAATTACAAACTGACCTAAGAAATCTAACAAATAGATAACAAGAAAAATCTATAAAAAAAAAAAATGCACATATCCAGATAATAAGAAAATCTTTGGACAGATTATAAATCTGGTCTAAGCAAAAAAAAATAACAACAAATCAATTACAAATCCTACAAAAAAAAATCATAAAAACTCAATAACTTTTACCCAATTTCTCCCTCTCACTTAAGATTTTTATACCCCTCTCAAATGACACCACCCTTATAGTTATAGAGACAACTTCTATGTCACATATTGATCGCTTCATCCATACATTAGTTAGACGCTGAAAATATAGTTAGACCTGAAAATATTAAGACGTGCCAATTGACTTGCAAAACTCTTGATTATAAAATCCTATTATTAAATTTTTTTCAAAAAAAAAAACACATAATAATTAATAAATTAATGCTAATAATTCAACTTTTTCAACCTCTAGTATTGATATTTTTATTTTTTAAAGTCTTTGAATATAGAACTTCGGCCTCCTAAATTTGAATCCTGGTTCCGTCCTTGTAGAGGGGAAAATAAAGAAAACGGTTATACCATTAAAATACCCATGACAAAGAATTCATTTCACTTACGTACCCATAAACTTTGAAGCTGAAACTTGGTATTTGATTTGTTCTTTAGAGGGAGGGAGAGAGAGACTTTTGGAGAAAGTGTATAGTTGGTAGGTTTTGTTTTATGTTTGTGGTGAAGGAAAACAGTGACTTTCAGGGAGGTTTCCCTTTACTAGTTTATTTTGGGTTTTCTTTTGTAAACAATAACTTTCGGCCATGGGAGGAGAAAACAACAAAATAGAGAAGAAAAACTATGAGAATTAATAAAAATGCATAATAATACAATAGGTTCGAAACGTCGACCCATAGTCAGCAAGGAGGAAATTGAGAAAGGTTGTGAGGATGAGAGGGAAGGTTCCCTTGTACCTATATTTCCGCCTCCATGCTTCGGAATTATGAGAATTAATTATGGCTAAGTGGGCTTTTGTTCTAAAGTTTAGTAATAAAAATGCAAAAGAAAATGTATAAAAACAATAGGTCCGAAACTTCTACCCATAGTTAGCGAGAAGAGAAAAACTGAGAGAGGTTGTGAGAAAAGGAGGGAAGGTTCCCTTGTACCCATATTTTTGCCCTCAAGCTTCAAAATCGTGAGATTCATTGCTGGCTAAATGGACTTTTGCTCTAAACTTTCAGTTATATGGGGAAATGTGGTTGGCCTCTTGTGTATCTGATTATGGTCTTTTATATTGAGTTTTGGGTGCTCATAGTACTGGTTTTTAGGCTACAAGATGAGGCAATAGACCTCCAAGTTGCTAAATTGATGATTGGTATAGTTTGCCATTTGTTTGGATAAAAAGGTTGGCTTTCTTTCTACATAGTTTTGGAAATAAAGTGGCTGACACTTTTAGCTATTGTTACCCTATTAGCTATTGTTTCCTTTTTATTGTAGGCTTTTGGTAGCTTCATTAGGTGGCTACAATAGACTAGCTAATTAGTTTAGAGTCGGTTATGTTTTTTGGGTAGAAAAGAAAGTATGGCAACAAACTTGGGCCACATACAACAAGAGCATAAGACCTCTTTTAGGGTGGAAATTTTAGACACAAGGCCTCTTCCATGAGCTTAAGGTGCTACCTGCATCCCTAGCCTGCATGGTAGCACGCGTAGGTTGAACTCATGCAAATGGCCAGAAAGGAATGACCCATCCCTAGTTCGTTTTTGATTTGTTCCCCCCTGTATACTCCCTGTGTACTTGGGTGTCTCTCTCTTTTTTATATCAATGAATCTTTATTACTTATAAAAAAATAAAAAAAATTCCCCAATATGTAACATGGACTTGGGCCCACAAGATAATCAGGCTCAGTCGAATTGGGCTTATAGTAAATGTGTCGCAAAAATGGGTATAACAGCCTTCTAACTAAGCAAAGCATTAAATGAATATATCATTTAACCTTCCACCTAAGCAAAAATTTTAATGATTTATTTAATTTTTATTATACATTTATACTCAACAATATATAATTTTATTATAAAACGTGTAAATGCAAATTTGTAGATGTCAACAAAACAAATTAATAGCCAACATGTAAAGTTCAAGAGAGCAAAAGGTGTTGGCTAGTGCTTCAATGTCAAGAAAACAAATTAATAGCAAACATGTAAATCCAAGAAAATAAACTAAGGTGTTGGCTAATGTAGGCACTTCCTCATTCTGTCTCTCAATTATACAATGGACTCAACATCATATAATTGTCATCTGATCATTCCATTCCATTTCCCAACTTTGATATGAATAGGTATTGATAAACTCAAGGGAAAAATAAAAGATTCTATTTTTCTTTTATGAGCAACCGAACGATTTTAGAAAATACAAGCAAAAACATTTTAAGAAGATACAAAATGGACTTGCTTCGAATATGTTACATCCAAAAAAGTCAAGGAGCAGATCCCTGTATAAAGATTCAATATTGGATGGGGGCCTATTATTGAGCAAATTTTTTTTAAGTAAAAATTTGAATTTATTAACAATCTCTTCTTCTTTTGTCGTCCATTATTTATTCCATTTTGTTTTTAATTTTTAGTTTGTAAATGTGCAAAATGTCTGATGTACACATCTGGTACATATGCAGGTATTCAACGATGATGACACATGGGAGAAAGTCTAAACCCAAGCCCAGAAAGATTGGTGCACATGTTGACGGAGGGGGAGGTACTGATGTCCCAGAATCTTCGTTTGGGGGTATCTGCGGACTCAAGCTCCTTGATCTATCGAATACCGCTATTGAATCTTTGCCGGATTCTGTCCTTAGCTTGGACAATCTTACTGTATTAACGCTTAGTGGATGTAGAAACTTAAAGTTGGTGCCTTCGTTAGCAAAGCTTATATCATTAAACAAGTTAGACCTAGGGCAAACAGGAATTACGGAAGTGCCTGATGGTTTAGAAATGTTGGTTGACTTGAGATACCTCAGTCTGAATGCACAGGAACTAAAAATCATGCCACCTGGGATTTTACCAAATCTTTCTCGTCTTCAGTACCTCACAGTTTTCTGGCATTCAAAGTATGTAATAGTGAAAGAAAAGGAGATAGAAAGCTTGAAGAAATTGGAGACTTTTGGGGGCCATTTTGAGGACATGGACGAGTTTAGAAGGTATATAAAATGCTTGGAGAATAGGCCACTTGCATGTTACGAAATTCGAGTGGGAATGTCAGGGGATGGCAACTATCTAATAGGTGAAATCTCTGGCAAAAGTGTAATTTTGGGAGACTGTTTAAAAAAGTCCTTTGAGCTACCGAAAGATGTTCAATACCTTGAAATTAAAAGATGTCACGATATAACAAGTTTATGTGATGTTCCATCTTTGAATGACACAAGTGAAATTAAGCATATAGGGCTTTTTCTCTGCTTAGGAATAGACCACATACTTTCTTTCGCTTCTTCTTTCTCTTCTTGTACTCACTCTCTTCAAACTCTCGAGATTTTAGAGCTTTATAATTTGGAAAACCTACTCGTACTGTTTAGGATAGAGGAAGCTGGATCGTCACATGTCCCACTTGACACCTTTTCCTGTCTCAAGAGAATTTTAATATGTAATTGTTCGAGGATAAAGAAACTGCTTCCGCCTGGGTTGCTTCTACAGTTGCACTACTTAGAAGAGATTTGGGTCAGTTTTTGTGAGAAATTAGAGGAAATAGCAGAAGAAGATGAGGAAGAAAGGGGCACTATCCAAATCACTCTCCCCAGATTGAGGATTTTGCATTTGTCTGGCCTACCGGAACTGAAGACCATCTGCAGTAAAGAAATTGTTTGTTATTCTCTTGAAAAGATTGAGATACATGGATGTCCGAAGCTTAAGGGACTCCCTCTCTTTCGTTCTAAATGTCCGAAGCTTAAAGAAATTGATTGTCCTCCAACCCTTCTTGGGTAGATTTTAAGCATGGGTGTGTTCTCTCTCTTCCTCTCACATCCTTGGTTTATCTTTTAATGTTTCAAAAACTTAATTCCTTGGACTGATCCGTCAATTTGTAGTTTACCTACTTTCATCTCCTTGATATCTCTCTAATATCTTTCTTAAAATCCCTTTGATGCCCCAATTTGGATTGGACCAACCAGCTATTAATCACATCTTCCCTGTAAGTAAGACCAAAGATGTAATATGTTTTGCACTTGTACTAATAAATTGTAAGGTATATGCTTTTTTTTTTTTAATGATGTGGAACCTCACCAAGGTAAGGCCCTTTGGACCCATGTCCACCCTTGGGGATTGGGGAGTAAACCATAGATACATGATCGCACCCACCAGAACTATGTATCAGGTAATCCACGGACATATGCTCTGTACTCGTAAAATTGTTTTCACGGGTGGTTTCTTTTCTTGATTTGATCTGGTATGTGGCCAAGTTGAAGCTAACACGAAATGTTTTTGTGGTGTGTGAGCAAAGAGAACTTCCCTCTTAAACGTATTTATGTATCATTTTATTCTTGTTCGTTTTTTCTTTTCCTTACTTGCTAATTATTATAAACTTTTGCTGTGTTATGAATGTGTGTTCCTCTTTGACTAAGTGTGACAATCTTCTGTAATAATTGGTCCTCTCCCTAAGTTGTTTTGATAGTCACTTTCTATTTATGCTTTCCACATTCTCTTTTATCTTCTTTCTCTATTTATTTATTTTCCTCTCTTGTTGGATTGTGGATAAGAAGAAAAAAAAAAGATAGAGATAATTTTTTTTTGGCTCAGTGCATTTAGTCCCTAATTAATCTTTTGCAATTAAATTAGGTGAAGATGATTGATCTTCTTTGGATATCTTGAAACATTGCTTTCATAGAGATCATAGTTCCAATTGATCTAATTTGTGATTTTTACTGTGGAATGTCAAATCTTGGATTCCTCTATATAACCTGTGCTCAATGTACAAAATCGGTGCACATATTGTCAATATCCCTTGTAACCATGCCTATCGATATGTTCTATTTGGGTGGTTTGATAATCTGGGAACTAGTTTGCTTATCAATTTTGCATACTTTTTTGCTTTTTTTTTTTTTTTTGGGGGGGGGGGGGGGGGGGGGGGGGGTGGTGTTAATCACTTGAGCTGTCTTAGGTGATCCACCAAGATGTAGCCAAGATCTTTTCCTGGCATCTCTATTCTTTTTTTGTTGATAACCAGCTTTCCTTTTGGATGATTAAATGTCGTTGAATTTATATTTCTTTCTTGTCCCTTGCTACTCTCTCGATTCCTCCCTCAAATAAAACTTAGTTCATGCTTTTAAATTATATCAAATTTGGTTTCATCACTAGTTAATAGGTGTAAAATCATTCTCAAAACTACCAGCGCAGAAATTTGGCATTTTATAGTGAGAATATATATGATCATTTCCATTAATAAATGCCATATGAGTTTAGTTCAAGGTTGAAATGAACAATCCAGTACGCAACCCAAGAGACAGAATAAGTTGATCTTGAATCAATCAAAACTCATCTTGGCATTTTATAGTGAGAATATATATGATCATTTCCATTAATAAATGCCATATGAGTTTAGTTCAAGGTTGAAATGAACAATCCAGTACACAACCCAAGAGACAGAATAAGTTGATCTTGAATCAATCAAAACTCATCTTGGCCAATTAATAATCTGTTAGAATCAATGCCAGTCTAGAAGCTGAATCAGTACATGGCAACAGATGAAGCCCAGTCTAAGATTGGCCGGTTTGCCACCAACTTGCATATTTGGCAACAATCCCTCTCTTATTGTCTTGTGATACTTTTCTACATAATTTATTAAATTTAATATTTACACATAAATGTGACATGTATACACACACATTTGTATGTATGTACCTATATGGAGTATGTGTGATATTTAAATGGTTAAAAGGATTAGAAGGGTTATAGGTACCTTTTTAGGTTGTGAAAATTTATACATTGACTTGGGAATTGTAGGATTTCTGGTTAAGTATTTGCTAAGCATACTAAAAAGATGCCCCAATCTTTCCTTTAAAGCTATAAGAAGAATTGTTTCATATATTCATGACATTTGAATTTATATACTGTATGCTATTTTTCTCTATTGAGTTATTCTCACTTCCTGAGATCTGGGACTTTTGTACTGTCAAGTTTGGAAAAGTTTGAATGATGGTCTGTTTGGTTTGAAATGAAAGGATATACTAATGAGTCACCTCATGTGAGATGTGTAGCACCCATCATTTTGATAAATATTAGTTGAACTATTTTAATGCTTGATAAATTTTATAAAAAAGCTGAAATGGGAGACGATTAAATATATGTTCATGTTAGTAAATTTTGTTATTTACTTGTTGATGCATGTATTTTTGCACACATATATTCACAAATTTTCTCTCCTCTATTTTTGTGGAGAATGGGAAGCTTAAAGAGGATGCAAATAGTAATTTTCTGAATTTGTATAATTTTAATTCAGAAAATTTGCTCTTCAAGTTATAATACTTTCTTTACTAGAAACTATGCTCCATTGTTATGCACAAGATAAGGCTTTGAAAAATATTTTTCAATTGGCAACCTAAATGTGTTAAGTGTGGTTAAAAAAATCAAATGAAATATTTTCATCATGAAACATACTCTGTGCATTTAAATTCTTTTTACTATTATATGATGTAAGGCATTTCATTACCTTATAACGATATGAGTATTGAAGAGAAAGATCAATTAAATTGTTATTCTTCCTTGTCTTTTGCTACTTTATTACTTTTTCTTAATTTACAAGCTTGCAAGAAAACCTACTTGAATGTCTTTCTTTACATTTTGAGTATCCTCTTTCGTTCCCTCTAAATTCGATATTGCTGCTTGGTTCACATTTCACACAATGTACCAGCCGTAGTGCAACATGCTCCATGTGTTACGAAAATACTTAAATCATTCAGGATATTTTCATTTAGAATTATTTCTGATTCTGTAGATGTACATTATATACCCTAATATTGTCTTTTTAACGCAGAACAGAAATGTGAAAATGCTAGATCTTGTTCTAGTATAATGAAACCCCTAAATACATAAGGGTCACTGGAATCCATAAGGAAAATCACCAGAAAAAAAAAAAAAAAAAAAAAAAAAAAAAAAAAAAAAAAAAGAAGAAGAAGAAGAAGAAGAAGAAGAGAAAACCTCTCTAGAAAATATTATTGATATTTTGAAGTCTCAAATTTCGTTTTACATATTGCAGGCCCATTTAAAAGCTCCAAAAAACTTATTTTGCCAGTCAAAATATTTATAAACGATCCTAATTGATAACCTACCATAATATGACCCTAATATGACTAGGAAAACCTTTAAAACACCTAAAATCTAAGAAAATAAAATCCTTAATTCTAAAATAACGAAAAATAAAATTAAATAAAATTTTAATAAATAACAAACGATAAAAATTAAACCTCATATCCTGTCCTATATTAGACCCCTCTACTTGAATGAAACTTTATCTCGAGTTTTCGTCTTAAAATTGAAATCTTTTCCTCCATATAAAAAGATACTTCGAATACTTGAATAACTTGATTCAATTTTGAAACTTGTATCCTTGATATACTATGGCATAAAATTTCTTCTCATTGGCTTTGAATTGATTGCAACATAAATCAACAAAGGATTGAAAACAAAATCAAAATTTTCTATTCCAAGAAAATCAACAGGCTTCTTTAATATATCTTGGGACTTTAGGCTTATAGGCTCACCATCATATTTCACTTCACTTGGATTTTCCATAGGATTTTTAACAATTTCCAACTCATGATTTTTTCCATTCTCCCCAATCTTTTCCATTTATTCCTCTTGAGCCCTTTCAAGAATTTCTTCTTAAATATCATCTGTAATAGACAATTATTTTTTTCAATTTGTTTTTCTTCCAACCCTATGTCTTCAATTGAAATTTTCAATTCATTTTTCTTCCAACCCTACTTCTTGAATTGAAATTTTCAATCCGTCAATAACAGATAAATTTTGATCTTCACAAAATGTATTGATATTGAGATTTTCACTATAATCCCCCATCAGATAAATTCGTTTGTCTATGACTACAACTTGTATAAAAAAATCTCATCATAATCACATGGGAAGAAAAAACTATGAACTAGAAATCAAAATCAATATATCATCTATACTAATGAAATTGTCATGAGTCATGAATTTTCTTTGTGCTCAGTTTCTTATGTCTCACATTTTGCTGCTTTGTGAAATTATGGTTTTTTTTTTTTTGGTGGGTGGGGTGAGGGGAACTTTAATGTTTGAGGAAAAGTTTTATTCTTTTAGATTTATTGCATTTTTAAATGTAATAACTATGAAATAAAAATCAACTTAAAATTGATGACATATGGCATTTAGGATATTACTTGGTACTTGGAACCTTGTGCATTGAGAGAGAGAGAGAGAGAGGTTGGGGGGGGGGGGGGGGGGGGGGGTGCATTTGTTAAAATAGTCAAAATATACAAGAGCAACTAAGAAGAACAAAATAGCAGTGGAGAACAGACTTAGCAGAGGATTCAGATCACATCAAACTATCTTCTAGCTCACACTGTATTTATAAACCAACTAGAAGCCTTGTGTGCTATCTGACTCAAATCAACACCAATTGACTGTTGAATCAAAACCTGCATTGTTGTAACTGTGTTTGTAGGATCATAATGTCAGCATGCCCAGGTTCTAAACTGCACCTTCTGATTACACATAGCAGTTGCTTCCCTTCAGTATAAGTAGTCAAGAGAGGCACAGAGTGGAAGCCTTCCCTCAAACCCAAAGTTAATGCTTCCCCTGACAACCAAGCATAATGCCAGTTTTGGAGTCAGCAACCCAACTGTGGCAGCCAGCTAGCATCTTTCTGCCTTCTTTGTCTTTCCCAACAAAACTGGAATTTTTCTAAGCACTACCACTCACCTTACATGCTTCCTCCAGCATAAGCAGCTGCCATCCAACAGTCTTTTTAAGTGAGAGCCTATTGCAAGCCAGCTTGTTTGGAGCTCAAGCCTCATATGACACAGCAATCCCGTGGCTGCTTATAGATGACTTATATGATAATACGTTAGAACGTTGATGAAACCAAGTCATTTTCCACGGCTTCTTAACATCCTAATTTCCATAAAAACCAGAGAATAGCTACAAAGATTATAGAAAAACCATCCAAAACATATCTTTCAATAGATTGCTAGTCAACCAGGTAGAGACCCATGCCCTAGTAAGTTTAGGAACCAAGTTGCCCACTAGATTGTTAAGACAGAACCAAACCACACAACCTGAGCCAAAAAACATTTGATTCAAATAGGATCAAAAGTTTCCTCATGAACCTTACACAGAGGACAGCTGGGAGAAACAACAATGCCCCTTCTGTTGAGTTGAGCTCTAAGAGGCACAGCATTCACCATGATTTTCTAAAGAAAAAAACGTAATCTTGCAGGGGATCTTAATTATAAGCTTCCAGATTCATCCAAACCTTGGAATCTAAATAAATCCCATCCTATCCTCATAAGAACCTGATTAGTGTAATGCCAGAATATTCTATCCTGCTGTCCAAATCTAGGGAAAGGTTGCTGCAGAATAGAGTTTGACAAAGGTGTCATATAAGGACAGACTGGTTGCTGATTCCACTACCAGAGGTTTTGTCCATCTGATCAGCCACGCAAGTTGCTCAGCCTCTATGCCCTTGTTCTCAGCTCTTGAACTAGCCCAAAGAAAATGGTCAATTGGAATGTTAATACCATCCCCAAGTCCGACTTAACCTCAATTGAGTCCCTCTTCCCCAATGGGATATTGCTCCAAGGCTAAGAAGAGCTGTTGGTAAATCTACACTCAAGTGGAGTGTTGTAGTTAAAACAATTTTTGTTTACAAAACTTATTCCATTGGTCCCCGACCCCCACCCCCAAAAAAAAAGTGGTTTTTACATCAGGGCATTCCATTGGTTTTTCCTGGGTTACCATCTTGTGCGTCATTTATTTCTGCCACTATTTCTTTTGCACAATATTGTTGTTATCTTCATTTATCGAATACTCAATCATAATTTGATTAGTTAATTACCTGGCCTGAAGTTGGTTTATTCATACAATCAGGGTCTATAAAACCCTAACAATTGGTATCAGAACGGTACACTTTGATTGGATATCTGAGTGTGATCCTTAACCCCATTGTGGTAATTAACTATTGGAAGGTGCGCATGAGTGTTCCTGATCCCTAGGTGAGGATGTGTGGATGTTTGTTGTGACATGATAGACTCTACCTCTATAGCCCTTTGCACAATGGAAAAAGAACAAGTGATTGTTGCCAAATTGAATAGTACAGGCTTGAATGCGATATTTATGGTTGTTTCTCAGGAGGAATTTAAGAAAATTAATGTAGAAATTGCTAGGGAAGCCTAGACTTTTCTAGAAACTACTCATGAGGGAACTCAAACTATTAAGCACTTTGAAGAACTTAGGATGCAAGATGATGAAAATTTTGTTGAATTTTATGCTAAGCTCAATGATATAGACAAATCTTGCTTCAACCTATGCAAGAAGTATTCATAGCCCAAAATTGTGAAGAAAATCCTTAGATCCTTACGTGAGAGTTTTAGGCCCAAAGTCATAGCCATATAGAGGAGAGCAAGGATATGGATGTCCTTAAAGTGGATGAGTAAGTAGGATCCCTCCAGACCTATGAGATGACCTCACCCCATACCTCCAAGAGTAGTTTCATGGCCCTCAAAACTATTAGGGAGGGAGATAATGAATCTGAGGATGAGGGTGATGATTTAGTTATTATAGCTAAAAGAATTAGGAGGTTTTTTTAGTATAGGAAAAAGGATAAGAACAGAGCTCCTAGGAAGACCAAGAGTGAGAAGTCAAGTAGCAAGAGTGAGAAGCCCCCTAGGCAATGTCATGAGTGTCAAGGTTTTTGTCACATGAGGACAGAGTGCCCAAACTACCTTAGGACTAAAGAGACTAAGGAACCAAAAAGTAAGGTGTTGGCTGCAACCTTGAGTGATTATGAGAGTCATTTGTCTAGTGAGTATGAGGGAAAAGGTAGAAAATATATAGCTTTTACAGCTATGACCAATGAGGTGACAGTTGGGAGTGCTAGTGAGTGTGAGCATGATTTTGAAGAGGAAATAACCAAGAAGTTGACCTTTCGAGAAGTTTATGAGGAGTTGTATACTGAATATATAAAATCTGAAAATACTTTCCATCTCCGCCTAAAAGCACTTAATGATGTAAAAACTAAGAAAGTTGATCTGTTAGTTAAACTAGGTGAGACTACTTAATACTCTAGTTGTAGACAATACCTTGTTAGTTGAGAAGGTTAAGACCCTTGAGGATGAATTGGGTCACAGAATTCAGTCCGACTAGAACTCAGTTAAATAGGATGCCAAGTGTAACGTTGATGAGGTTTTGTGTGTTCAAAAGCTTAGTTATGTAAAATTGTCTTAGGATGATAAAACTAGCTTAGGATATGTAGGATCCTCTGACCCATCTCTGCCACGGCTTTTGGATCGAAGACTGTGTTTGTGCCTCAATTTGAGAAGGCTGAACAACCCCCTGTAGATAAAGTTAAGAGGCCCATAGGTGATATGTCTAGTTCTAAGACCTTTGTTAGACCTCCTATGGAAACCCAGTGGTTCTAAGACCACTCATGTTTGCCACCATTGTGGTGTTCCTAGTCACACTCATCCTAACTGTTTTAAACTGTATCTTTAGATGCTAGTGTCAAATAGATCTTCATCTCTATCTACAGGCCATGTACCTTTGCTTGGTGAGTTATTAAAAGCCTTGAGCTTTGTAATCTAGTTTAGGGGGGTGCTATTTCCTCTATGTCTTCTGGTAGACGTGCTAGGACTCACACCTCTTCATTTTCCCAGCCCAAGACTCAAGCTAGTGGGTGAGAAAGGATTCCTAGGCGTAATGTCTTCCTTTCATGTCCTCTATTTTCAATTCTTCCAATCTAGAGTAGCACTCCTCCCCTTATTGTACATTATTGCATTCTGTCATGCATCGTTTTTTTGCTTTTAAGTTAGCTTTGTAGCTTGATTTTGTATCTTTAAGGATAAAGGTAGTGATATTATAAATCCTGTGACTAAAATTTTGAAATTTTGAGGTCAGTCCGTGCAGAGCATTCAGTCCATTTGCTGATAGCTCTTTGTGGTAATTCTTATTAAAAAAAAAAAGGAAAAATGAAATTAGAGTGTGGAGTCTAATGTTTTATTTCTTAGTGGACTGAGGTTCTATTTTTCATTTCTACCATTTTAATGTTCCAAATTCTTTGTGCAGAAATTGTCAAACTACTCCACTGGAACGTTTTTGAAGGTTTGCACAGGACGTGTGAACAGTGTTACTGCATAACATCCACATGTTCCGTCACAAATGTGAAATATATTGTTAGTGTGTTGGAGGATAACATGGTGAAAAAGTGTGATCTTCAGCAGAAGATTAGGGTTCATGACAACCACTCTGATTTTGTTATTTCTGTTACCTGGGTGAGAATAGCTTTGCTTCTACAAGCCTTGATCATGATATAACTATTAAGGTATGGGTTCAAAATCCATGATTCTTTAAGAAACCATAGGCTTTGAACATGATAGAACTGTGATGGTCTGGATTCAAGATATTCAAGATCCATGAATCTTTAATTAGTTGTTTGTGATTAATGTGTGCATCAATATTTTTTATTTTAATTTATAGAATAGAATGGAGGAAAAGAATATATGTAGTTGACTCTAATTAATATGTTAAAGATCTATAGCTGACCTCAAAAGTTTGCGATTAAGACTTTGTTGTTATCGATGATTTCAATATGTAATGTGATTATTTTTCATTGAGAAAGTCGTTCACGTATTTTCTATATAAGCTCAAGGGCAAAGGCAATGATGCTTTAATTTTGTATTATATATTGTTAATAAATGGAACATTTAAACTCTATTTATTTTATGCCTAAAAGAAACTCATTTATCCTTAAAAAATCTTTTTTTTTTTTTTTTTTAATAATTAGCATAGATGGCTAAACTCACTGTGTATATACAATCAAAGTTTCTCTAACTTGAATGAATGTTCAATGTTGCTAGAGACAAGGGTTTCTTGAATGTGAAAAGAGGCTAGTTCTTCCAAGGATGAAAATGTGGTTTTTATTGAGTTTGATTGAAGGTTATGAGAGAACTTTCTTAGTGATTCTCAGAGTTCTTTGATTTTGTTTTTTTTCCATGTGATTAGAAGCTTGGAGACCTTCAATTTTCAAATTTTGTTGGTCCTTAAAATTAGATGTCAAATTTTAATTATTTTTTTTCTTATTTGACTATGTCTCTTTTTCCCCTTTAGATCTTCTCTCAAAGTTTTGTGTTATAACCAAGGATGTCAAAATCGGGATCCTATGTATGATTGTTAAAGGTAGGTGAGATTGCAGATCGTAAATCGTAGGATTGGATCGTGAATCGTAAGATCCTATATATTTTCAGATTTAAAGCAAAAAGCACATTGGTAATGATTTTGTATGTTGAATAATCACGTAAATTATAAATTCATCTATAAAAAAAAAAAACTAAGATTTGCATTATATAATATAATTTGCATGTCATACATCGCTAAGTTTATACTAACGAAACAAATATATTTAAGTTTTGATCCAACGTATCTAAAAAGTTCAATAAATGTTTAACTAGCAACCAAATACCAAAATATTTATCAAAATATATGAAAAATAACTTTCAAGTTCTAGGTTCCAAGTTTGAAATCCACAATAAGTTTGCAAATGAAAACTAGCTAACTACAATATGAAATCTCAAAGTAAGATGAATATTGAGGTGAAGTGGACATATAATTATTCCTATTTTAAGGTTCTTATAACTACCATCTTAAATTCTTAATCATCATTATTTATTTTATCATCTATGTAGATATTATATGAGTGTTTAGATTGCGTTTTGTGAGGGGCGTCTGTGCATCTGCATATTCCCCCCCCCCCCCCCCTTTTTTTTTTTGGATGCACGCGGATTACACGGGGTCTTGTGCACTATACACTATTCAGGAGACACTATGCACTGTTCGGTGAGTCCTGTGTACTATTCACGGGACCCACAACCACTTTATTCAGAAAAAAAAAAAAAACATTAAAAATGGGTCTCATGATACTATTCACACATTAAAAATTATTATACTACAGTGTTTTCAATTTTCAATAAAATAAACGGTATCCAAACGGATCTTATATATTTGTATACTAGAGTTGCAAAAGACATCAAGATACGATTTCACACTCAACTATTCAAGTTATACCATCCAACAATTAAAAAGCATGCTAAAAAAATCAATCAATCAATCAATATGCAAATCCAAGCATAACTGATAAAATTATATATAAAAAAATATTATAATACAAATTAGTATATTGATCAAACAAATTTAACAATATTATAGCTTAAAAAACAGCAAAGTCAACATTAAATTCTTCATTTAGAAATGATAAAGCATTTATTCATTTTGAAAACAAGTGAACTATAAATTAGAAAACATTTGCTTAGGTTAACATAATTTTATAAAAATAAAATAAAAAGTCATACGATCACAATATGAAAAAAAAAATTCTTAAAATTTCGTCAAAACAAAAAATTTATCCCAAAATAATAATAAAAAAAGCAAAAATTTATGTTTTTGGTAGGATCGGTAGGATCCCATATGATCTTATACGATCCTTGCGATCCTACCATTTTTACGATCCTAGTGCGATCCTAAACGTTTTGATGAGGTGAGATCATAAAAGCGTACAATCCTACGATCCAGATCGTGATTTTGACAACCATAATTATAACTTAAAAGCTATTGAAGTTGGGTTATGGCAAGTGTATGTGTAAGTTTGAGTCATATTTTTGCTAAAATATGGCTAGCTTAATGGGTCGAGGTAAAAGTTTTGGAGTAATTATAGTAAACACATGTGATTACACACACTTTAACGATGCATATCCTTGGTTTGAACTATATTATTTTATTTACCTAAGGTACTCTCCATCAAGTCTCCTTAACCCACCTCAACTCACTCTTAAAACATAAGGGGGTAAATATGTCTTTTTGCTCTCTTTTTGTATCTTTGTCTCCCCAAAACATTAAAAAAAAAACATTATAATAATAAATAAATAAAATAAAAAAACAAGATCAAAGAGTTGGGGTTTATAAAAAACTTTATACAATGTCTTAACATCTCAACCTTCCATTTATGCTTATTATCTCAATTACATGGGAAATTATTGAATACTCTCAAAGTATTATAAATTTATACTCTCATTCTCACATAATTGTGGATTTCATTAATTAAATTCATGGTGGGATCCACGATTCATGTGAGATGGGAGAGTACGCATTTGTTGTACTCCAAGAGTAATCAATAATTTTTCCAACCATAGACATACAAATTTACGAGAATTTATTGTGTATTTCTAGAGTACCATAAATGCGTACTCCTTTTTCTCACATAAATGGTGGGTTTCACTAAATAAATTCATGGTGGGATCCACCATTTATGTGAGAGGAGAGAGTACGCATTTATAGTACTCCGAGAATACCTAATAATTTTCCTAAATTTACACAACCATTTAAGCAAGCCAATAAATACAACATTTTCCTTATTTTCTAGCAACCGTATTTTCCTCTAGTCCATTTTCTATTTCGTGGGCACGAAGAGAAAAGGAATTAGAAAGGTTTGTCCATAGAGTTAGAGAGGTCTGGAGAGGGTAGCTAAGGAGAGGTGGTCAACTTGCTTTCTTCATTTTGGGTGTGACTTGAAGTCAGATTTGTGGACTCAGCCATTGCCGAGCTCTATGACACCCACCAATGGCAATGATGCACATGACAGCACCACCACTAAAGGTGGATGTTGTTTCTCTCTCTTCTTTTCTCCTTAATTTTCCTCTTCTTTCTTTGATTGGGAGGAGGGAATGGAAAGTCCATTTTCTCGTTTGAGGTTTAAATAAGAGGGAATGGAATGGTTATTCCTCGCTTTTCCCTCGTAGCCTCAATTTTTTGTTCCCCAAAATTGGGAGAAATAAGAGGAAATGAATTTAAATTTAATGAAATTTTTGATAAAACTCCTAAAATACCCTCAACCCGTTAACACATCATGGCAACTTTTCTTCTCAATTAGCCGTAAAAAAAAATAATGACAAAACAAAAACAGAAAAACAAAACAAAAACAAAACAAACGAACAAAGCTATCATTCTTGCACTCTCTCACGTTGCTGCTGCCGTTTTCTACTTGCTACTGTTGTTCTCTGCAAAGCTACTGCTGTTCGGTGAGACACCTATTCACTACAAGTCTTTCTTTTTCTTTTTCTTTGTCTGCTATTCGGTGAGACACCTATTGTTTTGTCTTTTCTAGCCGTGATGATTCTGCCATAAAAGTGGTATATATTGTCATTTATATTGCTACTCTTTTCTTTCTTTGTGTGGTAGTCTTTCAATTCTGGCTTTGTCTCACTAATTAGTTTCTGCTATTTTTTTTTTCCTTCTTTTTTACTTCTTCGTCCAACTCCAGTCGCTCATGACCTTTCTTCTTTATTTCTTAGTTCAGGACAGTATGGTGTGTCAAATAGTTGTTTCTTTGCATGTTATGGTTTGCTCTAGGTTCTACCACGTGTATTGTCTTCAAAAGTAAAAGTAAAATTCTACTTTCCTGGTATGATTTTTCTTCACTTCTTTATTTGTTATTTAATTGATATATAAGATTTTTTTTTTAAAATTTTAATTCACTGATTAATTAAACTGATAATTAATATTAACATCTACACAATATTTTATATGTGTTTTTTGTTCTATTAATTATAACATAGGTAAGATGTCAAAGAAGAATGGTGGAGAGATCCAAGCAAAGAAGTACGATGGAGTAGTGTTTTTGTCCTATTAATTATAGCATATGTTTTTAGACAATATTTATTTTGTTGAAAATAAATATGTGATGTGTGAATTGATTTACAACATAAAAATATACATAACTTGATTTTTAGCTATAATTAATTTTTCTTTTTCCATAAACTAGAATAGTTTTTTATGTGATTTAAAATGAGGGGTATAATAGTAATGTTATTATAAACTAATTTCATTTCATTCCTTCCAATGTCACTTCCAAACAATATTACTTACATTCTATTCCTTTCCATTATTTTATTTTATAACATCCAAATAAGATTTTTAAATTTCATTCCATTACATTCCTTTCTTTACTAAATCCATGCTATTCCATTCCATTCTTTTAATGACCATTCCAATCTATTCTTTTATAAACTCCCAAACGGAATGTTAGGGATTGGGTTTCTTTTGGTTGGTAGAGTTTGAATGATGGGATTTGGGGCAAGGTTACTGATAGATTTGTGGGTTTGGGTGTGTGTGGATGCGTTGTTGTTTGTATTTTGATTTGGGTTTTGAGGTTAATTTCAAAATGGGTTCGTATGTGGGTGAGTATAGATTGGTTATTTTTATTTTTATCCTAGTCCTAGCTTTCTTTAGCTGAGGTAGAGATAGGAGATATTGACAAAGTATTCTTCAAAGGATGTGTATATACTATCGTTATCCCAAACCTTTCCTAGTCACTTAAGTCTTGATGTCGGTGTACTCAACCGTTCCCCTTCCTTCCTTCCCAAGCCTCATGCTAGGCATGTATCCCATTTTCTTCATCATTGCAATCACCTCATGGCTACAATAGGGGAACAAATCAGTGGTGTACTTCTCATCCTCAACCCATAGTCAGTCGTGTTCATGAACTCAAAGCCACTCATTTAAAGCTCACTCGCTCCTTCTTCAAGTCCACAAAACGGTGTTAGGATTTCACTATCTCTAAATACTATAGCCACTCCTCATTTCCATGGGATCTTCATTTTTTGGTGTAGGGAGGAAGGAATTGCCCCAATAGGATGAAGCCAAAGTTCTTCCCAAGAGAAGGTTGTAGTTAGGGGTGATGTCCATGACATGGTACTCCACGATTGTCTCGATTGGGCCAATCTTGCAAGGTGCCATGAAAGTCCCATGACCTTCCTTGGAGTGTTGTCATATGCCCTGACAGTCAAATGAGAAGGTGTGATGGTCTTCATGTTTAAGCCAATGGCAAGGGCAGTCATAAAAGGATAAAAATTCAATGCGGACCCATTGTCAATATGCACTATGGGAACCTTGGCACCCATGCACTCTATGGTGATTTGCAAAGGTCTAGTATGGGTAGCTCATTTGAGAGGGGAATCTTCGTTGGAAAAGGCAAGGAGAGGGTGTGAGGCACCCTCGACGCCCATGAGAGACAGCACTTCTTAGAGTGTAGTTTCTATGGGCACTTCTTTCCCATTCAAGGTGTCCAAGAGAACCTTGCGATACTTTGGGATGCCATGAGTAAGCCCTACACGGACACATGGGCTTGGGTCTTCTTCAATTTTGTCAACAACTTATCCTCCTCTTCTTTGTCTTCCTTTTCTTTTGGCTTCGTGGGTTTGGACCCTTCTCCTATGTCTCTACCAGGACGATCCTTTTCTACAAAGGATGGCTTATAATACTTCCCACTTCTAGTGATGTTTGCCACATTGTCTTCTATGACTCTTTTTTCAATTCAATCACTCCTTTAGGAAGTATTCCCCAAACTTCCACGACATTGACGTTGACATGGGGAGTTTCTATGAACTTGGAACAATCCTATTCAACCTCATCTATTTGCACCCAATTTTGATATGGAGGAGGAGCCCTACGGTAATTGGGCAAAGGGTTCTTTCTAATGTTGGGTTTGGTGATGATAGGATTGGGGAGGATTCCATTGTCTATAAGGTCTTGTATCATGTTTGAGGCAGAACCAATTGTCGATGTTGTGGCCAAATTTTTGGTGGTAGTGGCAATATTCATTAAGGTTCCAAGTTAGGGGTATGGGGTTAGGCATGGGTGTAGGATCCAAGGGCTTGAGGAATCCCTTGGAGGATAAGTTCTCATATACTTGGGTGAGGATCATTCCTAGGTCGGAGAATTCACAGTGAGCTTTCTTTTGGTAGGTTATTGTTGGTTGGGGCATGATGGCACTTATATTTGCAGAATTGGGTGCTTTGGTGGTGCTTGCTCCTCCTCTATATGTCTTCTTGTTTGGAGGCTTACTCTCTCCCTTATCCAATTGCCCATTGTTGATAGCATCTTCAATCATTGTCCCACAATCATGAAGTTCCCCAAATGAGCTAATAGGGGATGACAAGAGCCTACTATTATAGGTTGGAAGCAAGTTCTTGATTATCATGTTGATTTGGTCTTTTTCGTTTGGCCTATTAACCATCCTAGATGCTTTGGTCTTCCACCTAGTCATGTATTCAGTAAAGGTCTCCCCTACACCTTGCTTAGTAGTCTTCAAGGCTCTTAGAGTCACATCAATCATGGTGTTGAAAATGAATTGATCCACAAACAACTCCACAAGCTCATTCCACACCTTAGTTTTGCTTGGATCAAGGCTATAGTACCATCTTGATGCACCTCCCATGAGTGAGAGGGAAAATGCATGCAAGGTTTGCTTCTCATCTAACCCCTTCATTTCAGCAAGGCTCAAATACCTCCTTACATGTTGCTTCAGATCTCCATTACCATTAAACTTTTCTGCATCAAAAATTTTAAACTTAGGAGGTAGTACAATAGGAGCTTTGGAGCTCACTCCCCCCATATTGTAAAGGTAATCATCCATCACTTGTTCCTTATGGAAGGCAAGTTGCATCTTCTCCATCTTCTCTCTCATAGCCATGGTTTCTTTGATGAGCTTCACAAATTGTTTGTTTCTTTCATATTCAGCCTTGTCCTTTTCATCCCATTCTTCCATGCCATCTTCCTCATTGTTGATCTCTATATGTGAAGGCTTCTTAAGTTTAGCCTCCTCCAACTTAGTGAGACGCCCCGTAATCTTCTTAAGAGCTTCTCTATGTTCATTCAAAGCCTTGAGGATTTGATGTGACATTGGATTTTCCGTGGAGGTAGACATTGGTGTTTGCGGAGCTTCTTCCTCTTCTTGGTGTGTTTCTTCAATTTTGATCAAGTGTTTTCCCTTCTCTCAAATCCAAATGGGAGTGGGGACGTGTTTTCTTGACTTCAACGGTGCAATGATGCTTGAAAAGGAGCCCCATTTTATTAAGTTCATGTCTTAATTGAAGGTTCATTTCTTTTTTAGATGTCCTTAGAAAATTTTAAGTTCATTTTATTGTAGGCCTAATTACAAGATCACTATCTTCCCTGTTAAGGACTTTTGCCCCTTGTATCATTGGGCTTGTGTCCATTTACAACAAAGCTCTCATCTTACTTTCATGGGCTTTCATTAGAACGTACTTAGAATTTTCAACCTTTTGTCTCAAACATGGGCTTACAATGTATTCATCACCTTTGGGCTTTTCTTTTTTTTTTTATTCATCAATTTTTATTTTTATTTTTTTGAAATAGCCCTTTAGCTAGAATATATTATAGCCTTCCTCTCAAAGTCCATGAGATTCTCATCATTTTGGGCCTAGTCATACAACAAAGAGGCCCAAAATTAGATAATTTCATATTGACTTCATAGGATGTTGGATGCTAAGTCCATAACATACTTGTCATCTTAGGCCTAAAGTCCTCTTTTTCCAAAAGGGCTTTCTCCACTTGGGCTTAGGATGACAATTAGGCTATGGTCATATGAAACTTTCAAGTTAAGATATATCTTGGGATTTAGGGACAAACCTCTTATATGTGAGAACTTCTTTTCTTTTATCCCATAACAATCTTCGGTATACCATAACTTTAGGGTCATCATTTCCTTTTTAATGTCTCTTATTTGTTCTTTAGGATTAGGTGAACACATGATATATGGTTTAATAAACAATATATATAAAAGAATAGAGAAGATATAACAGATACTAAAAGGGAGGGGGAGAGTGAAATAAATGTAAAGTAAGATAAAGGGGATAGGGAACATATAATGTAATTAAGGTGGTTAGGGTAAAGAGAAGTAATAATTAAAACAGGTAATTATAAACAGTTATCAAGAGAATATATAACAAGATAAGAACATAAAAAGGAAGGGGCAGTGTTAACATGGAATAGACATAAAGTAAGATAAATGGAATAGGAGACATAATATTAAGGTGGTAAAACCAGCCCACTTATAATATATATATATATATATATATATATATATATATATATATGCTTGAAAATAAACACAACTAGATAATGTTTATTGTAATGCTTAGCAAGTAAAAATAAACCTTACAATGCTTATTATTGATGGCTAATTGAAGCCATTATGATTTACTGAAAACTTTGATACATTTTAAAACTGGAAAATATTACAAAGATTTTGAAATAGACTAAGAGGGATTCTCCAAGGTGGTTTCCTTTGGGGGGAACTTAGGCCTCCTTAAATAGATTAGAGGAGGTCTTGCCCAAATTCCAAAAAGGGAGGCAGATAAGTAGAGTACACGATAGGACTATTCACTTCCGTCTTTTTGTGTCAGTATGACTGTTCACTTTCTGTCTTCTTGTGTTGGCAGAAACTATTTCTATCTTCTAGTGTTGGTAGGGAATATTTTTGTCTTTTAGTTGCAGAGACTATTTCGTATAGTAATTTTTACTATACAAAATGGCTATTCACTGCCTAGGTCATAGTCATCATATGGGTCCTGAGCATCTTGGGAAGGACTAAGGGTTGGATGGCTGGTGGAGGCTTTAGAGGAGGTTGGTGAAATTTCTTCATCTTCCATTTGTAAAGCCTGGACCTGAGCTGGTTGGCAAGATCATTGATTTCTTTTTTGGATTTTCCAGCAGCTGAGATGGATTCCAAATTCGTCTGAGATCTTGTTTTAATGGACCTGGGGACTGGAGGAGGAAAATCTTTATTTACCTGACTGAGGATTGGATCAATCTTAAGGGCATCCCACCATTTGACTGAGTATTCTCTTACCACCAAATTTTGCTGGATAGCATAAGACCACTTACTTATCCAATGGATTTTGTACTTAGCCGTCATGTGCAGTATGGCAGGGAATTGAGATGCGTGGTTATCCACAGTGAAGACTGAGAAGAAATACTAGAGGGTATCTTGTAGAGCTAGTGGAAGGATTTGTGGAACTGATACGAACATTTCCTACCATTTAAGGAACCATGTGGGTATTTGACTATCAAAATTCTTGTCGAACATTAAAAACCATGAATGGTCAAATGTTCTATTTTGGAAATATAAGACTTTTTCAAAGGCATCCACATAGTCATAATAACTATACTGGAGTACTGTGCCTTCAAGTGTCCTGAGGATAGAAGGGTGCTATCCCAATTCTTTGCAACTAATGAATTTTTTGATGATAAGCTTGTGGTAAAGGACTACTGAAGGGTCTTTTTTTTTTTTTTTTAAATCTCGGATATTCTCAACTAGGGCAGATTGCTCTTGTTTGAGGATGTTGGAATAAAACTTGATGGACTTTAGGGGGGTCTTTAGGGATAAAGTGCCAATTTGGCGGCATAAAATTCATGGCAAGGGCTAAGGGGTCTTTGATGTGAGCCATATGGGGCTCCATGTAAAACAAATAACTAGAAAAAGTCTTCTTAATGTAAGGAGTCTTTTCTATTTTGTGTAGAGACTGGGATGATCTCTAAGGCTGACTAGAGGCAAAAGGATCTGAGAATGCATAGGGGGTAATTGCTCTTGGTGCAGGGGATACTAAGGCTGAACTATAACTAGGTTATCTGTAGTTGGGCCTAGGTATTGTGGTAGAACCCACAAAATGGTTGACTTGGTTGGCTGGAGAAGTGGACTTCATAGGACCCTGGTCGGATGACTGCCATCTAGCCAGTCTAGGGTTTTGGCTGACTGGGTTGGCTAAGGGGCCACTGTTTTAGGGCTTTTGTGGACTGAAGCTACTATAACTGGGGCTTCATCTCAGACATTTTGGTTCTGCAAGAATTCACTCATGAGAAAATCAGGGATATTGTTTTGACTTCCCTTAATGAACTCAATTTCAAAATCGAAAATTGATAAAATGGCTTGCGATCTGGCAAAGACTTGTTTTGATGCAATATTTTTAACATCTTTTTCTAAAACATGTTTTGCAGATTTGCAATCTACACTTATTAAAAACTTTTGGTTTTTTAATAAATCACTTTGAAACTTACTGATAAATAAAACTATTGATAAAATTTCCTTTTTGATAGTGCTATAATTAATCTGGATTTGATTCCATATTCCAGAATGGAAACAGACTATTTGCTCAGGAGAGGTTAAACTGGTCTTTTGAAGAAGTATGCCTCCATAACCTATGTTAGAGGCATCTGTTTGGACAATTTTAAAGGAGTTGGGTGAGGGAATGCCTAGACATGGTAGGGTGTTGACATATTTCTTTATTTCTTGGACGACAGAAGTATGAATAGAAGACCAAGCTGGAGGATTGCTATAAAGTCTGTCAAAAAGGGGTTTGCATTGTTTTTTGAGATCTTGGTAGAAATCATAAATGTAATTTAGTGACCCAAGAAATCTTTGGAGTTGTCTTTTGTCTTGGATTTGATCTGGGAATTTATCTGCAAATTGGATGGCCCTGTCAATTGGTTTAATTAAACCATGATGAATATCAAAACCTATGAATCGAACATGTGTTTGGAAAAGTCTGACCTTTGAAGCTAATACAACTAGCCCATTAATTTTGACTGTGTTGAGAAATGAGTTCAAATGTTTCCAGTGTTGGTCAATGGGCTCAGAGTAGATAAGAACATCATCAATATATACAATAGAATGGCTGGAGAAATGGTTAAAAATCTCATTCATGATGTTCTGGAATTCACTGGGTGCATTCTTGAGACCAAAAGGCATTACATTCCACTCATAATGACCAAATGGTGTTGTAAAAGCAGTCTTATATCTATCAGACTCTCTGATCTATACTTTCCAAAATCCACTCTTCATGTCAAACTTATTGAAAACTACTGCCTTACTGAGTTTGTTGACTAAATCCCTTTTATTAGGAATTGGGTACCTTACCCATTCTAAGACCTTGTTGAGGGGTTTGTAATTAATGACTAGTCTAGGGACACCTCTTTCGATCTCAGCATTTTTTTGGACATAGAATGCAGAGCAAGACAATGGTGATTTAGACTTCCTGATGATATTTTTACTAAGGAGGTCTTCTATTTCGGTTTTACAAAAATCCATGAGCTCTTGACTCATTTGGATAGGTCTAGCTTTGGTTGGGATTTCTTTTTCCTTAAAATATTTGACATAAGGAAGGGAGATGACATGTCTTTTCCTATGCCAAAAGGTTGTAAGGAGGTCTGAACAAACTTCTTGTTTGAGGTTTTCTTCAAAGAGAGCTATCCTTTTGATGAGGGTTCTATTTTCAAGTTGCTCTTCAATCCTCCTATAATTGAGATCATCTTTTAGATACTCAAGGTGATGGATTTTCTTGTTGATCAGTTTCAAGGTTTTTGGGATAGAGATATCTTGGAGGACATTTATCTCGCAGGGTTCTAGACTCCTTAGGAAACTAAACTTGACTGGCTGCCTAAAAGGATGGGTTGTTATTCCTTCATTGTCTGTGGCAAAGGGATATAGAAGACACATAAACGGGTTCCCTAAGATAACTTTATTTGTTATGTCTTTAACAAGGACAAAAGGTGTTTTAAAACATGTGTTGTGTTGGCATACATGTGCTTTAGGAAACTTGTATTTAATCTTCATTTTACAACCATTTGCAGAAGATAGTCTTTCACTAGTTTTAACAAAATATTTTGTAGGAATTATGCCTTCTTGTATGCAATTGAGATCTACTCCTGAATCTATAAGGGCTACAACTTCGAACTTAAATTCTTTGCTGATGACAATCTTGACTTTAGAGTGCCATTTTTGGAAATTAATTCTACTAATGGTTTTAAGGAATGCTTATGAAGCTTCTAGGTTAGCAGGTTCTTCTTCCTTGCCAGGAAGATCTTGGAGGTCATCTTCACCATCACTGTGATGTGAAGATCCACTTTGGTGCACCATCTTCTGGTCAAGGAAACTATGGTCCATTTTAAGAATAGTTAGATCTTGGCTAAGTTTTGTAACTTCTTCCTTAAGGGTTTTAACCTCAAACTTGGTCTGTTTTATCTCTTGTTGGAGATCCTTGACTGTGACTTCCTTCTTGGATTAGGTGAACCTAGTCAGGATTTTCTCAAGGTTGATTGGGGGTTCAAAGACTCTGGGTTTATCCCCTTTAGTCTCTCTAACTAAAACATTCTGAAGTTTGCTAAGGTATTGTGCTTTAACTATGGGATCTTCTACTTTTTCTATTAGAGCAAGAAGAAGTTCCTCTTGTTTGCTAAGAGCATTTATTGCCTTATTCTGGCAACAACTATCCTTGCATCCAAGTTTTATCTATGGGCTACTAGAAGATTCTATGGAGGTAGACTGATAATCACTAGAGGATGATTGGTTAATCCTAAAGATATCATTGTCACTAGAACTATCTGACTCACTATCAGTGCTTTTAAGTTCTAAGATCTTAATCAACTCTTCTTTATCTTGCTGGTCACCCTGGAGAGTATTGTGTAGAGCTTTTACTCTACATTCAGATTTGATATGTCCTTTCTTGCCACATTTGTAGCATTTGACATTTGTCTTTTCAAGTGTTGTTTTGGTAATATCCTTTCCTTTAGGACTAGTTCTATGGGTATTTTAGTCTTCCTCTTATAGAAGTCATATTAGTCTAAGTTATTGGACTTCTTGAATCTTCTATGATTCCTAGAGTAAGCCTGGTTACTGGGGTGTCTATCTTTGGCTTTTCTCTTGGAAGGAGCAATGGATGGTAAGCCGTACTTTATATAGAAATCTCCTATTTCATATTTGGCTCTCTTCTTATTCTTAGTAGCTTGGTTGCTAATCTTCATATCAATGCACATCTTCAAACCTTCTCTTCAAATGACACTAGATATATTCCCATAGGTTAGTTTTTCATATTCTATGACTCCAGTTGGGCTACTAAGTGTTTCTCTAATCTTTTGGGAAAAAAGTCTGGGGAGGCCATTGAAAAAAAAAAAATTCCAAAAAGGAGAGTTGCAATTGTCTCTAAGCATGACTCTAGTAGTGAAGACATCTTCATACCATCTGAAATCACTAAGAGTAGGGCACTTAAGATTGCTCAATTGGTCATGTATCCTAGCTATGATGTTACTGGGGTTCCTATGAAATGATCCATGATTGTATAGATCAAGGTATTAACTCCATTAGGGGTCCCTCTTCCTAAACGCTCATCAAATATGGGATTACCATCATCATCTTGCTTTACTGCATGTTTGATGAGTTCTCTAGAATCCTCAGTGAGGTACTTATCCCACCAAGATAACAACTTTCCAGTGAATCCTAGGACCAAGAGTTCTACAACTTCGGTATGGGTATGGCCATTATTTAGGTAGTTGTTGGCTACCATAGATATGTGTTGGATCTTATTCAGTATTTATTGTTCTAACAAACCATCTATATTCCACTCATACAGCTTATTTGATGATACTGAAAACTAGTTGCTGAGGTTCCTCTCTTCAAATTGAAGGTCAAGAGGTGTAGGTCTAGGGTACCAATTCTTAGTAATACTGGTCGAGGTAACCTTGGATTTGTGAAGTTTATTCACTTGCAAACTCTCAAATTGGGTTTCTAGGTGTTCATCATCTTTTTTAGATTCTGAGGAGTTTTGGCTAGAGGTTGAAGTTTTGCCTAAGGTTACTATGGTCCTCCCTTAGGGACTTTCTTCAATAACTTTAGAGTTTGAAGAACTACCAAGTTCTTTTTTGACTAAATTTTCTAATCTCTGATTAACAATTTCTAGAGATGTCTTATCTTTAGACTTAAGGCTGGCTTGCCTATTGGCTGGAAACCTGATTAAAGGTTTTTCTAAATTCTAGACTGGGCTGCTAGGCTGAATGCCAGCCTTGTTTTCTATTCTATCTAGTTGTTTTCCTATTACATCTAGACACTGGTTGGTATAGTTATTTTGCACGATGACTTTTCTGACTGGCTTTTCTTCATCAATTGAAATCTTAAAAGGGGAAGCTACCACTTTAACATTCTAATGTTTGATAATGATAGTTTCTTGGGGTGGATGACTGGATTGGACTACTTCCCTATTTTCTTTAGTCCAATTGGTTTTTGTGAGAACACAGGATTTCTTGTGCCACTAAAAATGATTTTCAAAATATTCTAAGAAAGGTATTTCTGCTGATATTTCTTCCATAAAATCTTTCCATCTAGTGAGAACTTCAATTTTCTCTTCTCTTGAGTGGTTTTTCCTTAAAAGTTCTCATTTGACTCTGTTTTCTTCAAATTCAAACATATCACTTAAAATTCTCATATTTGGGGTAAATCTTTTTTTAGAGTGTTAAGATGGCGGCTAGGCTCTGGTTGCTCAAAATCTGTTGGAGTTGGGGAGGTCTGAGACTGGTTTTCTTCCTCATAGTCTACTGACTTTGGCTTAGCTATGTAACATGGAGTGCTAACCTGGGATGCTGTTTTAATTCCTTGTAATTCTAGGTTCAAATCTCTCCTAACTGGTATAGATCTAGAGGAGCTAGCTATCGACTAGTTTGCTGACCTATCTCTAAAGAGCATGGGTGAACTAAGCCTAGGTGGGATAATGCTTGGAGGGGCTGGAAAACTAGATTAATCAAAACTTAACCTGACAGTTCCATCTGCTAGTTGTTGAACAAAATCTAAGTTTGTGGCTTGGGTATTTATTTGACTAAAATGATTTTCATTTTCTAGGTACCATTTTTCTGGAAAATTTACCTCGTTCCATTTGATAGTTTTAGGGACTTTTGTCTGGGATCTGGGGGCACTAGTCTGGATGAAGGTAGTTTCTCCATCAGGATTCTTTTTTAGGGCTTGTACGTTAAGATTTGTTTTAATGCACTTGTAATAAACTCTGTATATCAAGGCTAACTATTTGGTTCCTTCTATCATAGAGGTACCAGAAGTCTTAATATTTAGAGTTAGGGCTTTCAAAACATGAGGATCATGGACTTACTGTGAAATTAGGGAAACAGTCAAAATGGACTGGTCCACTACTTAAGTTGGACTGGACAACTCCTAAGAGGCTGTCATCAAAATTTAGATGACATGTATCTCTAAGGGCCATGCAAACCGATGTATTTAATCCTTCCCTTACTAGGGGTTTAATTCCTACTTGGCCTAACCCTATGTGAAGGAAATTGAACCCTTTCTTTTTGTGGGCTTTAATGGCTGATGAGGTAAACAAATAACATGTTTCATATTCTCTATTTAGACCATAAACTTGTTCTACTGTTTTCACATTGTAATCCTAATGAAGAATTTAATAGACCTGGAAGACTTATAAGTCTAGTTGGTGGGTACTTTAGGGATATTCCAATCTCCTAATCCTAAATCAACATCACAAACCTGATAGGATTTAGAACTGATAACTCCAAATTCCTCTGGGATATCTGGCATAAAGGACCTAGAACTAATGAAAGAGTTTGATCTAAACAGCCTATTCATATTCAAAATGTAAGGATTATACAAATCCTAAATACTTGTATCCTTAAGCTTGATTTGTAGCTCTAAGCTTGCTGTGGGTGGTGTATTCCATGACAATGCCTACCAACTAAGTTCATTTCACCTAATCTCCCAGCTACTTGGTAACTTCGTTAGGGACAGGACTTACAGGTCAAAATCACACCTACCTGGAAAAAGCTTGGAAACTGAAACAAGAGTTGATAGCAAGACAAATATAGAAGGAAATGACAACACTTATGGCTCTGATACCAAGGTGGAGATCAAAAGAATAAAACTATAAATGATTCTATATAGTGAAAGATAAGAACAACGAAGATATAACAGATATAAAAGATAATAAATGGGAGAGGGAGAGTGAAATAAATGTAAAGTAAGATAAAGGGAATAGGGGACATATAATGTAATTAAGGTGGTTAGGGTAAAGAGAAGTAATAATTAGAACAGGTAATTATAGAGAGTTATCGAGAGAATATATAATAAGATAAGAACATAAAAAGGAAGGGGCAGTTTTAACATGAAATAGACATAAAGTAAGATAAATGGAATAGGAAACATAATATTAAGGCAGTAAAACCAGCCCATTTATAATATATATGCTTGAAAATAAACACAACTAGATCTTTCTAATTGTGTTTATATATATATATATATATATATATATATATATAGGGTATTCTACGTATGAGGATCTAGAATCTTTCTAGTGTGGTTAGGTTCTTTAGGGCTAAAGGGATAGATAAATAGGTTACTCATAACTAGGTAGGCTATGATGGCATCCGAGGGCTTAAGTGGACCCCATAGTGCATTTGTAGCAGACCATTAATGTACTCAAAGGCGATGGCACCAATTATGAGTTGGAGGGATGAACTCCGGAAAATTTGGGCCCGAGTGGAGCCTTCCATCTTCCCACTCATCCACAACTGAGGTTGAGGGACAAAAGTAACCAAGTGATGTGTGTGCAAACAATAATTGAACAAGTTTTTATTAAGGTTAAAAAATGAGGCACATAGGAATTAAACTCATCTCCAAAGGAGTCACCATTATGGGCACAACTGAGGAGTCGTCACCTAGTTTTTACAATGGCCTAAGAACCATATCTATAGAGTCCTTTCGCAGAATGACCATTGGTCTTACTACTAAAGATTTTGGGTTCGGAGTTTAGGTACAGACTGATAAGGTGTTAGGCACCCAAGACCGCCTAACCATAAGGTTGGCCTCCCATCATTGTATCTCATGGCCTTAACCGAAAGAAAAACAAATTCAAAACTTGGTCCTAACTCACACAAACACACTCTAAGCATACATCTTGCATACATCATGGCATATATCATCCCAAAACACACACACACACACAAATATATCTCCATAAAGCCAAACAAACCACCACACTTATATGAGAAAACCCTAGCATGCTCCTAACATATGAAAACCACCCTAATTACAACATCTCAACCAACCAAGGCAGCAGCCACATCATGTTGTCACCTAAAAGCATCAAGAACATGTTATTAATTTAAAGCAAAACAAACTTGCATATATACATTGAGAAAAGGTTGAATCAAACAAATGCATGTTCATAGCAATATGCATGACTTACCTTCACTTACCTTGTAGCAGCACAGCACCTATGGCATCAATGCATGAACATGTGAATGCATGAACATGGCGTTGGAATCAAAGGAAGCACAAAAGAACCCTAATCTAATCATATGATAACAAAACCCTAAAGAACATATGAAACAAAGGCACCATAACATAAATGATACATAGAGGAAAGGTTTAAACAAAAAGGAAACATGTGAAGCACACAAAACAGGTAAAACAGAGACGTTTCTACGCAGACTCACACGTATGTGAGAACAGGCCCACGTACGTGTGAGTGTGACCCACGTACGTGGGGACTTGCCCAAAAACTCAACACGAGACAAAAACAAAGCAGGAAATGGAACTAAACTAAACACAAACATGCTTCTAAACATCAAACAAGCATGGAACTAAACTAAACAAACATCTAAAAACCTGAACTAAGCAAGAAAAACATATCAAAACAAGAAATGGAAACAGAACTAAAAAGGAAATGGAAGAAGAAAGGAAAAGAAAGATACTTCAAACAAAGCTATCCAAGCTTGATTTTGACCATTTCCCTCAGTCAAATCTATCACAGACCAATAAGAAGGTGATTAGTAATGTTAAACTAAAAGGATTAGGAGCAAAATAAGTCCCAATTAGAAAAAGATGGACTTAGGGTGTTTTGTCAAAAACTCACTTTTTAATTCACTATTTTCTAGTGAATCATAGGTTTTTTGAATGTATCTCTATGTTTTGAAAATATACCATGTTAGGCATTTTATAATGGGAGAAATAAGGTTTAGAACAGCTCTCAAACGATGTGGGATTCATTCCAAACCTTAACCATTATTGCAAAAAACTTACCTTATTTTATTTTTGAAACCCTAGCCACGTACGTGGGCCTTTTCTCATGTACGTGAGCTAGATTTTCTATTTGGCATTTTTACTTCCAAAAATAGCTTTTTGCTTAATCAAAAATTTATTTTTCACATTTTAACACCTTTCAAGTCAATCTAATATCTAATCGGGCTCTAAACTAGCCTTGGGCCTTAGAATTTAGACATCACTAGAGAACAGGGGCCCAAGTTGTACGGGGTACAAAATGCGGTGTCTACAAAGGGTCGTTACCTTTAGGTGTATGACAAGAATCTCGGTCAATTTTAAGGGATTACTAAAGGTACGTGAAGTCGCCACCAATCATTGGGTTTTTTCTAAGGTGTGTTTGGTTACCTAACTCTATTTGATTTTATCATCGATCCTAGGCTAAGGAAAAATGTCATTTTCCTAATCTAATACAGATGACAAAAAATCATGATTCTTGAGTTCAGAAGTTTGGGTACGTGTGGGGAAGGTGTTAGGCCCCCCACAATCTCTGTCCAAGGATAGTCCTTTGTTTTGGTAAAACCTTAATTTTCAGACATTGGCAATTGAAAACGGAATATTGGCATTAACGTTCGGGGCTTTGAACGCGTTGGGCTTTGAGCTTTGGATTTGGAATGGGTGTGGTCCTAATCAATGCTTTCCTAATACATTCAGGATAGGTGCCAGATTTCCACAGCAAAAATCCGCCAGTATTTTGCCTTATCTTCATGGCAGAAATTAGGCAACGCTTTGCCTTAGGTAACATGGATCAAAACAATCACATTGCGATGATTATGCCCACAGTATAGCACGAATATGCACCTACAGAATTTGCCTTGAGTACATACTCACACTACAAGGTCAGGATTGCTCATGGTCAGCTAGGGTCGCTCGCGTAACCATGAGAATCCATCATACAAAGTATATAATCACCCACACACACACGCATAAGCAGGTGTGTATATATATATATATATATATATATACATATACATATATCATGCACAATGCTAGCACACAGAGCAGGAAAGTAAAGGGATACATGCCTACATCCCTAGAGTATGGCCCACTAAGGAAAATAAATAAGGGTCTCCATACCCTAGAAATGAGGCCTAAGAATGGTACGTGGATGATAAGCCTAATACAAACAATCTAGAGAAGGGGCTAAGAGAAAGGGATAAAAGTACATAATTACTTGGGGAGGCTAGGCCTCTAATCTACTGAACATTGCCCTTTTTGGGTTTGTGCCTTCATGCTTGCATCCTTGCCCTTCTTGCTCACGTTTAGGAGGTCGTGCCCTTGCTCCAAGCATCCTCGCTCCATATGGGTACATGCAAAGGCAAAGACAAACAAGCCAGTAGACGAGCAAAGAAAGAAACAAGGAAGACGGAAAAGGAATGTAGAGAAAATGTAAAGGAAGAGAGCCTAATGGAGGCAAACAAGCATAACAAGCATAGCATAAGGCAACAAGTGTGATACACATTGGATAAGGCAAACAAGCATTTTATCAAACAAAAAGGGAGTGTCCTTGAAGGACAAATGTAGGTTTAGATCAAATGTCCATAGTTCCATTGTATTGGAGCATGGACAACACACGAGCAAGCAAGACTCATGCATGAACATGAAGCAAGCGTGTAAATATGCATAGAAGCAAGGAAAGCCAATGGGTGGCACAAGCAAGCATGACAAGCATATTATCATATGGAGTGGAGAAAGGGTAGGCATAGAGCAAATCAGCATCGTAGAGATGCCTCTCGCAAGTGGTTATATCCAAACAAAGCCACACGAGAGTTGGATGTAACCACACAAGATCAAGCCCACAAAAGGTGCCAAGCATGGTAAAGCCTAGAACTAGAGAGGCTAGCATGGACATAAAGCATAGAAGCAAGCAAGCATACACATGCAAACAAGGATGATCCAAACCCTTTACTATAGGCCTAGGTGTGTGGATGTAAGCCTAGACCACAAGATCTAGATCTACACCCCACCATAAGAGCCAAAGCACAAGAAAGAGAGATAACAAGGAATAAAAGGGCTATAATAGCACATGACATAGCAACCAACACATAGATCAAAGCACAAAAACATGGCACGAAGCACGTAAACACATAGATCTAGACATAGGCACGTGGATCTAGATATAAGCATATAAATAAGCATGTAACATGTAGATCTAGCTCTAAGCATGGCCAAGAACATGAAAGCTAGCATAGAAACTTGTAGATCTAGACACAAGCATAGAGATAAGCATGGAAAACATGTAGATCTAGCCATAAGCATAGCCAAGGACATAAAAAAAAATAAAAAAATAAAAAAAAAGCATAGAAACTTATAGATCTAACCATAAACTAAACAAACAACACATGGGAAGGATAGATCTAAACATAAACACATGGCATAAAGCATGGAAACATGTAGATCTAAACAAATAACATGAAAAAAAAAAAAAAAGCAGAGAAGCATATGGATTTAAACTAAGAACATGCTAAAAGCAAAATAATACAAAAGACATGCCAAGTAAAGTAATAAATCATGTTATTTAAGCATAGTAAAGAAAGGGGTGTGGATTGTAGCTAAAAAGCTACAATTTACACCCCTAAACCTCAAATTGAAAGTAAGAAACCAAGGAGAGAAAGATTAGGTGCAAGAACACTACCTTGTAATTTTGGTGAAAAAAGAAGAATCAAAGAAGCTTTGATGTGTTTTTGGTGGAGAAATGTAGAGAAAAATGCCCAGAAATTACTCCAGCCACCCCCCAGATGATTCTGATGCAAAAATGAGGGGCCAAGGATCATTTATAGACCCTCTCACGATTTTAGAGGCGCGGCGCACATTGTATGTGTATTGGGTTGGGCTGGCGGCCAATGAATGTGCGCCGGATCGGATCCGGTTGACACCAGCAACTTCGTCTTTTTCGCTTTTCGGTCTTGACTTTGATCGCGTATTTGAAGGTCTTCCCAGACTCAAATTGGGCTGATCTTGGTATTCTTGGAAATCTTTGAATGTTTAGTTTCTAGAACACTAAAGAAATTGGAAATCCAACACTTGGATCAAAAGTTATGACCTTTG